>OX371207.1:19175000-19775000 GCA_947310845.1 Yponomeuta plumbellus | reverse complement strand
TATAGGCCCATATCTCTTCTATCAATAATTGCCAAATTGTTCGAATGTGTTGTGTACCCGGTCTTGTTTTCCCATGTTAAGGAGCAAATCACACCTTCACAACACGGGTTTGTCCCTAAGAAGTCAACGACCACGGCTCTTATGCACTACATTGTAGATATCTCTCACAGTATCGATGCGGGGCATCAAGTAGATGCAATATATACGGATTTACAAGGGGCATTTGACAAAGTTGATCACCAATTACTACTATATAAATTAGAAAACTTCTGCGGAGTGTCAGGGAAATTACTAAAATGGTTGGAATCGTATTTAATAGGACGCACACAAAGAGTTGTCAAGGACGGGCACTTTTCTGTGGCCTACGAAGTATTATCTGGCGTCCCACAGGGATCACACCTAGGCCCAATCTTATTCAACATCTTTATAAACGACATAGTTACAGTAATAAAAAATTCAAATTGTTTATTGTTTGCCGATGATTTAAAGTTATATAAAGAAATTTTAAATGACTTAGATTCAATGTTGCTTCAAGAAGATTTAACAAGCGTTAATGAGTGGTGTAGAGCAAATAGAATGATATTAAACGTAAAAAAATGTAGTCACATAAAATTCGGGAAAAAAAATGTCCTAAACCTACACAATATACTCTAAACGAGGAAATATTGCAAGAAGTAGATACAGTGAGAGACTTGGGTGTGATCCTTGATGGTAAATTAAGCTTCAATGCTCATGTGAGCCACTTAGCGGAGGTATGTAACAAGATGTTGGGTTTCATAAAGCGAATGGGGAAGCACTTTAAGCAAATAGACAGCCTAATAACTGTATACAACTCACTGGTTCGGTCGCAACTCGAATATTGTAGCCAGGTGTGGAACCCCTCATATAAGATTCACAGTGAAAGGCTAGAGAAAATCCAACGATCATTTACAAGGTACCTGGCGTTTAAGGATTGCTTCCGTGGTGAGGGTAGGCGCGCGAGCTACGAAGAGAGACTAGAACACTTTAATATACACTCACTAAAGCATCGCCGGGATTATCTTGATCTCACATTTCTTCACAAGCTGCTTAATAACTCAATCAACGAGCCACATCTTCTGGCAAAATTAAACTTTTCTGTACCTCGCCCCAACACCCGATTGTCCAGGGCTTCCACATTCCAACCCAGCGCTGTACGCACAAATCTAGGTAAATCGGCACCTCTTCATAGACTTCAAACTCTTTACAATTCTCTCGAGAGGCCAATGGAACTGGATATATTTGCTGATCGCATTGGTCAGTGGAAAACAAAAATGCTGCAACCAAGTCCCGCCAATAATAAATAAAAATTATAATATATAATATAAGTAAAATAATAATTGTAACTGTTCACTTTACTGTAATTTGTCTAATAATCTGCTCTGTCAATTGTTTACAATAAGTTATAATTCAAAAATGTATTGAATGCTGTTGCACGCCTGTTATTGGGTATTAGGCTAGACAAGAACCACATTAGTATAAGAACTCTGTATTTTTGTGCTTAATACCTGTTGGCTGTGTCAATAAAATATATAAATAAATAAATAAATAAATAAAAACATGAAACTGGCATGGCTCCCATACATGAAACGTGGTTATTTGCCGTCTTTCATTGATATTATTGATGGCAGCCAGTGGACGCTTGAAATATTCACAGAATATTTAGTCATAAATATTAATTTAAAAATAAATAGAAACATTTAGGGCATAGAACAAACTTGACCTGTTTGCTCAATATTAATTTAATATAGTAACTAGTGTGGTGGAACCCTTCGTGTGTGAGTCCGAGTTCTTGGCCGGTTTTTAGAATGCTATTTCTTAAGGATCCGACGGGTATTTTTTTCAGTCGGAAATACAAAACTTAATTGCTAGACTTTTCATAAGAAATAAATAGACACAATGTTTCAGGGTTTTTGGAAATTCTACCCCTGAGGGGGTAATAAATCACATAGTGAATTCCACGCACGGCTTACTTACAAATAGCGACTGTTTTTGGTTGTTTTGTTTTCCATATACCTGTACAAATAAAAGAGACTGGTCTTCCGTCATTCATTGTCCTTCATTCATTCGACGACGTAACGGTTGAATGGGTAGCCCGTTCGGACATTTCCCGGCACAGCTTCTATCTATCATCGTATTGTATGGTAGTATTTTTCTATCAACAGTAGGTTGACTTTCGTACCTAAAGTCCGTTTTTTAATTCGATGCAAAAAAAAATGACGCAGTGTTACCGCTATAAAAGCTATAGGTTTACTCGGTAGATTTTTTAACCGTGAATAGAAGGCTCTCGTGACCAAAATCCTTATCACATCAAAGACATTAAAATCGAATTACTCATAAGAACAAAGTCTAAAAAGTGTCGATATATAACTACTTAGTTGATAAGGTGTAAGTAATTAATAAGCATAATTTGGGTGACATGGTCACGTAGTGTACCAAACCTTAAATAAAGATTTTAAAAAAAGAACAAAGTCTAAAAAAACATCTACGTAGCATACACAATTTTAACTTGGAAGTAAAATGGTTTTTTTTTTTAATTTTTAACTTGGAAGTAAAAACAACAGAATACAGATGACAGCACGTCAACCTTTACATGTGTGCACATCACTTTGTTACGATACGGGCGACTTTGCAACCAAAATGTAAAGTTTGATGAGCACATCTAATTTTACATATTGGTTTCGGTTGCAACATAGCTCTACAGTGTGTCCCTGGATAAAGTGCAATCCCGAAAGGGGATGAAACTAGACCATGAATCATTGACTAGAAAAATATAAAAAAAATTACAAAAAAATATTGTAGGATTTATTGGTATTTTAAGATTTTCATGTTTCATTAAGGACTCTATGTACAAAAGTATTGATTTCTTCCAAAATAATGGGTCTATTTCTTTGAAATAAAAAAAAACAGTATGCCTAATACCTGGCGATGACCATGAAATAATAAATAGTCCGCAAAAAAGTAACTATCTTGGGTAAAAAAATGTATTTTTATGAAAAAAATAATTTTTTTAGACGTTTATTTTAAAAAACTTAAAATTACTAAAAAAATGTGCCCTATAACTATGTAATTTTATAGCTTACTTTTATTCTTTACCATTTTAGCTTCGAAATAAAAAAAAAAACAATGTTCTAACTAAAAAAACACGCTATCTACGAACTTTTAAAGTGGAGCCTAATCTTGTTACCGTGCAGGTAGAGACCGTTTTTTCCATTGTTTCCGTCCTACTCTGTGCCCTTCGGCAGTCGCAGTCCTTTTGTTCTACACTCAGGTAGAGGGAAGGCGAGGGGAGGGGAGGCAGGGGGTTCGAAACAGGACTTACACAGTCGCTCCGATATTCTCGCCGCTGCTACTACTGTTCTCGCTCTCGCATTGTGTTCTCGTTGATTTGTTATTAAGTTTTTGTTACATTGTTGACGTTTTCTACTGTTCGTTACGTTTGGACTGTTCCTGTTCTGCTGTTAAGTGTTGACGAAATGCCGCGATTGACAGAGTTCTCACCTCGAGAAATAGCCGACATGCATTATTATTATGGCATGTCACATGGTCGCACAACAGTCGCTCGGACTGCATACATAAATGCTTTCCCGGGCAGACTCATACCCTCAGCTCGAAATTTTCAAGAGATTCATAGGAGGCTCTCCAACATTGGACTTGGTTTGGCACGAGATCGCCGTGAGCAACCAGCTGTCGTTATTGACAATGCGATAGAAGAGGCCATTTTAAACGATCTGTTTGCTGACCCTACAACAAGCATAAGACGATTAGCGTTGCGTCATGGCATATCGAAGACGTCTGTCTGGCGAATTTTGAAAAAGGAGGGATTGCATCCTTTCCATTACCAACGAGTACAACATTTACACGGAAATGTAGATAATCGTCCAAGATGCGTAATGTCGACGTGGATTCTAAGAAAAATTAGAGCTGACCCAAATTTTCCCAAACGCAATTTTTGGATGGACGAAGCGACATTTACCCGAGACGGCATTACAAACTGCAGAAATTTGCACCAGTGGTCTCACGAAAATCCACGATTGAAGCGGGCATCTACTTTTCAAGTAAAATTTTCAATAAACGTATGGGCAGTCTTAATCGACGACATTTTAATTGGTCCAGCCATTTTACCCAGAACCCTAAATGCTGAACGTTTTTTAGAATTGCTACAAAATTTACCCATGTTGATGGAAGATGTTCCCCTGGCTACGAGACGTGGGCGTATGTATCTCCAAATGGATGGATGTCCTGCACATTATGGGCGGGAGGTGCGGCGATTTTTGAAGGAAAATTACCCGAACCGGTGGATTGGCCGAGGAGGGCCAGTAGGCTGGCCAGCGCGTTCACCTGATCTGACACCCCTAGATTATTTTTTATGGGGTGTCATGAAGCAAAGAGTATACAGCACGCCAATAAATACCGAGGCACAGTTGCACGACCGAATAATTCAGTGCGCAAATGACATTAAAAATGATCCAGGAATGATTCGCAGAGCCACTAACCAAATTAATATTCGTGCAGTATTGTGCTTGCAAAATCGAGGAGGCCATTTTGAACATTTAATGCATTAAATAAAAATGCAAAATTGTAAATTACGGATAATTTTATTAATAAAGTTATTGTGATTAAAGTCTGACTTTTATTACCTACTAAAATGTAAATAACTCCTACCTAGCCAATTTTTTAGTTAGAACATTATTTTTTTTATTTGGAAGCTAAAATGGTAAAGAATAAAAGTAAGCTATAAAATTACATAGTTATAGGGCACATTTTTTTAGTAATTTGAAGTTTTTTAAAATAAACGTCTAAAAAAATCATTTTTTTCATAAAAATACATTTTTTTACCCAAGATAGTTACTTTTTTGCGGACTATTTATTATTTCATGGTCATCGCCAGGTATTAGGCATACTGTTTTTATTATTTCAAACAAATAGACCCATTATTTTGGAAGAAATCAATACTTTCGTACATAGAGTCCTTAATGAAACATGAAAATCTTAAAATACCAATAAATCCTACAATATTTTTTTATAATTTTTTTTTATATTTTTCTAGTCAATGATTCATGGTCTAGTTTCATCCCCTTTCGGGATTGCACTTTATCCAGGGACACACTGTATATCAACTGTGTTACAGACATTAGAGCAAATCAAATAAAATTATTGTAAGCTATATACATTTTCTGCGAGTTTATTTTATTGATAAGCAGTTGCTTTTATGTTAATTTTATTGTAAAATTACGTGGTGTTGGGTACAAATAAATTTTTCATTTTCATTTTTCAATCCGCTACTTGACTCTTTTTTCAAGTAAGCCTTAAATGCTAAATATCTCTTTCATGAGACCAAAAAATATTTTAGTATATTTTTTGAGGACCTAAAAGCAACAAAAACATTATTTTAAAACGTTGTATTGCTAAACAGCCAAAAACGCGGTCCGCCATTTTTGTCTATGGTTTGAACTCCAAACTGTTGTAAACAAAGTTAGTGATGGAACTCGAATCAAAAATGACAATTCGAATCGACTCGAATCACCCGGAAAATGATTCAAATCATGATTCGAATCGACCCTCGATTCCAATCAATATGCTGATTCGAATCAATTTGTTAATTTGAATCAATATACTGATTCTTTGTTAATTTGAATCAATATACTGATTCGAATCAATATGTCGGTTCAAATCATTATTATGATTCGAATCGATACGATGATTCGAATCAATACGGAGACATCATATGCATTGAAAATACTGATAAAATGTACCTAGAAAAATAATAATTTTCAATGTAAATGTTTCAATACACCCAATTATTTTCCATGTTTTCATCAAAATTTAGCTATTATTTTAATAAGTAAAGGTATGTGTCCGTTATATGAAATTTATTTATTTATTCAACACTAATTTTCACTTACACGCATACACTCACACACCTACAGTACTTAAGATCACAAATTTTTGATACTTGAAGCATGTAATGTAATTTTTTTTTTGTCAACGCTTTTTCGTTATCACCGTGTTAAAATGTCTTCTGAAAAAACTTATCCAGCACAACTCTTTCACTTATTCCACTCTGACGAACTGAACTATGAACTAAAACTCTACTACTATTTTTATTTCTAACAGAGATATGAGGTAGTTTTGGGAAGTATTTGTGTTGAATGGTTTTGAAATGTGTTTAAGATGGTATTGGAATATTCTTAAACCATAATTTATCCTTGCACATTATTTGATTTGAGATAATGTTTAGCAAGGTTTTGGACTGTATTTGGTATTATTTAGAAATCATCGATAAAAAAACATCCCAAACACATCCCAAAACCATCCTAAAACATACCAAAACCATCCTAAACATATCCCTAAATCATTGCTAACACATTTCAAAACCATTCCAAATACATACTAAAACGCCTTAAGCGGTCGTCTGCGGCTATGTCCATATTTGCACAAAACAATAGATTTTCTGTTGTTTTTCTAATACTGCATACTAGAGGTTAAACACAAACATCCTAAAACTATCCCAATTATACCCCCAAACATTCTAAACACATATCAAAACGGTCCCAAAAACATTCAAAAATGATCTTAAACACATCCCAAAACCATCCTAAATTCATTTCAAAACCATCTAAACACATCCTAAAAAAACAAATAATACATCCCAAACACATTTCAAAGCGATCAAAACAAAAAGTTATAATCGAAAGTAGGTAACAATAATGCAGTGGAATGTGGAATGGAAAGAACCAGTTGACAAGTTCGGTTGGTCAGAGTGGAATAAGCCCTTTAAACACCAATTCACTTTAACCACTTTCTAAAAAACTTCATAGTTTAACATAAGAAAAAGTTAATACCTTATTATCAGTAACATAGAAGCAAGACAAGACTAAAACAATAACTGTTTTAAAAAAAAACTTCAACAAATCCTACTTGTCTCATCGGTCAGGTAAGATTGCCGCGCAATGAATAATTCGAGTAAAAAAACTGATTCGAATCCACAATCTGATTCGAATCAACAAACTGATTCGAATCAGCGATCTGATTCGAATCAACTACTGATCCGAATCAACTCGACCATTCGAATCAAGCTATGATTCGAATCAACTTAAATTCTCATTCGAATCAAGTTTTTACCGTCATGATTCGAATCATTCGAATCAAAGGTGATTCGAGTCCCATCACTAACAAAGTTTGACATTCAACATAGGTAGATTTCGTGCCACGAAGGAAGTAGGAGTTAATGAATGGCTTTTATTGTTATTTAAGGATTTTGGTGAAACGATCTTTACCTAGTCCTAGAATCTTAGTGATCTGTGAGCATAGTGAAATAACAACAACGCAACCATGATTTCATCGAGTTTACATGCAAAATATATCAATTATCATTATTCGAGAATGCAAAAACACGTCAATAAAGACCGCCGGAAAGTCGCGGATTCGTGTAGGTACCTACCCAGTGAAATAAACATACGAAAAACTTGGCTCAAACTTGCCAAGAGAGACCCCGATTCTTTATCGACTGAAACTTGGGTGTATTTATGTGAAGATCACTTCAATGTAAGTCCTGTAATATCAATGTACACAAACTGTTTTTAGCTGTAATAATGCTTGGTTTGATTTGATTTGGTTTTGGCAAATCGGTACTATCAGCTTCCACGAATCCAGCGTCCATGATTGCGCTTATCAATAAAATGATAATACACTAACTGCACAAGAAGAGTTTTTGCAAAAACACTAAATCCAATCCAAATCAAAATCGAACCTACGCACGCACGACTGACAGATGTTTGTTTACAAACAAAGGTGCTTTCAAGATGGCGGATAGTGTTTTCACCGTTCCGATTTAAAGGCGAAAAATATTTTTTTAATTTGCAAATTTTGCAGCCATCCTGCATATTTACTTAGCAAAGTCAATATATTTCGGTTTCTTACGTTAGATACTACAGGAAATATCCATTCATCGCGTCAAATTTGATACGAGGCAAGTAGCGTATTAGTATTGTACAGTCTAAATGGTAATTAAAAAATAAATTATTTCGTAACTTAAGATATTTGTATCGCCAGCGACCTCCACTTTTGGCCGTAACATCGGTCGTATTGATTTCGTTAGTATAAAATGTGAACCTCAAATAATCAATTGACACTTAATCCAACGATTGTATTTCATCTATAATTGTCGTGAGCACTGCACATTACGTAATGTAAAGTAAATATACATACTGTGACTGCAGTTAAAGTTCATTGTTCAAGTTCATGCACTTCAATCTTTACATTTTAGTTGCAAAGTCGCCCGTAATGCAACGGAGTAGAGTGCATGGTCTTATAGAATGATGTGCTGTCGACTGTACCACTGGTCTCTGTATAAATAATCAGAGACGAGCAACCAAAGACGGGAGCTCCGTTTCTGCTCACCATGTTTAAGCTCTGCGAATCAGAGCGAAACCTGGTCGGACTCTTCCGACGAAAAGTCAAGTCAAGTCGAGTCAAAATCATCTCATTTGCTAGATGCAAAGGCCGAAATCAGGAAAACATCCGTGCAAGCAGTTTTTTATGGCAATAGCGTCAGCTGATTCTCGGACTGAGGATGTAACGGCTACTAAAGCGGATGCGGGCTATCACAATTACCTGAGTTGTGCCGAGTCGGCATTTAAATTGGCAGCCTTGCTGGGCGCCCCTCGGGAAGCAGGTTTTCTTAAACATATACCTAAACATTTATGTACATACAGGCAAATATTACATTGCTTCTGGCCCCACACTAGGATACCCTGTGTCATGGGAGCCAGAAACAGCGACAATCACAAATAATTGTAAGCAGCCAAGAGAGTTTTTTTACAATAATAATATAATGTCTACTTTTATACGGGGTGTCCCAAAAATAAAGTAAAAGTTGCACGGTTTTTCAGATATGGCCAATTTAAAATTGTTCTAAATGTTCACTTTTTTAACAAGTTTAGTGCTAGCATTAAGTTAGATAGCCCTCGTGTTCGTTTTTTTTATTTGTACTCGGTCACGAACTTACTAACTTAGCGTAAGTGCTAGCATAGCACTAAACTTGTTAAAAAAAGTGAAAATTTAGAACAAGTCTAAATTGGGCATATCTCTGAAAACGTGCAACTTTTCCTGAGGTCATGTTAGGTTGGTTCGACGCCTCCTGAGCAGGTCTACCTCCAGTGTCACTGTGACGTGTCATTTTTGGGACACGCTGTATAATAGTAGACATGATATTATTATAGGCTATTATAGCCTATAATAGATTGCAGGCATGATCTGTGTGTGCAATGTACTCGTATTATACGAGTATGTGGTAGTGGTTCTATTTAACGACGACGTTTTAAAGAAAATCGTTGGAATTGATTGAAATGATCAAATAATAATTTAAAAAAACCTACTACAAAACTCTACAGCACTAAAAATAGAGACATAATTTAAACTAATGTGCCCTTACATTAAATGTGCATACCTATAAATATTCTACAAATTTGTAGAAATACGTTTGGAGCCGGTGCCAAGTTACAGAACGAACATATTTTTGGCCACCGTTTTAAAATTACCCACATTTAATTCAAGGATTATAGTCGTTTAAATTGTTTGTCTGTTTTTGGTGCTGTAGTGTTTATTTACAAAAAATATTTTACCATTTTTAGTGAATACACTAGGTACGACAAAAGCGAAAAGTATCGTAGCGTCCTTTTGACTGTAGGAATTATTCACAACCGAAAAAAACATGGCTGCTCCTCTCGACCGCCAGAAGTCCCAGGGGGTGAGACCACGGGGGCGGGGGAACAGTCTCATACATAGAAAAGAGGTTGGACGTCGCTCGCTCTCATTTCTTCACTTTTCAACCTTTATTATCACACTAATATTATAAACGTGAAAGTTTGTGTGTGTGTTTATATGTTTGTCAGTCTTTAGCGCTGAAACGGCTGGACGGATTTTAATAAAATTTGGTATGGAGTTAGCCGATACCCTGGATTAAAACATAGGCTACGTTTTACCGCGGGGAAATATCTTATTCCTACGGGAAAATCGATGAACCGCGGGTAACACCGCGGGGCACAGCTAGTATTTCATAAAGGTATTCAAAGAGGTATTAGAAAGGAGTTTGGAATAGTTATTTACAAAAAAGTTTATTACAAAATCAAAGTTTGGTGTGTCGTCGACTGTACTTGGCTAACCAAATGACTGTTCGTAGTGTAGTAAAGAGTAGCAGATAGGTTGCATTTCGTTGCTTTGTTGATGCAAACGCTTGAGATTAAAAATACATTTAAACTCAAACAGAATCCACCAGGAACTTCGAAAATTGAATTGCGAGCGACTATTTTTATTATATGGATTTTTCCTGTTCGCTTGTGGATAATTACAGAGAATGGCACGCGCCAGGGCCGAATTTTAAAAACTACAATTGAGGCCATGAGAGCCAGCGCGGCCTGACATTTTTTCAATACCTATCTGAAAATAAAAAAAAAATAATGAATAGGGTTAATAAAATCACTAAAAGATAAAGTATATCTATAAAATAAAAAAGAGACAGCAAGCAAAAATGAAATATGTATTTATTTTATTATTTAAATCAGGACTCGATTTTTTTTCTTAAACTTGTTTTAGAAGTTAGGCCACTCTGGCTCTCATAGGCAGAAATAGGGTAGTTTCCAGGGTCAAAATAATTAAATTCTATTTAGTCCGTATTTTAGATTATAAAAAAATATGGGACACGTATTTTTTCTTTTTTCGTTTAAACAAAAAATAACAAAGATATAGCCCATTAAAATTACGTGTGACGTCACTCCGTGCTAAAAAATGCAGCACGGCGTGACATCACACGTAACTTTAATGGGCTATATCTTTGTAATTTTTGGTCTAATTTAAAAATAAAAAAATACATGTCCCTTATTTTTGAATAATCTAAAAGACAGACTAATTAAATTTTTTAGGGCAACTAGCCCATTGATAGACAGTAATCACAATCGATGTACACTGCGTAGTACTCTTCTTGCTTTGTTAATCTTATTAAACCTTTAATCCGCTACGCAATGTAAATCGAATCGTCATAATTAAATCACGGAGAGTAGTTCTATGAAATGGAGCCCTGGGAAACCGAAGAAACATTAGAATAAAACATTAATCGCATTGTCAAAACATCACGATAAAAGTGAAAGTTCATGAATCAAAACTGACTATCTAGATCTAGTCATAATTCTTCAGCCTGCGGCTACTTTCTATCTATCAGGCATACAATGTCTTAGTAGTGCTGAAGTATGTATGTATGTCTTCGCTTAGGATTGCTACGTCATTCGTATAATTTTATTAAACAACTGACTGACCCGGCAAACGTTGTTTTGCCATATTATTATCCTACTAGTACTACGACGGATCTCAGTCCTACCAAATATACATAAAAAAAATCATAAAAATCTGTGTAGCCGTTTCAGAAGAGTTCGATAACAAACGTGTCTCGAGATCTTTATTTGGAATTATGTAAATAAAATTATAATAAGTGTATAAATAAACATTGTGAACTCGACTTTTTCGCGTCTGTGAAATATTCTGTTCACACGTCACGTCACAAAAAAATCATCAAAACGACAGATTCTCTTTGCCCAACAACCAAAAACAGATTCGAGCTGGCTAGACCTATGCACCAGAAACTAACTAGTAGTAAGTACATTTTCTGTGAGCAGGGCCGGACCATGAGTTTAGGGGGTCCTGGGATAATAGTACTTAGGGGCCTACCTAATTATTTAAAGTATGAAAAAAATTAAATAGGTAATAAAGTATCACACACTTGCAAGAACAACGTGTTATTTCGGAACCCTTACGTTACATGAGAGCATCTTTTTAAGGTTTCAAAGTAATGGCCGAAAGAGATAGCGCTGTAACGTGATGCAGTGACTCTTTTGCTCATTATTCCAGCGTTTTCGGAATAAATAAAATCACGTTAAAAAATATATCAATGAATAAAAATTGGTTTTATTCGAAATATCACGTTGTTCTTGCAATGGTGCGATATATATTATATTTTTTTTTATATTTTTCCTATACTAGACATTGTTATTTTATATTTAGTTTAATAATTCATTTTAATGTCGATACTTATTTATTATTCTGACGTAAAATTTATGATAATAAAGTACTTCAAACAATAAAATAATATTTGATTTATATTATAATATATTATACCTTAGTGTTTGTTAAATAAAACCGTAAATAGATTGACAAATTGTAAAGCAACCTTTCTGTCTTTCCTTTGGCAAATTCTTTCATTTGCTCCTCTAGGTTCTTAGTTAAATCAACATTTACACTTGAATGGGTTTAATTATCGATGGATTCACAGACCCAAACCTTACGATAGGTTTAATTTAGTAAAGTTATGGATGTATCCGCATTAAAGTCTATTTTTGACTTTGACTTGACTTATTTGGGGGCCTCTTGAATCCAATCCCTGGGCTGAATGAAGCCCAAAAAGCCATAATGATAGATTCGGCCCTGTCTGTGAGAAAGTAGATGAGGATGCTTATGGATAGAAACACGGAGATCTGCCCCTATACATAATACGCGCAATAAATCCTGTATAATTCCAATCGTCTTACTGTCATATTCCATTCTAATTGCTAAAGCATCGTCCGGATTCCGACAGGATCGTGGGCCCTAGAATCCGAGTTCTGGTTGTAGACTAATAGAAGAAATGTGGTTTTATTTCGATACGATAAGGGAAATATAGGGGAATAATACAAAAATAGAAAGAAACAAATTAAAACATAGGTAATTAGCAAGTAGAATGCTGACAGTTCATGATCTCGTCAAAAAGTGAAGTAGGAATGGATGTCATATGAAATCTATAGAAATGGGTGACGTAATTTTAAAGTTTAAAAAGTTATAGACATAATGAAAGAACACTATTTTAAAAAATGGCATTAAGAGGTTTTCTCAAATAGATCTGACGATTTTTGTAAATAATATGCAAGTTTTTTTCCATTTGACGACCTCTGTGGCGCAGCGGTTAGCGCATCTGACTACCATGCGAGAGGTCCCGGGTTCGAATCCCGGCTGAGGACAAAAAAAATCCAGGTCTTGTATGTTTTCATGTTGTGACGTCGCTGTTTCTGGTTCCCACGACACGGGGTATCCTAGTGTGGGGCCAGAAGCAATGTATGTGCCTGTATGTAAATGTTATGTTATTTGTGAACTGTATGGACCCCACCCTGCATCAATGAGCGATGTGATGAATGAATGAATAATGTTTAGACAGACGAACACAAACATTTTAAATGAAAATGTCACAGTTTGATGGCCTTTATAACTTTTAATACTAGTATGAGTGTAGGTTATTTGATGTGGTGCAGGTTTCCTCACAAGTTCAATCAGACTCGCGCAACTCCTACCTGTCTCGAAGCGAACTGTGACGTTCCGTCGCTACCCCACCTGTCGCTTGAGCGCACACGCAAACGCAAACCGACTCGCTTATACTCCGTCTCGCTCGCGCACAGACCGGTATCACCACACCATGAGGCTTTAGAGACCTCTGACTTAGTACGAAACCGTTCGAAGGGCAGACCTCACTTAAGTGGCGTGGTCACGTTAGGTTACGGGGAGAGCGAAGCGTTCTTCTTCTCATATTTTTTTCGAATTTCGAACCTACCTGACGGTTTACGTGCGCGATCGTGTTTTGTTTCCATTTTTTCCTTTTTCTTTCGAAGTATTGTCGCGAGTGGCCAGTTTACCGTCGTTCAGAAATGACGTTTTCAAGTTAGTCGTGCTATAGCGTCGTGCGCAAGAGGTGTGCTCTCGTGAAACAGCCGAGTGAAATGAATAATTTTCATGTGAACTGGTGCGGTTCGTGAGTTTGTGGAAAATTGAAGTTTACGATACGAGTGCGCGCCGTTTTGTGTTTTGTGAAGGATCAGTCTCAAAAGAAGAATGCACTATAAACAGCTTTTCAAAAGGTTCGTCTTTTTTCCTTATTCGCTGTGCATGCGCAGTGCACTTGGAGATCTCAGTAAGTGATCACTTATCACATACTCAGGTGATGAATCACTTTAACGACTGTGAGCTAATTATTAAAAAAATATAATTTTAGCGCTCTGTAATAAAAAAAACTATCTACACTTCATCTTCATCATCAACCCATTATGTCTCTACCGAGGGGCACGGGTCTCTTCCCTAAGGAAGGTTTAGGCCATACTCCACCACGGGGGCCAAAAAAAGCTACAAAACAATAATATTTAACCGGTACCTATGTCAATGGTACCCACCTGATGGTTCTTTAGTCAGTTAACTTGCGCTGTTCAATACAATTGAAATAGTTTTGTTTGGATGAATGGCGGAGAGACCTCCAAGAATTTTCTTGCACTTCTATCGAGAATTTCTTATCTATTCACAAGTTTGGGAAAAGGGGGTGTGCGTGCGCGCTTACCTATATTCTCAGCAACCTTTACATCTGGGAACGGGTATTTGCAAAGGTAGTACAGTCGACCGCACATCTGAGTGGAAAAAAGACCGAATGTTAGGCAATGTAGGGAAGATGGCACAGTTTCATCAAAATTAAAAAAGAATATGATAGATGGCACTGACCCCCGGTTTCTCGAAAGCTTACAGACTGTTAATCTATTGTCAACAGCTGTCAGTTGTAAAAAAAGCATACCTACAAAAAAAAACAACAACAAACAAAAAACCAAACTTTTGGCATTTGAGAAAGCGGGGGTAAAAGTAACCAGTGTCTGTCATCATCATTGGTGTCATCAGTGTCTGTACGTAGCTCAAATCTGACCTAAAGTTGTTCTTAGGGTGGCATTGTCATCACTTTTTATTCACCTTAATCACAGTAGGTACTATTTATACTAATTCTATAGTCCCACATTACTCTAATGGTCTAATGACCAATCACATTACATTTATGCAAAGTGCATTTACGTTGCACTTTTGATACCTATTATGTTTGCCCTGTACTAGTAACTTGATGAAAATCGTTAAGTATACCTACGGATTTTTTGTGTCCTGAAATCAGAAAATTTATTTCAACGTAAAGAATTTACGTTCTATTTGTTGAATGTCAGTGTAACATGAAGGGTGTAACATAAAGGGTGTAACTTACTGGAATTCTATTCTTTTCAAAATCCCAGTATGTTACAGTATAACAGCTGTGTGACATACTTAAGGTGGTGTGACATACCGGGAACAATTGAAGACGTGAGTGGATTAGCCAGATTGGTGGAGGCTTGTAAGACTAGTGGCTGGTCTTACTCTCTGAAGTTTTCAAGCCGCCCTAAGGCCTCTGACTTGGCTTAACGACTGCAATCTATCGACCCTACTGCTTAACGTGCCTTGCGAAGCACGGAACCACTAGGTAAAATGCCTCTAGCATTAGTCATAGAAGGTCACCCTTCCATGCACTGAACGCGCCCTATGTTGCTTAACCTTTGTGATCGTTTAAGATCACTCAGGCAGCAGCGCTACGAGCGATTCACGAGTACTACGAGTACCTACCTAAATGGAACTATAAAACTAAACTCCATCTTCAACTAGATAGTTCTACATCTAGTGAAGTAGTGACCGGTGCGGTGATCGGTAACCGGAATATTAGATGCGTAATCAGGCCTGCATACCGGGCTAATGGCTCGCGGTGGTCGGTATAAGTAGGCAGATAGATATCCCCGGTACTCGCTTGCGGTCTGTAAGGATCGCTCGGTGGATAGCCTGGTTTTCTACCCTGAGTAGCTTAGCTTGTAATTGACGGTAATACGTTTAGGTAAACTGGTAAATTCGTTTTGGAATATCGCGGGTTTCTTGGTCGCGGCGCGAGGCATATGTTTATGTTTATAGAAAAAAAAAACTTGATTGATAAGGCCGGTTTTAGAGTCACTCTGCGCTGACAGTTCAATATGTACTACGTACTAAGGAGCTTTTTAGAAAAACGCCACCCGTTCATATATTTTGTCTGTCAGCGCTGACGGTCAGCGCGTGGTCAGCGACTCTAAAACCAGCCTAAGTTTGATCACATAGTCATGCATGTCACTGCGGAAAACGCACAGTAGGTGGTCAGTACCTTCGGTATAAAGATATCTTAAAGCGCCACCTAGTTTCGAGCAATATATCAGTCAAGACGTGGAAGGAGCTTACCGAGCTAAGACCAGATTGGCGAAAAGCTATTACCACAGGCACCACTGCTTTTGAACAAGCGCGTCATGAAGACCTCGATGCCAAACGCCAGATTCGGATAACTCGTCCTAAGCCCTCCTACAATTACACATTTAATTTAAACGGTCAACTTTATTGCGTCAGCGTGACCGTATCGGGTTTGCATCTCACGTCCGTGCGCATGGTCGGGTCTAAATTTATGATTGCCAAGGTGTCGCCGTCAACGGAATCGTTGTGGAGGACATCATCATCATGTCACCGTCACCCATGCGTTAGCGATTAGTACGGAATTTGACAACTGGATGTTAAGATTCCTGTAGAATTTGATGCGCGTAATAGGGACAGGACATGCACCTGTAGTCAAGTACATAGTTACATACATAAGCTCACCCTGCATCCCAGAGGGGTAGGCATAGACCAGGGCCAGCCACGCTCCTGACAAATCACTTTCGCTTCATCGACATTCATCAGTAAACTAGTTTGAATGCTTTACTCTTCTGACTGACTACAACCAAATACTTACCCTTGACAGAAACCTTCAAAATCCACCTTCTATACTCTTGCTTCAACGTTAATTAGAATTTTCCAAAACAAATTTTGCCAAAAGTAGAGGAAAACCTCCGCCGCTCACCTAGCCTTATTTATTTGACAATGAGTGACGGGCTATTACCTCGCAGACAAGAATAATTACTCATTACTTAGAGAAAAACAAGGCTTAGAGACAAGGGGAGAATAAACTGTGACCTAATTAAGGAGTACAGTGCTAGACAGTTAAGAGGCTTGTATTTAAACATGTAACGTTTAAGTTTATCTACTGAGCTAACGAAATGCTTGAATTCCTGGCGGAGATCCAGAGGAAGATAGAAAACGTTTAGAAACGAGCAACCGACGTTGCAAGCTCCGTTTGAATGTCTAGTGCAGCTGCACTAGACATTCAGCTGCATAGGTTCCCAAAATGGTCCAGGTCCCCCCCAGCCCCCCCAGGGGTCCATAGGAGACCACACGGGGGTCCACGTAGACGTGAAAAGAAAACACGGGTTCACAAGTTGTAAGTGGCGTTTGGGATTAAGGCGAATTGAAATTTGGACAAATTGAAACGAAGTTATTTGAGATTTCAAGCATTATGGGACTAAGGCGAATTGAAATTCAGTTACAATGAAATCATGGCATTTTGACATTTAGTCGTTGCGGACCGGAGGCGAAATTTTCTGGTTGTTGTAATAAATAACAAAAACTTTGGCTTGGATTTATCTATCAACGTCAATTGTTGATTGTTTGTAATAATGTCTATAATTTTGTATAACCACAAGTATTGTTTTATTTTATTTTTTTCCCTTTTTTTTTGTTATTTTCATGTTATTTTTGACGAAGCTTTGTGTGAATTTTGATTGTGTTTTTAATGTAATTTTTTAATGTGTAATAAATTATTGACTAATTGCTAAAGAATAAAATAACGTTATTTTAATAAATAGGACACAAGATGTGCTACTTTTTTTCCTTCTTAACACCCCAATTCTGGGTGATATTTTTAGGAGTTTTGGGAATACAATAGAAATGTAGCAGCAGGGGGTCTACCGAAAATAGTAAAACTTTGAAAGTAGTCCACGAGACAAAAAAGTTTGGGGACCGAAAGTTTTAGTTGAAAAAGTTCTAAAGTTTTTTTTTTAATTCGTTGCAATGAGTTTTTTGGTCGCAAGAGTCTATCGTGTGTAACAAAATTTTTATAATGGTAACACTGCATCGAATTAAAAAGGAGACCTAGGTGGATGGATGTAGTGAAGAATCTCTTTCAGAGATAAGCTCAGCGTTGTAATGTTATTCTTATGCAATGTCTATGTTTTTGATGTGCTATAAAGTATAATAATAATATAAAACATCTTATAGGTCGCGCACGAAATGTCGTGCTTATTAGTGACCGCTGGATGATGTCAAATCAAACTCGGATAGCCGAAGAAATAAAACATGAATTTATTTACAAATATGTAACTCAAAATGTATGGTTCGCACTTAGAAGTGTATTACGCGAGTATGGTGTAGCGCTCTCTCGCTCGCACACTGTTTCTGTCTGCTACAGAAATGATTGAGAAAATTTTAACTGTCAAGCTACCACGGCTCATAAGCCGTATCTCATAAGATACAGCCTGGTGACTGACAGACGGACAGTGGAGTCTTAGTAATAGGGTCCCTCACCCTTTGGGGTACGGTACCCTAAAAAACTTCCAGAATTGTGCTGAACGCTAAGAAGAAGGAGTTCGGTGATCTTCTCATGGATTTAAACAACAGGTCTTGGCCTTCAATTTGTGGTAAGGAATTCTCTCGTTCTCTTGCGGTATATTAATTAGTGGTAAGCTATTTATTGATGAACTAAGTTAACACCTGGATGCCGTTAAATACATACATACATAAGCTCACGCCTGTATTCTAGAGGGGTAGGCAGAGACCAGAGACTACCTCTTGCTACGATCCTGAGAGACCACTTTCGCCTCATTAGCCGGATCCACACCAAACGATCCAATGCGCTCGGATCGCGCGCGACACGGAACGCGCTCCACGGAGCGTTTGGTGTAGACGCGCCTCGCGCGATCCAAGTCTCAAAATTGGCGCGCGCGCTCCAGGGCGCGCGCGATCCGTTTGTTGTCGGTTTTTTGGCCTGCCTCAAAGGGGCCTCAGTCTTTTGGCGCACGCAGTGTAGACGTGTTGTGTGACTAGTGCGTGATTCGGGCGATCGGGCGACAGGTTGTTTGTGGACGCTATGGAGAATTCGCAAAGTTGTCGTTTAATATCATTGTACAAGGACCGTCAATGTTTAGCTACACTAATAGAGGTGTGAGAGAAGATGCGTAGCATAGCATAGCGAGATAGAGTTCGACTGACTGGATCAGTGTGGATCGGCTGAAGCGTCTTGGAGCACCTCGACAAGATCGCTAAAAATTGCAACTGGATCGCATAAGTGCGATCCACAATCCACGCTCCACGGATCAGGATCGCGGATCGTAGGATCGCCGATCCAAAATGGATCGTTTGGTGTGGATCCGGCTAATGACATTCATTAGTCGTTGCATACACGCACGCCGGTTTCGGTCACTTTTTGTCTTGCCCCTTGCTAATACATCGCCTATTTGATCGAATGTCAGCCTGGAACGTCCCTTACCTGCCCTTGCTCACATTCGCTCTATATACTTATTTCGTCAGTCATTCTTCCTTCATCCTCTCCACATGTCCAAACCAACGCAACATTCCTTTCTCAATAAAAAATCCGTACAGCTAATGGCATCCAAATATGTTGGGTTTCCCACGTGGCAACTCGATTTGTGTGATTGTGAGATGTGACACACTTATCGCCCACCGTTCCACTTGTACTTGGCAAAGAACTTGAGTAATCTTGAAATAACGTCGTTACATTTCATTCCCGCCGGCAATTTCCGTTTCTTTCTACTACAATATGCAGAATGGAATGTTTGAACCAGCCGTTTTAAGAAAGGAAATTGTATCAAAACGTTATTGTTTCAACCGACAACATTTCTTCGGAACCCGTCAGCCGACCGAACAAAATGGACATAAACACCACTTGCATTCACAAATGAAATTTTACCTAGTCGGCTAGAGTCTAAAGTTTAATTTTGTCTGTGCCACTCGGATGGTCTTCGGCAATTTGAAACAATGGTAGGGAGGTACTTAAGTATTCAGTACACGCCTAGGCATCTCGCCTTAGCTGTTTATCTCTACTCTGGTTTTCCATAGGTGTTTCGAGAAGTATGGGACCGGAGGTCACCAAAAAGTTCTTCCAGTGGTGTGTAACCATGGTCTCCCGTGACAATATTCGAATGGAGTGTTGGATTAAGAATTTCAAATAATGCTCATCGTGTTTTATTGTCAATGGGTATTAAAAACGGGTTCTTATGGCCACGTTGTTAAGTAGATACTTTTGGTTTGGTCAGTTGTCTGAGTTAAGCAGAAGCAGTGGCTTACTTCTATGAATTATAACGAAAATTGCCATTTCCACGATTTAGACTTGCGAAAATTAACATTCCTGGGGTGCAATTACGTAAGACTCCACTGTATGGAGGAATTATTCCCTGAACGTCGCTTCCCATAATGTCGCTTTGCGTTTTACTTTGATTCCCAGTACCTCGCTCGTCGCTTTACAGTGACTGTGGTTCCCGGCACGCCGCGCCGCATTTCTGGTTAGAATTGGTACAGTCCAGAGCAGAACTTTCAGTTTATTTTCTGGTCTTAGAAAAAAAATGCAATAACTTAGGTATAAACATATACACATATTAAAATCATATTCAAATAAATAACGCAATTGATTTCTTAATCAATATTTTAATTTTGATTATAAATTGTACTTAATCAAAATATCACAGTAAATGACTTATTTTTTTCATAATTTTGTCGTTAATACTTAATAACGATATATTGTATATAATCAACATATTATCACAGTAAATCACTTAATTATCTTTTTTTTTCTTTTCTTCATTAACAAGACTGATTATCTAATAAATACACCTGCCGTCGACGCTTTAACGACTGCCGTCGATAGCCGTTGGCGGCTGGTGACGGCAGCCGTCGAAGCCTGCAGTTGGCAGGTGCCGTTCGTGTGTAAGAGCCCTTAGCGGTGCCTTAACCCTGCGACAGTGTGTCTTGGGATGAGATAGAGCACTTTTAGGCTTCAGAGCTCGCTTCAGGGATTATGCTAAGCCTAGAGAAAGCATCCAACGTCTGCTCACAGCTGCAATGTCTATACACACCTGCCTAGTTCTGTATCCTGGTTGAGCAATAAAGTGCTATCTACATATCTATCTATAAACTTATAGGCCTTTCATTTCATTCATTTAATTTATTCAAAACAACATGCATTGTGTATGAAATCTTAAATACTATCAATAAATAATAAAATACGGAATAATACAATTCAGAATAATAATATGTCAATGTCAGCAAATGAAAATAATAAAATGTCAAATTATTTTATAACTAATTACTAGCCGTTATACATAGTCAAGTTAGTGACACTGAAAATAATAAAATGTCAAATTATATCATAACTAATTACTAGCTCTTATACATTATCAGGTTTCACTAAAAATAATAGAATGTCAAGTATACGGAATAATATTAAAATGTCAAGGTAACCTTCTATAAGACTCATTTAAAAATTCTTCAATGGAGTAGTAACATTCTTCCAATAAATACTTCTTTAGGTTTATTTTAAACGCAGTACTAGAGTCAATAATTTTTAGGTGTTTAGGTAAAATATTGTATAATTTAACAGCTTGATAACGTGCACAATGTTCAGCTATAAATTATACATTATTAAATCAGCCTTTCCTCTATAAAGCCGTTTTGAGGTCTCGCCACTCGCATCCACGGGCCCTTTGCCGACTTGAACACATCGTCGGACCGTCGGACCGTCGGTCTGTTGGGCAACCCACTGGATTACTGATTGTTCAAAATATTGAAGACGATAATTTTTTATCGAAACGGACGAAACGGTGGTAGATCAATTCTGAAACAAAGTTTGTAGAGTCTGAGATGCTTTCAGCGTTGAATTCTCAATTCAAATCAGCGGTGAGTCGTGACTCGTGAGGCGTTTCCATGCTCACATGCCTCAGCGCTTGAAATCGCCCACCGGTGGTGGGCACACGTGGTGATTAATCCCATACTTTCTCTCTTCTCTGCCCTATTGACAATAGTGGGACGAGGCTGCCTTATTATTGTAAATGGTGTTTGGTTTTCCATTCCCCTTAGACGGGGCGGCTGTCTCTAACCATTTTGTCCACCAAGATAACAAACATGTGTCGACATCAGGTACGTGGGGAGCCACTTAACTCCGGCCCCGCTTTTACAAGTGTCTACCTACTTAGGGCCTTGAGGAATTAACGGGACTAACGAGGTAGGAAAGTATTCGACGTTTGGTGGGACTTTTGGGTTTCGACCTTTTCTGCACAAAAAAGGTATTGAGTCGACCTCACTATCGATCACTTGAATTATCAAATAATATTAGTAAAAAAAAGGTAACAATATGTGCTTAGAAATTTTGTTACAAAGGAGACATAACATCAATATAATAAGCAAGCAAAAGGCAAGATAAAAGTACCCGAAACTGGAGACGACTATGAATGTCGATGAAGTTGCGAGGATCGTGGCAAGTGGCAGTCATTATCTTTGCCTACCCTTCTGGGATACATGCGTGAGTTTATAAATGTATGTATGGGCATAATATTAACGGTTTGATAAGTATAGAGACACGGCGATTTGTTGGAATTTTAACTACTTTTTTTTTCACGCACTAGCGAACCTGTGACGTGGCATTCTTGGGAGTATTTAGAAATTTACCTAAGAAGCTGCTCATAGAGCTTACCCAATTCTTAGACATAAGGAGATCACTTTTGAGAACTTTAACCTGTCTAATTTCTTCGAGAACTACTCTTTCATGGCCAAAAGTCGATGCCCGGCACCCACGCAGCAAAGCTTGGAGCATTGGCAGTAAGCGAAAAACGTAACTAGTTTTGACCAAACTTGGTATTCTACTTATTATCATTGACCTTCCTCCGGCCAAGGTTTTAAAGTTCAGCCGGCTACAGTCCGTCTTTTAATTCGATGCAAAAAAAACGTGACTTCGTGCTACCGTTATAAAATATTAGGTTTACTCGGTACATTTTTTTTACCGTGAATAGAAGACTCGTGTGACCAAAATCCTTATCACATCAAAGACATTAAAGTTTAATTCCTCAATTTCCTCATAAGAGCAAAGTCTAAAAAAAACACCTACGTAGCACAAACAATTTTTACTTGGAAGTAAAATGGGGTAATTTAGTTTTTGCGCACTAGCGACATTCAGACATTGGATTGTATTGAGATGTCAACGTGACTGTTTTATTTTTTTGCATTGAACTAAAAAACAGACTATAGGCAACGAAATCGCTACTAAGACAAAGTAGATTTTGTTTCATAGAACTGAAATCTGTTATTTAATTAAATGTAAAAAAAAAAAGAAATTATCACGTTGACATTATCAATGTCAAATGTCTGAGTGTTGCTAGTACGTCAAAACTAAATAACCCCATTTTTTTTTAATTAGCCGTTTCCGTGTGTGAGTGGACACAGAAATGGGATATGAGTGGTCATATCCACTCCTCCCTGTTCTCGGCCAACTCTTCCCACCCCGGCAAATATTTGGTCAGGTCGTCGCACCATCTTCGCCTCGGTCTTCCGCGTTGCCGGTAGCCGTCGCACGGCACCCAATCGGTGACAATTGCCCAACTTTCCGGGTCCATACGTATAACGTGGCCAGCCCAGCTCCGTTGCCCTTTGGCAAAACTTGAGTTTGGACTTCTGATGTTCAGTCAAAGACCCGGTCTGAGCACCATAGGTTAGGATGGGCAGAATGTCAACGAAACTTTACTCTCATGAGTAATAAATTTTAATGTATTTGATGTGATAAGGATTTCGGTCACACGAATGAATCTTAAAATTAACACAAAAAGAACGCTTAACATTATAAATAAGGAAAGAAAAATTTACACACAATGTACCAAAAAGGTCTCCGATCAGCTTAATGCCACGACAGAGTCCGCGAGTTTGCGATAGACATTAGTACAGAATTCGACTATCATGGGAATAGAATAGGCTAGTTGCCCTAAAAAATGTAATTAGTCCGTCTTTTAGATTATTCAAAAATAAGGGACACGTATTTTTTTATTTGTAAATTTGACCAAAAATTACAAAGATATAGCCCATTAAAGTTACGTGTGACGTCACGCCGTGCTGCATTTTTTAGCATTTCTTTGTTATTTTTTGTTTAATCGAAAAAAGAAAAAATACGTGTGCAATATTTTTTTATAATCTAAAATACGGACTAAATAGAATTTAATTATTTTGACCCTGGAAACTACCCTATTGTGCGCATAATAGAGGAGATGGTCGAATTGTCACTGACACGTCTCTACATTCCTGTACGTGACATTTAACAGGAAACTTCGTAGTTTCATAGGCGTTCGATCTACCGGTCTTTTTTATAAAAACTTACAAACAGACGACCTTTGTGGCGCATCGGTAGCGCTCCTGCCTACCATGCGAGGTCTCGGGTTCGAACTCCAGCTGGGGACCAAAAAGAACCCCAGATCTATGTTTACTTGTTTGTGATGTCACTGTTTATGATGGCCACAATACAGGGTATCCTAGTGTGGGGCCAGAAGCAATGTATGTGCCTGTATTATCATCATCAACCCATTATGTCCCCATCGAGGGGCACGGGTCTCTTCCCTAAGGAATTTTTCCGAGCGGTTCTGTGCTTCGCAAGGCACGTTAAGCAGTTGGTGCCGGCTGCCGTTGATAGATCAGAGGCCTTAGGGCAGCTTGAAAACTTCTGACAATAAGACCAGCCACTAGTCTTACAAGCCTCCACCAATCCGGAATTGGCCCCCGTGGTGGAGTTTGACCTATATCTTCCTCAGGGAAGAGACCCGTGCCCCTCGGTGGGGACATAATGGGTTAATGATATAAGTAGTCTTACATTGGTTTTAGAGGAATTGTGTTTCTTTAATTTTAGTAAGGCCGTAAAAGTCTCCGTGTAGTAATAATTGTTTTTGCCTATTGGACTCCAGTCCCGTTCTCCGAAGCCCGCAGTAGCAAAACTGGGAAACAACAGACAATAAGACCATAAACAGCGATACCTGCTTTCTCCATAGTCGGTCAAGAACTCAAGACAAAAGGATCCCCAGGAATCGTGAATATCGGCGTCATCGTCGTTCTTCCGAGAATCCGATCTTACGTCATCGTCCTAAAGTTATCTGGTCACGGAACAGGAATTGGAACAGAATACCAGCTGCTGCTTTCCCATCACAGTAGTGAGCCATTATTGACCTCTCCTCGACGTACCTACTACAGTCTGTTAGCTTTGAGAATATACCTCGGCTACTATCGGATAGAATCGGATATGTTCGTGTAATAGAAATATCGGAACTAATATGACCTACTCTACCTACTCTAGAGCCTGAGGTAATGTAGGTATTCTAAAAGCTAACAGACTGTACGTGACAGTTGATATGACAACTGATAACGCGCGTACTAATATTCGTAATTCAACTCGTCAATGGAATTTAAAAAAAAAATGTCACGTGACCCGACCATTTAACTGTAATTCAATTATAATGCACTAATAGAATCGAGGCCCACCTTGACCTGTGACGACGCTGTTGTTGAATAGTTAAATTGTAGAACACCCACCCAATTAGTTAGGATAATCGACGCTCTACTTGTACTTGTAAAATGACAATAAAAAACAAAACATGAGGAGACATGACGCCGGATAGGCGACATGCGGTGGCAACTATACAAACTAAAATAAACCTTAAACAGTTCTGTTAGAGATTACAATACTATAGCTAAAATATCCGACCACGTGCGGCCGATTGGTACGACACGGGACCGGCTTGTCTATGCACTTGTAATAATTTTTTGTGATTATTTTAAGAATAATTTTAGATTGCAGTCGCTGTCGTCGGTCCATTGTAACGTGGATAGACCAATAAATAAATTGAGTAATTGAAACTTCTGTTGGCTGTGGTTTAATTAACGTCATTTAATTGGTTTTATTAATAAAACGTTCTGCAGGTTTTGGGCCAGTTTCGGAATTAAGAATTTTCCAAAGCAACTACATAAGTGTAGTGCTGCCTCGTCAAATTTCTCAGAAAAAAGCGTGACAGAACGTTGCTTAAATATTTACTTACTGAAATTCTCAATTCGGAAACCGGCTCTTAGCCTTATAACAATAACAGGTAGGTAGTATATGTACGATCAACATACTATAGCGAATTCGCTCATACACGCACGTCAAAATTTACTTAAGGTCACAATACTTGAAATTGTGAGAAATAATGTTGAAAGCTTCACGATTCGATGATGCTTTTGAAATCTTGTAAAATTAATAATGTTATTTAAAGGAAGCAATATTTCGTATACTATTTAAAATAAGTTTCATTACGCACAGAAAGTGCACTGGTCTTTTTACGCCTCATAGTTTGTGACCCCATGATTCTTTATTTCTTTTCGGGAATCCTGAGAAAGATTAGTGAAGTATGCGGTGAGTGGTTTTTTTAACTTTATCCCTTTATCGGTCTAAAAGGTTTGTTGTGTTTGGGAATCTTTACCCTGTGTGCTTTTTGATAAAGCCCGTTTTTGAGTAAACATTGTGAAGTGTAGAGAAAGATGAAAAGTCAGGATCCACATCGCGTGTACAATTTTGCTCATTCGGTAGTAATTTTCTACTGAATTTGGGTGGGATAAAAGGTTAGCAATTATTGTCATGAATACCCATGATTTCGGCGTCAGAGGCAAGATTTTGCCCTGGTCATGATTTGTTCTGTCTATGATGATGGATGAAGTCTCAAGTTCCTATCTATTGCATTATCTGTATATTTTTATGATCTTTAAACAATGATACATACGGTATTACTAACTGTAATTTTATCCTTACATTTTATTTTAATCCATAGTTTTTGACAGAGAAGCAGCAGAATGTGTCCAGTGTTCAACACATCCATGAGTAATAATTTGTTAATGTGGATTTTCTTTGTAGTTTCTTCTCCTACAGTGGAGAAGACAATAACAAAGAGACTATCTATTAATTGTGAAACTAACAACTTTGACGTTCATAAAGTAAACATTTTGTTTTTGTTGTGAATTAAATATTTGAACTTGAATTTAAAAGATTCTCATACTACCTACAGATATAGTAATAACAGAAAGATTAAACAAATCTCGCCTTCTGTGATAGTGACTAAATATTCGAACTTCAATACTTATAGAGTTTTTTAATTCAAAAGCCTCTTCCTCAATCGCCAATAGATTAAAGAGTCGTTCACATCGATAAAAAACGCAAACAAAGCGTTATCGACCGATACCGGCTATTTGTTTTCACCTTACATACCTTTGCTATTTGTCTTATGTATCTGGAGATTGCTACTTTTCTTCAATTTCTCTACAGTCGACACACAGCTGAATTACTGTAATAAATTACTTATGTACATATTATTATTAAATTACTTACATACAGGGTGGCCAATTGGGTGACGTTATTTTTTTTTTAGATAGCCCGTCCCGAGACCTATCCAAAACACCCCAGCGATTATGTTCAGCGATTATTGATAGTTTTCGAGTTACAATTTTTTTTATTTATAGATTTTCCAAGATATCGTAAAAAAAATGCTATTTGGCTCTTATTTTTTCTGTAATTATAATCAGTATTAAGCCTATTTTCATATCCAATAAAGAAAACCTGTACATCCGAACAATAATTAGTACCTAAGTACACTTTGAGCCCAACGTTTGAAATCACTGTTTTTAGTCGGGAGACCAAAAATTACAAAATAAAATTAAAGAACTCCTGGCTCTGGAGCTCCAACCTAATCTTAAAAACTTTGCAAGTCATTCGAAATAATAAAGAAAAAATAGCACTTATTAGGGGGCATTTTGCGCCGTACGTGACTTTTAAAGGTAAAAGGTGATAATTCACGAATTTTTAAAATGATTTAAAATACTATTATTTTACTTTATTATGACAAATTTAAGAAAAAGAACTCGTAACAACTAATAAACACGATAATCATTGCTGTTTTAATGACTTTAATTAAAAAAACTAAAACCCAAATTGATTTTTGAGGGGTTTTTGCTATGTACCTACTGATGAATTTCTGCTAATTAAGTTGTATAGAAAGTAAACAAAAGTAAGGAATAGTACAACAATAATCTGACTTTCTGATTATGAATTTATTATTACACTCATTTTGTAATTTGTATAATTTTGTTATTTTTTCTAACATATACATACAGGCATATTACATAAACATAAATAAACAAATATTTACATACAGGCACATACATTGCTTTGACCCCACACTAGGATACCCTGTGTCGTGGGAACCAGAAGCAGCGACACCATAAACATGTAAACATCCAAGACCTGGGTTTTTATTTGTCCCCAGCCGGGGTTCGAACCCGGGCCCTCCTGCATGGTAGGCAGATGCGCTAACCGCTTGGGCCGCAGATATTACATTGTTTCTGGCTCCACACTAGGATACCCTGTGTCGTGTTTTACAAGTGATCCGTAAATAAAAATGGCTGCCTATTTTATATGTGAGGAGCGTCATTTCAAAAGGACTTATTTCATAGAGGTTTTTAGCATTTATATAAAAACCTTATCAGATTTTTAAATAAATGCCAAAAACCTCTACGTTATTAATTGTGTTACTTTTATTTATATAAATGCCAAAAACCTCTACGTTATTAATTGTGTTATAATACTTTTTTTTTTCATGTCACCATGAAAGAAGATCGTATTTAAGTGATTCTGACACTAGCACATTCGGTTTGTAAAAGAACATATTTTGTGTCTTGAATACTGTTAGAAAATGACGTGAAAATAAGCGACATTGTTTTAGATACGTGAATTGAAAGTCAAATTCAGAGAGGAATTAAGCGTTTCTGTAATACACAATTTGGTATAGCGGTGTAATCGTATGCTATAAATCGATTCCCAATCGATTCCCATCATTAGTTAATTTATTTTCAAAAGTGGAAATAAGTCACTTTGATATGACACTCCTCATTTAGCTATGACTGATCTCTGTGCTACGGGGGTTTGATATGTAACCGGAGAGGCAATGGTGTCTCGTATCAGCCAGTGCGTGTAAGAAGAGATTGGTTCTCACACCTGACACGCTCGGCTGGTCGCATTGACCGTTATTCTTATGATATGGAGGCAGTAATGAATTTTAATGTACATTTACGAATGTAAACTTAACGCTTGTGCTCTTGATAGGGTACGAAGAGGCCCTGTAGTTCAATCCAATAATTTTATTTATTTAATTTATAATCTATCTGGCAACAAACTGAGTAAATAGGAGCTTAATAGAGTGTATATTATCTAGAATGTCATCCAAAGCATACACACATTTGGAATTACCAAGAGATGTCAATTTTCTCTCAGTCAGTAATTTATTGAGACATTGCTGCATTTTGTAGCACTGCACTCAGTGCGTCACTACGTCACACGTAACTTCAATGGGCTATATCTCTGTTATTTTTTGTTTAATCGAAAAAAGAAAAAATACGTATCCAATATTTTTTTATAATCGAAAATACGGACTAAATATAATTAAATTATTTTGACCCTGGAAACTACCCTATTATAATTTAATGGAATTTTTAATTAATTGATTGATTATTATTTGACCTTATGTCTACTGATTCTTATAAATATAAATTTGACTAAAATATACTTTAAATATTTGATACGTTCACATTGTTGTAACATATTTGTTCGGAATGAATGTGTATTTACTGATATAAACAGGGGGGAACGGTGGATTTGCAGGCTTAGATGCCCTGCTGAGCTTACCAGCGACCCGGGCAGACAATTTGAAAGCAGTTTATTCCAGCAATTAATGCGTTTTTTGGGCATTCATATAAATATAAAAAAAAAAAAAAAACTCACGCCCGATATCCCCGAAGGGGTAGGCAGAGGCACCAGTCACTGGAACTGGGCCCACGTTTTGCCGAGTTTATTAGGTCCCAAACGTGACAAGTGGCAAGCCTGTCGCCATATAAATATAATTGATATAAATCGCACTCCTAGAACAAGACGGAATTATCTCGAAAAATCTCAAAATCGACTTTATTGCATATTTGAATCCGCAAAGTTTTACTGCGCATACGACCAAGACACGCTTATTTATATTCGCAAACATGCCCAAAAGAGGGAACTGTACGTCGCTCTTAGTGAATGAATGAGTAAAAGATCATACCATGAACACGAACTTATGTCTAGTTGCAACAAGGCCGCCGTCGTAATAAACCTTATTGCACTTACGCAAAACCATATTATTTAGGAATAATCTGGTGTTGTTGAAGTTATTGAGGCAACTTATGTGAGTTATTTAGTGATAATCCCGTGTTGGAGAATTTTCCTGGTTGACGTTTTACTATTATTCCGAAATACGGCAGTATTATTGACGAAGGTATGTTAGATTTTTTTTATTATTTCAAAATAGTTCGGTATTGTTTGAAACAGTTGATTCTTTTAAATAACGCCCTATTGATGGTACATTTAAAAGTTGCGATTGTTTATTAAAAAAACATTTAAAATGGTCTCTGAATACTTCGAATAGGGTACTTTCCGGGGTCAAAATAATTAAATTCTATTAAGTCCGTATTTTAGATTATAAAAAAATATTGGACACGTATTTTTTTTTTTTCGATTAAACAAAAAATAACAAAGATATAGCCCATTGAAGTTACGTGTGACGTCACTCCGTGCTAAAAAATACAGCACGGCGTGACGTCACACGTAACTTTAATGGGCTATATCTGTGTCATTTTTGGTCTAATTTACAAATAAAAAAATACGTGTCCCTTATTTTTGAATAATCTAAAAGATGGACTAGTTAAATTTTTTAGGGCAACTAGCCCATTCTTATTATAGTTGTATATTAAAAGGAAAGTATTTCTATGCAGTATTTTTCTTATTATAGTAGGACAAAATAAACATTTTTTTCAGATAATGCTCTATTTTTGAATCAATTTAGTTTTCACTCATTTTATGGCAGATGATGAAGGGACTCGGCTCGCTGATGCTCGAAAAGGCAATTGGAGCATCTTTAGAAGATCAGTCAACTCCCCAAGCATTTGTTGATTTTTGTAACATTGATTATTTAAGTTATATAGTATTATTATGTCATTTATTCATTCAGCAAAATGCACCCGTATAGGTGGGCGAGACTTGCCATCGAGTGGGTGCCACAAGGCGGTCGTCGCAGGAGAGGTAGGTCAAGAAGACGTTGGCGAGACGATCTCGACCGACACATGCCAAAGTGATCTGAGGTGGCACAAGACAGAAACATCTGGTCTGAGTTGGGGGAGGCCTTTACCCAGCACTGGGACACAAACGAGGCTACGTAAAAAAAATAAGTCATTATAAAAAACTTGTTACATAAAAAGACTGGATACCTTAGAAGTTACTAAAATACTAATTTTAAGCAAAGATGGTACAGAACTGAATAAAAGTTACAACTAAGTTTTAAGTGCCATCGTAGTTAAAAGTTCGAATCGCTCGTAGTCTGGGCTGCCTGAGTAATTTTAAACGATCACTACGGTTAAGCAATATACGGCGCGTTCAGTCCATGGAGCGGTTCCGTGCTTCGCAAGGCACGTTAAGCAGTTGGTGCCGGCTGCCGTCGATAGATGGCAGTCGTTAAGCCAAGTCAGAGGCCTTAGGGGGCTGCTTGAAAACTTCTGACATTAAGACCAGCCACTAGTCTTACAAGCCTCCACCAATCCGGACTAGGCCCTCGTGGTGGAGTATGGCCTATACCTTCCCCAGAAAAGAGACCCGTGCCCCTCAGTGGGGACATAATGGGTTGATGATGATAGTTAAAAGATTTAAAGATATTTTACCTCGATTCATGTATTGATTTGTTATGAAGGTGCTTGTTGATTCTGTGAGACTTAAGTCAATTAATATTTTATTGTTAAAGTTAAGATTTAAATAGAAACAAAAGATTATGTAACCAAGATAGTGCAGATGTAAAGCATTGTTTTAAATAACAATATTACATTGTTCACAGTTAGTAGTACCTATGTAGTAACTACTTATCGTATGGTACAACTTGGTATTCCCTTCCCTTAATAATTTTTGTAAAGTCAATTCTACTTTTCTTGTTTTTTTTTTTATTTCGTGCCTGCAGTTTTTAATGTTGTTTAGTTGCCTGTTGTTTAATGTTATAATAATCACTAATCACACTACGGTTCTTGATGATGTTGTTTATTTTGTCAAGCAAACTTTAATAAAACAGCAGATTTTCTTAATTTTTGTCTTTTATTTTACTAATAACAGGAAAATTCTTGAAAAGAAATCAATTATGTCCTTATTGTATATTTGAACTTAACTAATATAATTATGGCTAAATAATAGACCACTATTTCAAAATCATTCAACAAAAAAGACGTATCTGAAAATAGTTAGTTTTTATTTCATGAGATAATTGGGAAATAGGGAATTAAATAAAAAAATGCATAATAACCCTTGCTCGACGTTTAGTAAGGGGACTAAACAATATAATATAGATTCACATTGGATACATTACATGAAACATTCAAGACTTTGGCAATAACTTGAATACAAAACCAGATAACTGTTTTTCGTCGATTCTGAAAAAGTAAGTATTTCGACTTAGTGCTGTCTTGTTCTACGGGTGCGAAATATAGCTCGTATGAGAAGTGGTGTCAGATCATAAATCCATTATGTCCCCACTGAGGGGCACGAGTCTCTCCCTGAGGAGGCTATAGGCTCCACCACGGGGCCTAGTCCGGATTGGTGGAGAGTGGAAAAGTGGTGTAATAGAGAAGAGATATATTCTAACCAACCAATGGTGCTCTTTTTAAAATATTTTGTAAGTCCCGATGGGCAAAACATGTACGGGACGTATTTCAATATAACAACCTTGTGTTTGACAAGTAAACCATCTTTATCATAAAAGAGAACGTCTTTACGCTTTCGCCTTTCGCCCGAAAGTTGCTAAATCTTATGTTGCCATCACTATTCACTTATTTTCGTCATTACTTCCCTTGTTACCCCAATTTACTTTATTGGCTGCAGTAACTGTGTATCGGGTACCACTGTAATGGATATCATTACATTTGGACCATTTGACGCAAACTGGAACCAACCCACAGCATGTCGATTTCGAGAAAACGAGACTTTTGTGAGTAGGTTTTGCAAAATGTGTACGTAGTACGCATTACAAAAAAAGTTGATAGGCTTATAGGACAGATTGAAGCCTGTCTAGGAATATCAGACTTACTGATTTTCTACCATTTTTATTAGATGGGTAGGAAGTGTTTTGGTATCACTATCAGTGTACCTAAATCCATTTCCCAAAAAATGTGGGTTGGTTCCACTTTGCGTAAAATCGTCCATTTGATTAACCGAAATGTGGGCCAATAAAACGTTTCTTTCGAGATTATCTCAAATTGCACAACAATTGCATTAATTTTGTATAATAATTCAAATTGTACATATAACAAGTGTAAATAAGCTATGGTGACGGAAAATGCCGCGATGAACCTGAACGTTAGGTGATCGATCATTATCCTTTATGGCCAATTCACTGTGGGCACGGATTTTACACGCAGTGAGACGTTTATTGCTTCGTAATAATACGCTATGTTTTACTTTCATTAAATAAAAAACCGGCCAAGTGCGAGTCGGACTCGCGCACGAACGGTTCCGTAGCATTATCTATAAAAATATTTCAAGTTTCTACCTGTTATCGTTATTAAGACCGTGAAAAAACTTGAAAAAAATCACGTTTGTTGTATCGGACGGAGCCCTCCTTAAATATTTGTTTTATTCTGTTTTTTAGTATTTTTTGTTATAGCGGCAACATAAATACATCATCTGTGAACATGTCAACTGTCTAACTATCACGGTTCATAAGATTCAGCCTGGTGACTGATGGACGGACGGGACGGACGGACAGCGGAGTCTCAGTAAGGGCTCCCACACATAAACACGATATGACATCACATCATCCTATACACCCATGCACTCTACGCTGTTGCATTACGGGCGATTTTGCAACTAAAATGTGAAGGTTGACGTGTTGTCGACTGTACATTTCCACGACACGACATCGCATCGTGAAACGACGTCGCATCGTGGTACGACGCCGACGTCGTATCGTGTTTATGTGTGGGAGCCCTAATAGGGTCCGTTTTACCCTTTGGGTGCGGAACTCTAAAATCACCCATTTCTTGTTAAAATGTGGGCATTATTTTAATTTTTTTAATAAATTCGCAATTTTTTAATCATTTCTCATTTATCTGTCAATGCCTGTCCGAAGCCATACCTGAAACCACAAATAATCGTCAAGATCCAGTAGGTATAGCGTATCAATTAATTGTTTTGGATTCAAGTTGCTCACTGGACCAAAATATTATGCAATTAGCAATTCAAATTGTAAACATTCTCGTGTTCTGTTTATAATAAAACTACTGGGGTATTATAATTATTACATTGGTTGGCGCTAATTAGGTGTTTAGGCTTATAAAATTATTTGTTTTTGATGATGTCATCATCATCGTCTCTTCCCTGAGGAAGGTATAGGCCATACTCCACGACGGGAGCCAAGTCCGGATTGGTGGAGGCTTGTAAGACTAGAGGCTGGTCTTACTGTCAGAAGTTTTTCAAGCCGCCCTAGGGCATCTGACTTGGCTTAACGACTGCCATCTATCGACAGTAGCCGGCACCAACTGCTTAACGTGTCTTGCGAAGCACAGAACCGCCGGAAAAATGCCACTAGCGTTAGTCATAGACGGTCGCCCATCCATGCACTGAACGCGCCCTATGATTGTTAAACTTCGTGATCGTTTTAGATCACTCAAGCAGCCGGGGCTACGAGCGATTTGATGTTGTAAACGCACAAAACTGTACGTTCTAAACAACTACAATGTAGCTTTAAGGGAAAAACTTTTCATGATTTTTTGCTACTCTCTTGTACAATGTACGGTACCTACATTTTTAAAATAGTTTTCCTAAAATCAAATAAATAAATAAAATATACTCTGCAGCACCGTAAAGTTAAAAGCGATATTTGCTTTTATTTCTTAATTCATTTTTTTATTTAGTTTAGGTACAATCCGCTTAAACAAAAATCGAATTTATGATACCCGCCTTAAAGACCAAGTACTGTAGCATTGCAATACAAATGCATTTTGTCTCTTACGAAAACAGTAACAGCTGCGTGAAAGTGTGCAAAAAACGCTAATGGAAAATTTAAGAAAGAGTAAAGTCCATCGTACATGTTTACAAGAATGTATTATGCAATATTTTATATGTATTTAGACACTTGCGAATGAGGTCTTTATATCTACGCATAAGCAAAATCCAGTAGATTCGTCAGTTCTGGTCTGGGTGTAAACAAACAAAAAACAAAATATACGTGTGGTGTTACTTTGAATGAGCAGAATATGCAATAGTGTGATTAGAGAACGTGGTGGACTGAAAGAGGATGTAGTGACTAGAATTAGAATAGAATAGAATAGAATAGAATAGAATAGAATAGAATAGAATAGAATAGAATAGAATAGAATAGAATAGAATAGAATAATATTTATTTGGCACATAAAATTACAAAAAAAAATATAAACTTAACATATTAACAATTATTATTACATGCATATGTACCAAAAAGGTCTCCGCTCATCTTGATGCCATGGTTGGGCTATGGCGCTGATTTTCAGCGGATGCCTTACACTTACAAATTATATACTAACTAGCTGTTGCCCGCGACTTCGTCCGCGTGGGCTTTAGTTGAAAAAAGTATTTGCAAATAAGTCACGTATATTTGTAGCGCATGTGAAATAATCAAAAGAAAAAAATTGTGTATCAAATTTTATTGAAATAATTTAGAAAATCAGAGAACTTACATATTAACGTTGCACCCGCTTTTACCCCCTTAGGGGATGATTATAAAAAAAAAGTTTCATGACTTTCAATAAGGAACCTTCATACTGGATTTCATTCGAATAACTTCAATAACGGCAAACGTTCATACTAACTATGCACCCCCGCTCTACCCCCGTAGGGGGTGAATTTGCAAAAATCCTTTCTTAGTTACGCTATGAAAGGAATCCCTGTGCAAAATTTCAAGTTTCTAACCCTTATAGTTTAGACCCCCTTTTTACCCCCTTAGTGAGTGAATTCATAAAAACGGATATCATAAATAATCATTATTAAGAACTTATAACCCAAATGCCACTTTTTATTGAGATAACTTTGAAAATCACAGAACTTTCATACTAACTTTGCATCCCCCTTTTACCCTCTTAAAGGATGATTTTCGGAAAAATATTTTACATGTGTTTCGTAACTTTCAATGAGTAACCTTCATACTGAGTTTCATTCGAATAACTTTACAAACGGCAAAGTTTCATACTAATTTTGTACCCCCTTCTAGCCCCCTTAGGGGGTGAATTAATTAAAAGGGATATCGGAAATACTCATTATTAAGAACTTATAACCTAAATACAACTTTTTATTGAGATAACTTTGAAAATCAGAGAACTTTCATAGTAACTTTACACCCCCTTTTTACCCCTTTAGGGGATGATTTTTGGAAAAATATTTTACACGTATTTCATGAATTTAAATGAAGAACTTGTATATTCAATTTTATTCTAATAACTTCTAAAACGACAAAGTTTCATACTAACTTTGCACCCCCGTTTTACCCTCTTAGGGTGTGAATTTTCAAAAATCCTTTCTTAGTGCTCCCTTACGTTATGAAAGGAACCCCTGTGCAAAGTTTCAAGTTTCTTAAGTTCCTTATAGTTTAAGCCCTGCGTTGATATGTCAGTCAGTCAGTCAGTCAGTCAGCTTCTCATTTTATATATATAGATACTAGCTGACCCCGCAAACGTTGTTTTGCCAGATAGGGGTATGAAACACAGATAACAACCTATTCTTAGACATACCAATTATACATATAAAATTTCATCAAAATCGGTCGAGCCGTTTTGGAGGAGTATGCGCACTAACTCGGTGACACGAGAATTTTGTATATTAGAGATAATACTAGATACTAGACACTAAGACTTGCTGACCCGCAAACTTTGTTTTGCCAGATATGAATATCAAAAATAATTCAAAAATAGATAACCACTCATTCTCAGTCCCTACTGGTTAAACACATAAACATTCATCAAAATCGGACGAGCCGCTTCGGAGGAGTATGCGGTATACCAACACGGTGACACGAGAACTTAATATACTAGACTAGAAGACGCAATAACAAAAGTACGGAACAGTTTTATTATAGGTCTTTTTGCTTAATGAGTAAATATTTCTTATATTTTGAATTGAAGGATTGTTACGTTGGTTTGGACACGTGGAGATGATGAAGCAAGAAAGAATGACGAAACAAATATATCGAGCGAATGTGAGTGGAAGGGCCGGTAAGGGAAGCCCCAGGCGGGTATACTTCGACCCAATAGACGATGTATTAGCAAAGAGCAAGATAAAAAGATGGATGAGAGTAGCCGAGGACCGTGCTCAGTGGCGTGTTATGGGAGAGGCCTATGTCCAGCAGTGGACAACCGTAGGCCGATGATGATAATGATGATGATGAAGATAAAAAGTTCCCGAAACTGGCGTGCGTGCATGCAACGACTAATGAATCAATGTAGTCGATGAAGCGAAAGTGATTTGTCAGGATCGTGGCAGGTGGCAGTCCCTGGTCTCTACCTACCCCTCAGGGATACAGGCGTGAGCTTTTGTGTGTGAACAAACAATTTTGACTTATTGCACTACTAAGCGAAGAAATTCATGTTAGCGGTTGATATTTCTTGATATTGAGAAGTGGAAAAACGTTTTCTCTTTTTGTATGGACGAGCACGTACCTACTATTCTTCCCTCTGATTAGGCGTCAAAGTGGTCGCCATGGCCGAAATCGGTCGGAACCCATCATCATCATCATTCTTCCCTCTTAATGAGAAGAATGAATGACTAAAGACAAGCGAACAACTTGATCCATAGTACCTATTGCTTCCCGTATTTTAATAATTTCTAATTTAAAACGCCTTGTTTACGTGTCGACCAAATCTGAAAGATACGAATGTACAGTCGACAGCACATCATGGTATACACCCATGCACTCTACTTCGTTGCGTTACGGGCGACTTTGCAACTAAAATGTGAAGGTTGACGTGCTGTCGACTGTACGATATGTAATTCGACACAGTTCAGGTTTACGGGGTCACGCACGATAAAATCGTGATGACACGTGGTTGTTATACCCATGAGTCAAGACAAGTCAAAAAGGAATAGAGATATTAAACGTCAATGGTTGTTTTGCTTTTATATTTGTTTAAACGATGCTTTTTTGTGAGAAATTAGCATCAAAATATTATTGCAATCCTGAAACTTCAGAGACAAAAGACATTTAGTAGAAAGCTTCAGGAATAGCTTTGAAACTTCAGCAGTCGCCAGCTGACAGAGATGTGCTTCAGAAACCATCGCTGAGAGAAAGCGTAACTTTTACCTGCCATTTGTCAATTACGACCAATGCAGTCCTTCCATTAATTCAACTACTGGGGTGTCCCAAAAGTAAAGAGACAAGTCCATGAAATTTTTTTTTAATTAAAAATTGTATGTCAACTGTTATGTGTGTCATTATAAATTTTGCATAATAATAATAAAAATACAATCTATATCAAATTTGCTCCTGCGATGCCTTTATAGCCGATTTTTCTCAAATGAATGCTTGCACGTCTCATGACTGCTTTTCCAGAAGTTGTTGGCCACCCGTTTGGCCAATCTAGCCCATCTTTGTTTGAAAGATGTCAACGTTTTTAATTTTTCTGCATACTTTTTGTATTCCTTTTTACACAGAGCCCAAAACATTTGGATACCTCGAGCTTAAAGAACATTTGGAGCATTGTTTTGTTTCGATATGAATTCGACGCCCATAGATTGCAAATATTGAGTGACTTCAGACTCGTAATGACACGAAGCCATATCCGGCCAGAATACAACGTCTTCCCTCTGATAATACTTGTCTATAAACGGTATTAATCGCTTCATACTACACTCTCGAAGATAAATTTGTGAGTTCATAGACCGTGTACAGATAAGTGGTTCGTCTATAGCTTGTCAAACCGGATACTTCTTAAAAAAAATTGCCTTTGTTTTAACTTTTTCGCTGTAATTCACCTCACCACGACTGGTAGCGTGGAAATATTGCTTCCCAGGAATATCAGAGGGGTCAACCGGTACATAAGTTTCATCATCAATTATGAGAATTTTTTTCAAAGTTTTTTGGTAAACTCGACGGCAACCTCGCTTAGCACGCACTTCTTGGTCTTTCACGTACTTTGGAGCGGACAATGTCACAAAAGGCTTCATGCCCAGATCTTGAACTTTAATTCTGGATATGCTTGACTGAGATATTTTCAATTTGTCCGCCGCAGTCCTCACAGATGTTGAAGGAGCTTCTTTAAAAACCTTTTTTACCTTACATACAAAAACACTAATAGATAACTTCAAACTTGACATTGACAACAAACAGTTGACACTTGACTTGTATGTACTGAAAACGTGGCAAAGACTTAAAGCTATTCAGGCTACGAAATGACGTCATCACGAATAATACTTTAAAAAATAATTTAAAAAAAACCGTTACTTGGAAAATAAAAAGCTTCAAATTAGTGGCTTAAAATTAAATGTTTTATGAAATAAAAATATAAAAATAATACCTGAAAAATACTTTACATACCGAATTCTGTTAACAAAATATTTAACGTTAACTCTGCCACGGTTACTGACTTTGTAAATTTTGTGTATAATACTTAAGACATTTCTGTATTTTAAAACAACAATAATCTTTTAATAAAATTAATTCTTTATTATTAAAGAATTGTGTTATTGTATTTACGTCTACAATGGCAAAGCATGCAAGACTTAATGTTCGACTATGTACGATTTTCTTCAAAATTAATGTTTGGCAAATAGATGTCTTTATATTTAAAAGTGGGATAAAATAGCCCCTGTGAAATTGGTGCCTGGCACACCGAATCCCAATGCACGTAGCTGAGATGGGAACCAAAGCATTCTGTATGGGCTCTGCCACTCGGCTTTCCTTCTATTTTCGTCATGATCACTCGATCTTCGGTTCTTTAACTCCTAGGGGAGCATATGACCTTAACCACAGATTTCCACTTCTGAATGTGCTTCACGGCAGCTTCCAATTCAGGCCACCTAGTGCTCATCGATCTGTTCTCTAGGGATATAGATCTATTCCAGCCGATCGTCGGCCCCGTTCTGTTTCGGTTGCCCAAGGCGGCTACCTATGTGAGAGGATATCCGGTCAGGTTGGGATACCTGTGTCAGATTGGCAGGTCTTTGAATCTTCTTCTTCTTACGGTGCCTCTCCGAAGGTTGGCAATTAGCTACGCATATTTCTCTCTGTCTCTCCCAAGACGAAAGAGCTCGGCAGCACTTGCGATTCCAGTCCACTCCCGTACGTTGCTCAATCAGGATTTCTTTCTTTCCGCCATTATAAAATATGGTATACTTCTACTATTTGTCCGAGATATTTGTCACCAATGATGACTGTTGGTGGTCATTTAAGGCTGTGCCTCAGTAAACTTGTCAGCGTCTTCCACGGTCGGGAACAGAATCCTTTGTTCGTCACCACCATATTACATTCCAATTGCTCAAATTCGTCCGCTAACGCAATTAGTCTGACAATGTCGTCCCGTTCCAAATTTAAATTTGAATCGCGACAATGCCGCACCTTAAGTACGATCAGCAACACCAAAACATACCAATCATGACACTTATTACGCGTAGCCTAAGATGGAGTATCGGACAAAAGGGAAACTGGGATTTGTTGTTGATCGTATTTAGGCGTGACTGCGTGGGAAGCCTTCTGTGACAATACGCTCGCTGTAACGCTAAAATAGTGCCTATCATTTTTGCCATAGAGTCCTGAGTGCGACTTTCGTTGCGTGAATATAGCACCTATTATAACAGCACTAGAGTTCTTTGAAGTTCATGCTACGAGTTCAGGGTACAATCCAAACCCAAGCGATAAAAAAACGGTGACCTCTCACTGTAAAGGGCTCGGTATAGTTCTAAGGTAACCATAAGTTGGACGTTTGTTGGGGGTAACGTTCGAAGTGTCGACATGTTGATTGGCGGGTTTTGAAAATGGAGCGCAGAGGAACAATGCCTCGGTGACGGTTGCATGACAGTTGGTATCAAACCAGTTTCTTGCTTAACTTATAAGATGAGATTCAAGACATGGAAAGCCTCTTCACGTAGGTCACACAAAGACCTATGTGTAGTAGAGGCTTTCAGTAATACACACTTTCTAATACACGGTGACAAAATTCAATAAGTTCGAAAACATGATGATTAGCCATTTCTTCAAAACATAGATCTGCCTGCTATGTGTTGATGACTTGAGAGAGTAAAATAAATAAATATAAATAAATAATAAACTCACGCCCGTTATCCCCGAAGGGGTAGGCAGAGGCACCAGTCTCTAGAACTGGACCCACGTTTTGCCGAGTTTATTAGGTCCCAAACGTGACAAGTGGCAAGCCTGTCGCTGTTATCCGGGCACAATTTATCAGCGAATGGTGTTGCTGTACAAACAAATGAGAGAGTAAATTACACTAAATAAGATAGATAGATACAATATTCTTTATTGTGCTCATAAATAACATTAACATAAATAAGTTGTTTAGTTTAGGATTGTATTGCTTTAGTTGCTATGTTTTATGTTGGCTGTATAGGATTTTAATTTATATCTCTGCCTAGGACAAGGCAAAGTGGCAAGTGAAGTCCCTGGTCTCTGCTTAACCCTCTGGGATACAGGCGCAAGTTTATGTGTGTATGTATCACTGGAAATGTTGTGGACATACGGTATGCTTAAGTACCAGAATTTTGTTTAATAAACTTTGTTTATTGTGTTATGTTTGATAGGTAGGTATGGTATAGCCTGCTGGCACTCCTAAATGAATTTATCAGGATCGTGGCAGGGGGTAGTCCCTGGCCATCCCTCTGGGATACAGGCGTGAGCCTATGTATGTATGTATGTATGTTTTCTAGAATTTTAGAAACACCATCGTTTGCCTTACCATTATCACAATCGCAGCGCTGACATAACGCGGTGAAACACGTTTAGCTTAGAACAGGGTTTCTCAAACTTATGTCTCAAGTCCCTCTAGTAAAGTTACTTGAAACAGGGAATCCCTAACTGCCCCACAAGCGCAAGCGAATAAAAATAAAACAAATAAAAACTAAGCAAAGCAGTACTGTTACCAAGTTTGGTTTTAGAATAGTAGTAGATGAACTTTACTATATAATATGCTAGAATTTGGAAAAGAAAAATCGGTAGATTAGAAAACAAAACCCAGGTCTTGGATGCTTAAATATGTTTGTAGTGTCGCTGTTTCTGGTTCCCACCAGGTATCCTAGTGTGGGGCCAGAAGCAATGCCTACATTCAACAAACAGAATGTAAATTCTTTACGCTGAAATAAATTTTTGATTTCTGATTTCTGTAAATGTTAATAAGTGTCCTCTTTGCGGCTACCCATAGCACAGGGAATCCTAGTTGGGGAGCTAGGACACAAAATGTAACACTTTTACATGCATTAAAGTTTTCTTATCTTATCTTATCTTAGATATGGTTTAGAAGATTTGTATGAAATTCCGTGTAAAAGTACATTGCCCACTTTGGGAAGCCCTGGGCTAGAACAAACGCTGCTATGTCTACATTACTCGCTACTTTCCACTTTCACTCCAGTGCAGACGTTTGCGACAACCGGTGAAATGTACACGAACAGTTAGCAACATGTTACCTTGCTGGCTACTTTGCATCGAGAATTTAGAGATCAAGTAGACTATTTCAGCTGGTGTCTGTACTGTAGACCGCAGATCAATGCTTACTTTGGTTGCAAACTCGGCGATAACTAGTGGAGTGCACGCTTGCAAAGGTTTATTTATCGACCATACACTGTACTGTATAGTGATGGTGGATAAGTCTCATACCAAAATGGTGATAAATATGTCGTTATTAACTTTACTTAGTCGTTAAGCCAAGTCAGAGGCCTTAGGGCGGCTTGAAAACTTCTGACAGTAAGACCAGCCACTAGTCTTACAAGCCTCCACCAATCCGGACTTGGCCCCGTGGTGGAGTATGGCCTATACCTTCCTCAGGGAAGAGACCCGTGCCCCTCGGTGGGGACATAATGGATTGATGATGATGATTAACTTTATTCCGGATACGCGTACTTGACTTTTTGTCGCAGGAGTCCGACTAGGTTTCGCTCTGATTCGCATAGCGATAGTGGTGAGCAGAGACGAAGTTCGCATCGTAGGTTGCTCGTCTCTGAGTAAGTGTATCCGGAATAAAGTTGATGAAGTGTAGTGCTTACGAAAGTGTTAGTTGAAAAAAGCCGTCCAAAAATCTGATAAACATATTTACACCTACTGATTGAACTCAGATAGCAGTAGAACAAAAATCAAACAACCGATTAAAAAAAGTCAAACTTAGTTACCGCTGCTGAAACTAAAACCCGAGGAAAAGGTAAAAAAATAATTGCTATTCCATTCGCAACGTATCTGATACTGTTTTATGATACAGTAACCATCTGTTTTATTTCCATACACTCGTTTGTTTTCTAGGTAATAACCCGGAAACTATGAGATCTAGAATTCCAGTCTTGCGGACCACCGTTTAAAAGTACTGTTGACCAATTATTCCAGCCAGCAAAGATGTCGGAGATAGCCGTGGCCTATTATACTCAATTATGGTCGATGCCAGCCGAGATATGGACGTTTACTTTACTTTGCCGTTGCGACTCCAAGAGGCAATTGGATGTTGCCTATTATGTCAGGCTGGTTCACACTTTGATATTTTAATGACGAATTCCTCTCTGTGGGCGAAGATATGGAATAAGAAGAATAACATTTACTTGACACCACAAAGATGTCATCATCATCAACCAATTATGTCCCCACAGAGAGGCACGGGTCTCTTCCCTGAGGAAGGTATAGCCCATACTCCACCACTAGGGCCGAGCCCGGATTGGTGGAGGCTTCTTACTGTCAGAAGTTTTCAAGCCGCCCTAAGGCCTCTGACTTGGCTTAACGACTGCCATCTCTTTACGGCAGCCGGCACCAACTGCTTAACGTGCCTTGCGAAGCACGGAACGAAAAATATTTTTTGTAACAAGAAGAACAACAAAGTTATGGAACGCGCTGCGCCGGTGGGGAACTTTAAAACTAGCGTAAACAGGCATTTAACTGGCAAGCTCATAACATCTTAGACCACGTCCCCGTTTACCATCAGACGTGACGGTGTCAAGTGTTTACCTGTCCTAATTAAAGAACCTGTATGTTATGAAGCAGTAGAAAATTGAATCGCGGACACGGCGTCATGTTGCATGGGTTAACGACTTGGATTCCTTGGTATGCTATAGGAATGCGATTGGTTCATAGACCACCAAGAGCAACGTCATAGTTGATCACTGAACAACTATAACAAACATTTCCATACAGGCATGTACATTGCCTCTGGCCCCACACTAGGACATCCTGTGTCGTGGGAACAACAAACAGCGATATCACTAACATCTAAACATCTAAGACCTGGGATTTTCTGTTGTCCCCAGCCGGGATGTTAGCTCAAGACCTCTTGCATGGTAGGCAGACAACAAGAACAACAACAACTATGCATTTATGAAATTCCCGTTTCGTAAATGCATAGTTGCGACCTAAGAACTAGTGATGAGTGACCTGTGCGAATAAAGCGACCGTTCCTATGAACCTATGAACAATTAGCTCAAAACATGATTTATAAACCAATGTACAGTCTGTTAGCTTTTAGAATATACCTCGGCTACTATCGGATAGAATCGGATATATTCGTGTAATAGAAATATCGGAACTAATATGACACTTAATTTCGAAATCGGAACTAATATGACGGAAATAAACTAAGGGACTTCACACACGACAGCTATAATATACATTACATCCTGGGATGTATAGCTTTACATTATATTAAAGTATCACACACGCAACAGGTAACGTAATGTATATTTCGCTTCATTTCGTTGACATACGTCTCGACCGACACACGTTCCGGCTGCTAAGACGTTAAACAGGGTGTTGTTATGGATCTGTCGACTTACTTACTACTATATTTAATAGATAGCTAGTTCATCAGAAGATGATTGAGTTATTTAAGTTATATTATGTATTTTCTTTTGTGCAATAAAGTGTAACAACAACAAGGTTAAGCAACATAGGGCCCGTTCAGTGCATGGATGGGTGACCGTTTATGATTAACGCTAATGGCATTTTTCCGAGCGGTTACATGCTTCGCAAGGCATATTAAGCTATTGGTGCTGGCTGCCGTCGATAGATGGCAGTCGTTAAGCCAAGTCATAGAGACCAGCCACTACTCTTACAAGCCTCCACCAATCCGGACTTGGCCCCCCGTGGCGGAGTATGGCCTATACCTTCCTAAGGCTTACGAAACGTAGCTTACGGCCGATTTCTGAATTGAGAATTTCGCTAAGTAACTACTTAACTCTAGTGTTGTTTCGTCAAATTTCTCAGAAAAGAGCGTGACAGAACGTTATTTAAATATTTACTTAAGTGAAATTCTCAATTCGGAAACCGGCCTTTAGCGAGCCTATTTAGTGATTACAGATAGGACTACAAGTGATGTGGAGCAATTTATTTTTTTGGGACAGGACTCTGAATACCTATGTCGTTTAGCGAAATAAGAATCCTAGTGGAGTTTATGAATCACTAAGAAACTTTTTGAACACCCTGTTCGAAGAAAGATGTATCGGAATATACGAAAAGGTATTGAGATATATTAAGATGTATCGACAGGTAAATATACATCTTCATATCGCTCAGTAGCTTTAAGGTACGAAGATGTAAAGATGTATATTATAGCTCTCGTGTGTGGTCTCCTGACGATTTCTATGGAAAGATGTAATGAGATATATCGTGCTATAATATACATCTTTACCTTATAGCCGTCGTGTGTGGAGTCCCTTATACAGAGCAGGAAGTAGTATTACACTCGTGTGCTTTCGGCGAAAACAGAAACCTATGTACTCTAGAGCCCGAGGTATATTCTAAAAGCTAAAAGACTGTACTATTAGTTCCTATGAACTATTTGCTCAGAGGTTGCATTCTGACCGAAGCCTTAGCGAAAACCGTTCACAGCAGATTGTTTCTTTTTTCCACGTTTTATTGTCCGGTTTCCCACAGTGCAGCACGCGTGTCACGCTGACTCAGCTGTTTCTTAACATGGAGTTTCCGAGATTTGTACAGACAGTGAGCGTGTCTGTCGCATCGCCAGAATGTTCCCACTAGAAAGTGCAACTCACTATTTGCAATAGATTTTCTCTCGGCTAGAGAAAGGGCACTTTGAACTGTAATTACTTTTTATGAGTGGAGGACGTACCAAACTCGTAACAAGCTGTGTGATACTTGTATTATAGTATAATAGGCGATGACAGCCATCTAATGGCGTGTGGTTTTATGACAAGCTTCGAATCCAACTCCAGCTGCGTTTGAGAAAACTACTACAGGGAAGAATAGCTCCTATTGCCCCTGCTGCATGAGTGATCTTAAACGATCACGAAGCTTAAGCAACATTGGGCGCGTCCAGTGCTTGGCTGGGTGACCGTCTATGACTAACGCTAGTGGTATTTTTTCGAGCGGTTCCGTGCCTCGCAAAGCACGTTAAGCAGTTGGTGCCGGCTGCCGTCGATAGATGGCAGTCGTTAAGCCAAGTCTAAGAGGTCTTAGGGCGGCTTGAAAACTTTTGACAATAAGGCCAGCCATTAGTCACAAGCCTCCACCAAACCGGACTTGGCCCCCGTGTTGGAGTATGGCCTGTATCTTCCTCAGGAAAGAGACCCGTGCCTCTCGGTGGTGGGGACATAATGGGTTGATGAAGGGAAATTTCCCGCCAGGCAGATCGCATGCCTGGGCTGGTCCAACTGTTGTTTGTAGTTTATTGACGATGTTTTTTTTTACACCTCACTCCTAGAACACTTTTTCTTTTACAGCTAAGTTAGTTATTCACAGAGTAATATTTGAAATTTATCAGTTTTCAAAGAATAAAACATGCTCATACAACTGTGGTCTATTAGATAATATCTTCAAAGTGCTATTGCAAGATCGACGCAATTTAAATTTTAATTTAAATATTGTGACGAAATAAAGACACTGTAGGAATTTACTTTAAAAACAAAAATTAGATCGACGCACTGTCTACTACGGGGCCTGACGGAATGCGCCGTAGTTTACATCGGACCCGCCGGCGGGCCCTCGGGGCTCGAGGGGTTAACTTAATTATTATTGCATTAAAAACTTAAAAAAAACGTAAAAAAAACTTAATTTTCTTTAATCAGTTGCGTTATGAGTTTATGACCTTGAAAATAACAATTAAGGTTCAATAAAACAATATCGCTTCAATCTCATTTTGAGACACGCCCCACTTTCATGCTTTCAATTGTTCAGTGACGATTAGGGTGGACTGCGTCCCAGTGGCTCTTAACGGGCTGCCGCGGCAGTTTCTGCAATGAGTGTCCGAGTTGTTACAGAGCGGTTAATTAGTACTTAAACGTTGACGGCAGTTTAACTTCCCAGACTGAGTGGTGGGTTAGTCGGTTCATTAAAATCGACTTAGGAAGTTATTTAAGGCCCCTTTTGTACCAAAAAAACATTTCTGTTCTATTCTATTGGTATGCTAACAAGTTGGGGCTAGATTCTGCTAAAGAATTGTAGCACAATGAGTTACATGACTGCGTCGATTGCATTTCATTGCCGCTTCAATCAACGCGCGCACGCGTATTCGTAATTCTAGGCGTCAATGGAATTAAAAAACATGTCACCTGGCCCGACCAGTCTACTGTTAGCAGCTGTCAGTAGGCCAAAGTGCGACAAAAAATCGTCTGATACGGGAAACCAGGAGTAAGCTGTTTCTGGGAGTAAATACACTACAGCAGCGGTGGATAATCACTTGATATTGACCCTATCAATATAATTCGGTGTAAGGGTCTGCCAAAAAGTATGCACAACCTTCTTGCTACTTCAAACTTTTTCTTTTTTCTATAGATCGTGTTTTGTTTTTTTCTGTGTAATTTACGCAATCACGATTAATCATTAAAAACTATTGATTCTATTTTCAAAGTCGTCGCATTTTTATTGCGAGGGTTTTCAGAAGGGGTAAATGTCTTCTTTCGGAAAATGCCCTAATTTAAGATTTAAAAAAAACAGCGCTCGACTGCAGCTTGTCTGTGGAATAAACCGGCATTTTATGAAAAAAAGTGTCAGAAGTAGGCACATATTGGTGCGCAAATCCAAAATCGATACCCGCCGGCCTACGAAACTGAATCTGGGTAAATCACATTACGAAGTATATACGTCACACGAATAGATAGCAATAGGATGACTGGCAGTGGGTCTACTTTGGCCTGACTAGAAATTCACTGTCTTTCGCTGAGAAAAGTTTCAGATTCTGTTTTTGATATGTGGTTTACTAGTTAGATTTATTGTGCAGCTGTCAATGGTTATTAAGAAAATGAGTGGAAAGTCCTTACCGATTCCAATCGGCTAGCTGTTAAATAAGTATGGTTTTGACAGTTACCTACAAGATTGGAATTTGGTGCGCGTAACTAGAGCTCAGAGTGCTTAGTGCGAGTTTTTTCATTCACTTTCGATAGCGAGAGCGTTTGCAATTTGTGTAGGAGCGACAAAGCGCGCCACCTAGTTGTCTCTTAAATACATTAGGTAATTAAAATTTGAGTATAGAAGAAGTAGGTACCTACCAAATCCACCAATGACCATACGCACTTCTGAGCCCCAGCTACGGCTCAAAGACAATAGAGAAAAAGGCTAAGCGAATCTTCTCTACTTTTTCTGTTATGTGGTGGGCGACGCATTATTGGCTTACGACATTTTTCCCTTTTATCAGCTTTGTTATCTGGCAATGGCAATTAGTTAGTCAGTGTCATACCTGCCAGTGTCGTGTATGCAGCGTTTTGTTCTAATTACGAAAAATATAAATACGCCGGAACCGCCTACTTTTAATTTTTGTTCTAAATTTGAACGGTCTGTTATTTTTTTTTTTAAATATCTTTTTTTGTCTTGTGTAGTGCGTGCCAGTTTGTTTTGAAACATAAAACAGATAATGTGATGATTCATCGTTGCTTTTTCAATTATTAGTATGTGATAGTGTTTTTTATGAGTGGATTTTATCTCTAAGCAGTAATAATGATTAAAAAGATATTGTTTTGCGAGGTCTTCGCAAAAAGCGAGGAGGAGAGGTTTGTTCTATTTCTTTATTCTCGGGTTTTATTAGTCGTAAAACGATACTATAAAAGTAAGTTCTTGTATCGGCAGTAAAATATCAGTCTCTGAAACTATGTGGCTTAGCTGTGTCCTTAGACTAGGCTCTAGTTTTCAAAACATTAAATGCAAACGAAAACCTTATCGTAACACGATTAAATTGTGAAAAATTCACGAAAATCCCCAAAAATACAAGCAAAGTTCAGCATAGCCGGGCCGTTTAATAAAAAAGGTCGCATCGCATCAAATAAATTCACAATAAACACAAATATACGAACCTCGCCGCCTTGATTCAGACGAGCATAAAGCATTTCACCGAAACTGATTCCTCTATCTCTGTCCCGCTCCGGGACATGGCTATGAGATAGAGTGCGACGGAGAACGAGGGAGTTTCCCCCGGGTCCCCGGAGGATGGATCCTGGCGATAAATTTACATTATTGAATGTAGGAATATTTGAACGGTTTGGAAACATTCGGGATTGGCCTCTTTTATACTTTCAACGCTGCAATTTTGTTTCCCGGCTTATTGAAAGCAGTTTTGTGCGGATTTACGAAGGACTTTTGAAACAAGCCTTGTTATTTTTAGTTGCATTCACAGATTGTACAGTCTGTTAGCTTTTTGTCCACGGGTAGAGTAAACGGTAGAGTCAACTAGCATACTATTTTGCCAGTTCCAAGTACTCTACCAATTTAAGTAGAGTAACTGTTTACACGTAAATTTTCATTTTGTCGGTAGAGTTGTCACTAGGTCAGAAGCACAGAGCAATGAACGTCACTAATCGAGAAATTGTAAGAAACAATGTTTGAACTAGTTACTCTACCAACCGCTTACATGGGTCGAGTATTTGGTAGAGTAGAGTGAACGCTGGAGTGGGGGAAGGAAAGTGGTAGAGTAGCTCGCCCACGTTGCTAGTTACTCTACCAAATTTCAGTAATCTACTCTACCAATGCTGTCTACATTGGTATAGTTAGTACGATAGCAAGCATTCAAAAGCGGACTTGTCCACTTAGTAATTTTTTACAGGAAAGGAGAAAAACTGATTGAAGGCGACCGAAACGAGTATGATTTTGATCGAAATCGCTGTTTTTAGAGCTCATTTTCTATAGGATAGGACCGGATTTGAATGAAAATATTTCGACACATCATAGAACGAACCTCAAAAAATCCGAATCTGCAAAAAAAAAAAAACGATTTGCATGGATAAGTCCGCTTTTGAATGCTTGCTCCTCAGTTAGTGCTCTACCGCTCTACTGTACCGTTTACTCTACCCGTGGACAGCAGCTTTTAGAATATACCTCGGCTACTATCGGATATAATCTGATATATTCGTGTAGTAGAGATATCGGAACTAATATGACACTTTGAACTTTTGAACTTTTCAAAATAGTGAAGTAAAGTTTTATACAGAGCAGGAAGTAGTATTACACTCGTGTGCTTTCGGCGAAAACCGAAGCCTACTCTAGAGCCCGAGGTATATTCTAAAAGCTAACAGACTGTAACAAAGTTGTTACTGACATTTGTGTATTCAGCTCATTCGTCCTAAGCGTCCTATAATTAGACGACCTCTGTGGCGCAGTGGTTAGGGCCTATCAGGTTATCTGTCTACCATACAAGAGGTCCCAGGTTTGAACCCCGGCTGGGGACAAAAAACCCCAGGGCAAGGATGTTTACATGTTTGTGACGGCGCTGTTTCTGGTCCCCACGACACAGGGTGTGGGCCAAAGGCCACGTATGTGCCTGTATGTAAATGTTTATGTTATAATTCGGGTAGTTAGAGATAGGAGAGGCCTATGTTCTGCAGTGGGCGTCAAATGGCTGATGATGATTATGATGATGATGAGGAGAGAGAAATGTGTGGTGATGAGTAAGATAAAAAGGGGGCAAGGTAGTACGGTGGCAGTCCCTGGTCTTTGCTTACTCCTCTGGGATACAGGCGTGAGTATATGTTTGTATGTAAATAAAAGGTACCGTCAAAAGTACTCACTCTTGTAACCCTGAGAGGTAGGCAGAGACCAGGGCTTGCCACGATCCCAACAAACAAGCCTCATCCTCTTCATAAAATTGAACACACATTTGTGGTATTAGGTTCCGGGTAATCGTTATTGTGCCCTCAGCTTAAATGGATCTATCTATATCTAGATGGATATATCTAACTTTAGGTAATATTCTTTAAACATCTATGTCGTAACATAACCTGTCGTGTCCCTTCCACCTTCCATTTGTTCTGATCTGTTTCTCAATCAACTCGTAATACTAAGGGCCGGTTTTTGAATTGAGAATTTCACGTAAGTAAATACTTAAGTAACGTTCTGTCACGCTCTTTTCTGAGAAATTCGCCAGCAATATATTTAAGTAATAGAGCTGGCGCGTACCTCGGCCAAAGGATAAGCCTGGCCATCCAAAGAGGCAACGTCGCCAGCATTCTGGGCTCATTGCCGCGGCACAGTGACCTGGGGCAGGTATTTTATTTGTAAATATTGTAAATATATTAAGCTAATGTATTCATCTAGGTACTTGAATAGTTTTATATTTAAGTTATATTTATTTTTATTTATAGTAAGTTAATTATTAATATTAATGTAATTTTAAGTTTTTAATATTTAGTTTAGTTTTTTTATTATTTTTTTCTCTTTTTTTATTTTATTATAATTTACGCAAGTATATAATTAATTCTTAAACTAAATATAAAATAATAAACTAAATATTAAATTATAAACTAAATATTAAACTAAAAACTACCTAAATATAAAAAATCGAATCTAAGCCGCTGCCGTTGGGGAGAGTTCCCAAGATACTGGCAGCATTCCCCATCTGAATGGCCAGGCTGAAGCGCTGACCGAGTTAGCTACCAGCTCTAGGATCGCCTGACGAGTCGATGAGGCGCGTTGATATTTCAGTTTAGTTTTAATATTTAGTTTATCATTGTTATTTTAAATTTAGTTATCGTCGAAATAAATCATACTGTCAGAAGGGAGTTACTTAGCAAAATTCTCAATTCAGAAGTCGCAAATAACCAGATAATAATTTTCTCCAAAAAGCTCGAGAGGTCCCTCTCATTGAATACCAGCTTAAACCGGAAACTCGCAATATTTACCGGAAGCCTGTTTCCGGCCGCACCTGTGCGAGGGAGAGGCAGCTACATCGCCAATAGTGATGCGATTACAACTTTTAACACCGGAATTTTCCAATTACACAATTAAAGAACGGATTTTTAGGAAGGATAATGGAAAAATATTAAAACGCAATATAAAATTTTAAGTTCATTTTATCTCGTAGGTCAACAATACCATAAATCATCCCGCTCAACCAAAAAACCTTCCCAAAATATATAAAAATGCACAGAATTTTTCTGGATGGATTTATTTTCAACGCACAATTACAAAGGCATCTAAGGGGTTCCAAAAGTGTATATGAACTTTGGAATAGAATAGAAAGTTTTGTTTATATTATTGAAGCAATATGTGCGCGTATGTAAATGTTTATGTTTGTTTGTTATAGCGTTCAAATTTTCTCTTGGCTTCCGGTCGCTTTGTAAAATTACGCAGGGAAAAGTGATCCATGAATTTTTTTGAAATAACCTGTTATTATCGGTTTTCTAAAAAATCAGTTTGACCGGTTTTCATAGACCGTTCACATCATTAACGCCAACGCTGTCTCTCTCCGATCAGCTGATTGTCCGCTCTCTATGACCAATCGAGCGGCGATGTTCTAATGTTGTTTTGATCAAATAAACCGCCGTGTCTAACGAAGTAATGTCACTCGATTGCCCACTTATAGTTTGACCACAAAGAGTAGAAATTAAAGAGTGCGATTTTGCTAATACTCTTATTTTCCATACCCAAACTTTTAATACTAAAAGACATAGTCTCAGCAAGGAGAATTACTCGTAACCTTGGTCTCACTTACAATAATTGTGCTTATATTACAATAGAAGATGGCCTGATTTTTTTTTACAATATTTAGTTACACTTCACTTCCGTTTTCTAGACTTTATGGTCAACCTATAGGTCTCGAGGTCACGGAGGTTAAGCAACATAGGGCGCGTTCAGTGCATAGATGGGTGAATTCTTTTTATCAGGTTTGTCCAAAACGAAAGAGTTTTTTTAAAATTAAAAGTCATCGTGATCAATGTCAGGCATTTCGTTAAAGTATTGTCAGTGTTTTTTTAACAACCTACCACCTTGAAAGCAAAGGAAATTCATTTTAAAATCCTAATCGAATCGTCGTTGACGTTTTTTTTTCTAGAAAATCTATAAATAGTGATTTTTTTTCACATGCTGATAATTAAAATAAAAAGACACTATTGTGTGAGTAAGAGGCAAATACTAATGCAGTCCCGTTCTTGAACTAATCGTGTGACAACGTAATATAATAAATCTAACCATAACTAATAATGATATCTACACAATCACTTGACCTGGTCCCAAACTAGGATACCCTGTGCTATGCTGTGCTAGTCATAAACATGGATGGAATATACACAATAATGAAGTCATATTTATACAAACAACAATCAATGAACGTTATATATGAATGACAATAAAACCCTTTATCTCGAATAGAACTTTGGTAGTAGTATTAAGCGTAATATTTTGAAACCCTGAAACTTTACTTTTTTTTTTTATTCAGGCCATGTAGTTAGCAGGTTTCTACACAACAGCATGACGTTCACGACTGTATTATACACTTTCCAAGCAAACTGTTTGGCTTCGAAAGGCCAGATCGAATCTGATCCAATTTGCGCGAGATAATCAGCAAATCAGATTGTTAGTTACGCTGGCTGTAGTTAGCGCACTTGAATAATTTCCCGTATACAGACTGTTGTCGTATAGAATGGTATTGACGTTGAACCCACGACCTGCAGCGTGATAGTCAGTCGTGATACAGCTACTTCTAGAATGGTGGAGGCTTGTAAGACTAGTGGCTGGTCTTACTGTCAGAAGTTTTCAAGCCACCCTAAGGCTTCTGAATTGGCTTAACGACTGCCATCTGCTATCGACGGCAGTCGGCATCAACTGCTTAACGTGTCTTGCGAAGCACGGAACCGCTCGGAAAAGTGCCACTAGCGTTAGTCATAGAACGTCACCCATCCATACACTGAACTCGCCCTATGTTGCTTAACCTTCGTGATCGTTTAAGATCACTCAGGCGGCGGACTACGAGCAATTCTAGTTAGTTCAGCTAGTTCAACGTGGGAGTAAATCCATGCATCAGGTTAATTTAGTTACTGAGATAGATAGATTATACAAAGAACACTTTTTGCATAACCTAGAGAATACATTCTACAGGGTTTGATATTTTTGGCAGGTGCTGTGTTATAGAATTCAAATGTATTTATTCTGCCAAAAATATCAATAGGTGCTGAATCTGGAATAGGCAAGGTGCTATTCGTGCAGGTGCTATTTAGGCGAGTGCTCAAACTGGACTACCGCTCAAAAACGTAGTATGGCCAATTTGGTATGGTATATGCCAATATGGTGATTTGTTGTGCGGACTCTTGTAAGAAAGTTCACGAAGGAATCCGCAAAAAACGCGAAGCCGCTAAAACTTTCAGAAGTCCTTTGTTATAATTTCAAAGCCTGTAGGTACCGTGTTTCGACATTATTAACCTGTAGAATTTTTGTTTGTAACAAAAGTTTTAATTGTTCTATTCAATGTTATGACCTTGAATAGAACAATTAAAAACTTTTGTATACTAGCAACTAATTAAAACAACTTTTTATGACTTCCCTTAAAACGCACCGTAAACATGTCGGCTGTATCGTGTTAAATATTGAAGTTTTACTGAAGATTGTAAGCTGCCCATTAACATAACATTTATATACAGACACATACATTGCTTCTGGCCCCACACTAGGATACCCTGTGTCGTAGGAACCAGAAACAGCGTCATCACAAACATTATGTTACTTGTCTGTTTATTTTGTTTCTATGATGTGCTTAGTATAATAAATATTGTTTTTCTTTTATAAATAAACATTAATAATTATTTCAATCACGAACCCCATCGAGACACCGTCTACGTCCGGTCCAAACATTTCTTGCGGCTTCGTTACGCAAGAGTACAGGAGCATATTTTTGCAGGCGAAACTTCCTCGAAAATTAATAGCCAAATGGAAAATGATCCGGAATCTAATGAGCGTGGAAAGTTTCCCAGTTTCGTGGAATCTACGTGGTGGTTGATGGGTACAGTCTGGCAAAGCTAACTTTGCAATGGAATTAAGTAGCAACCCCACAAATAAGGCTACTGTAGCACCACTCGTTTCTGTCACTTTTATTGTTAAGCTTGCCCTTTATAAGGCTCTGTACATACCATATATTGCCATCATAATTTGAACTTTATTGCATCGGCCGATGTCAATGCAATAAAGATCGATGGTCGATGGTCGATGGTCGATGGTCGATGGACCATCGTCCAAAAGTATTATTCCCAAAGTATTACTTCCCGAACTATTTTCCGCAAATTATCACTTGGCAAAAAAACATTTCTCAAAATAACTTAAAGCAAATAAACAGTTAGCAAAAGTTATTATGGCAAGTTATTGTTTACCAAATAAATACTTGGTCAAAATTCATTTTACCAAGCATTATTCAGTCAAAAGTATCGTTTGGCAAAAAGTACCTTTCCCAAAATATTGAATGGCATACCATTTGATTACCAAATAAGTACTTGACCAAAATTCATTTTACCAATATCATTTAGTCAAATGTATCGTTTGGCAACAAATACTTTTCCCAAAATATTGAGTGGCCAATGATTTGCGTCCTAATTTAATAGAACATAGAATACAGATTAGAGTTTGATTATATTTCGTGATGAGGGTAGACTTTTTAAATGGGGGGCGTCGATAACCAGTAGTTTTTGAGAAAAAATAAAAACAAATTTTGAGGTTATGTTGGCAAAAATAAAACCTTTGTTAATCTACTACGTACTCGATCTTACATAGAGAACCTAACGCTCCGACGCGCTCCGCTTCGCTACGCGCGTCGTCGCACCTATATTTCTGTTTTCACGTATTCTATAAATCGCCGACCCCCCGTTCCATTAAACACCAATATTTCGTTCAATTTTGTTTTCAATTATTTTTTTTTCTATTTAATACTTGCCCAAATCAAATGTTTGCTTAATAAACGTTTGTCTTAATAAGACTTGACGAAGTAAAATTATGCCTAATAGTATTTAACCACATGAACAAAATGCGAAATATAAATTTGATCAAACAATTATTTGCTATATAACACTTGCCAAAATAAAACGTTAGCATAATAAACGTTCGTCTTAATAAAACTTGACGCAGTAAAATTATGCGAAATGATAATTTGACCAAATGAATAAAATGCGAAATGAAACCTTGCTAAAGTTTCATTTGGGAAATGAAACTGATGCCATAAGTTTATTGGGAAGTAAAACTTGGCGAAAAATACTTCGGCTAAACGGCGGTATCCCACACCAACCACTACATTATCTCATCCTCAACTCTGTATAAATGGTTGGTCCACAAGTTAGTTACCGTGGGCACTGACTGAAAAACAGCGCTGAGGGTTAACGCTGACGTCAGCACAATGCTGAGTCAGCTGCCTTTTGTGGTGTGTAGAATACTAGGATAAAACGACAAAACTTAGATATGTAAGGTTTCTAATGTATTTGTTTGTTTTTCTAGTGTGTACAATAAAGATTTGTAATCTAATCTAATCTCGTGGAACAAATTTTGACCCCAACATACCCCTTTGAACCAAACATTTGTTTTGTGCAATAAAGAAGTTAATAATAATAATAACTTTCTCCAGACAGGTAGGAGCGGTAAACCAACGCATTCGGTATGCACGATGCTTATTTGTGCGGCTATGAAATCACCGTTATCCAAACACCACTGTGGAAGTGAAACCACTAATCGATATACATAGTAACTGTATTAGCCGCGGCGTCTTGATGTACCAAGACCAATCTGGGTAACCGGGCATGGAAATCGCAAGCAGCCCACATGTAGGTATAGTATGCGCCCCATTGTCGGGCACAGGCCTTCTTTCACAGGCAGTGTATGGGCTTAATCACGACCTGTGCCCGCCGCGGATTGGCAATTTCAAGCGCTGAGGTATGTGCGTTTTGTACGACGTACACATTTTTTTTTGTACTGCACATGTCTAACCATTGGTTACATAGTTTAGGACCAATTGTCGTACACTTCTTCTTCTTCTTCTTGTTTTAAGTTAAGATTTTTAGAAAATGTGACAGTGTATATAACCATCATACTGAGGATTTGTTCCGGACTTGTCGTGTTTCGGATCTGCCGTACTCTAGATTTGTCGTATTCCAGATCTGTCGTACTCCAGATTCGCCGTAATACAGTCCACCATAGCAGCATACTCGCTATGAAATAAAAAACAATATACAAATTGTTACTTATTTTTATTAACAAACATAAAAGCAATGGAAAAAAAACTCTCTATACTCGGTGCCAGATGGATTGAGAAAAACGGACATTGACCTTTCGGTTGTTCCACCAGGGGTTACAAACCTACATTTTACTTGTAGGATTTTTTATTTACTTATAATAACGTATCTATTAATTGTACATATCTATTGTATAAAGATTGAAATAAATGTATAATAACTATTGTCAAAACACGAGGAATTGCTGAAGAGAAAAATAATAAATTACTTTAATCGTTTCACGACAAAAACCATTTATTTTCTGCACATATATTATACTTACAATTTTCAATATTATACTTACCCCCGGTTTCCCGTACACTAAAAAGCTGTTAATATTCTGTTAACAGCTGTCAGTTAGCCAAAGTACGAAAAAAACTTGACAGCTCTTAACAGTATATTAACACAGCGTTAACTAAACCGCGGTTGCTCGTAAGAAACCGGGGGCTAATCCCCGGTTATAACTCGCACGTGGCACAACGCCACGAGTTATAAGCGCTCCACGAAACTGGTGGGGGTGTCTGTACATGTGTGTATGTATGTGTATCGCGTACAAATGGCCACGCGGCCCTAGGATTGGCACTGAACTAAAGCGTGTTCCTTGTAGTCAATTTGTTTAAATGGTTTTCTATTAGATTATTTTTAACGGTCTTTACAATGGAGTGAGTGTAGAGTCTGTAAAAAATAATCTCCATCCAATGTACTAACAAAAGTTGCTTTTGATGATCTACCAATCACGCGCTCGCGCTCGCCGGTGATCGCCGTCTCTTCGTCGCGCCTCACGTCCCCCCGCCAAACGAACCCAAAAACTGACTTCTGCGCATACCATGTCATCGCTCAAAACTAGTGAAACTACGTATATCTACATTGATGTAACTATAAACTGTATTCTTATTCGGTGCAGTCATCACTCATCTTCACTTGATGTACCTATATTCAGATGACTGTCAGTAACATTAATTTTAAATCAATCTTGAGTTTGGTCAATTCTGTCATGCATACCACGCATTTTTTGTTCAACCTGAAAACCTGGTCAAGAACCTTTTGTTCAAACTTTTGTTGAACCTGGACGCAGTTTTTCCATTTATCTGGCGAGATTTGAGTTAAACCATCATTCAGTACACATTTAACTTTTTTAACTTGAAAGTTGTACTTTATTACGATCGTCATAGTGAAATAATTGTAACAGATTTATCAAGAAACACTCAACGATATAACAAATTTAAACTCAACAAAAACAATGTGAATGCAATGAATTACTCGAGACGTACACACGCTAGCGCTATCCGAACTCGAATGAAAACAAAATAGTGGACTGGCCAAAAAAGGTAAAGCTTCTCTGGCTCTCATTCGTCTGTCATTGTCGCGTTACTTTTAGAATGAACTGAGGTAACACGCATTTTGATTATTTTTAAGAGATGAATTTGCAAAAGCTCAATATGAAGATTACATTGCTTTAATGTTGTTTAATATATAAAAGTGTTGTCTAGTGAAATGCTGCGGTACTTACCATGAACATTTTTCGCGATTTAGGTAAGATTTTGGGATGTTTAAAGGAACCACAGAAATTATTCTTTAAGAAACAATGAAACAAAACATATGAGCTGACCTAAAAGTGGGAATAATATCAATATGTATAAATAGTTTTCACGTTAAAATTGAGTATTTTTATGTTACCCTGTTTGACACTCGGCTCCACCTCGGCTCATTCCTGAGGTCAATGTCCGTTTTTCTCAATCTATCTGGCACCGAGTATAGAGAAGAGTTATTTTTTGAGATTGTAGAGTCAACTGTGAAATTATGTAATTACCTACTAAGTGCCTGCTCAACTGTATGTATTATGGCGAATCTGGAGTACGACAGATCTGGAAGTGTAGGTCATTATTATTTTATTGTAACATCCCTGTCAGTTTGGCGACAAATATATTATCTTACAGAGGAATCTACTCCCTACTTATCATTCAACGCACAAATCCTGCCTGAAAAATTGCCTAAAAGTACCTCTGGATAACAACCCACTCTTAGTAACTGCCCCGCGCCTGCTCGCCTCGGTTAAGCCCCTCGTTACACCTTGTATAGAGTTAAGTCTATAGAAAGAAATGGACGTACAGAAAGGTCACAGCAGAGACAACTCAAAAATAGAGTATGTTTTTTTTTCTTAGCCTCTTTTCTGTCCCACTCTCCTGAATTTCCATCTTTCCTGTCGAAGTTGTTAGTTACACAATAAATAGATTACGTGGAGAAGAAACTAACGTTTATTCTTTTCAAAAGGCATAGAATTAAAGAGGCAGTTCAATATTTGATTTATGGTAGGTAAAAAAATAGAAAACGCATGTTCGCAAACTAGTTTAGCAGTAAAAACTGAGCAGTAAACTAAATATAAATGAGTTGTAAAATAATTTAAACGGGCAGTTCAATAAATACTGAGCAGTGGAAAAGTTGAACTGGGCGGTTCGGCGCGTACAGTTAACAAATCATAATTGGTTAGTAATACATTTTATTTTAAGCAGTTCTATAAACTATTAGACGGTATAATATATTCCTAGTGAAATGGATAGAATTTTCCTAGCACTCGCCGGCCGCTGCCGCGGCACGCTCGTTTCGCTCGCTCGGCTCGTGCGTGTGTTGATCACAGTTCTAACCTTTTTTTTTTTTTTTTATTTTACATGGGGAAATCCTCATGGATACCCTGCCGCTGGTATTGCGACAGGGTTATGCGGGACTCTTACCGGCTAAAACCCCATGGTGTTCCGTCTCACGCTTTATGGCAGGGTCACAGGTGCGCTTTTGCATTCCTCCGCAGCCCCGCCAGCGTTGGCCCTCGCGGGCCCCTCCGTTGCCATTACTCTCCTGCGGAGTGCTGGAACACGTAGCACTCCGCTCCACTTCGTGAGGCAGGGTTCCCCCACGTACCTCATGGTGGCGGAAGAAGGTGGGCGTACGCCCTCCTTCTCCGCCCCGTCCTCCTGCGGCGGATCGGGTGAGACGAAGGATCGTCTTCCCTCTGCCGCTCCGCCGCCTCCTTCTGCGATATAACGTTCTCACAGAAGGATACCACTGCCTGCCACTGAGACTCTCCCCGCAGCATCGCTCTTATTAAGGCCGGCATCGAGATGTCACAGCCCACCGCCTGTTGCAGCGTCGCTCTCTCCTGCGCCCATGCTGGGCAGGCCTCCAAGGTGTGTTGCGACGTGTCTTCATCACTATTGCAATGGTGACACGCCGCAGACGCCTCTCTTCTGGCTATATGGCACAAATACCTCCCGAAACTGCCATGTCCTGAGAGGATCTGCACCAGGCGGAAGGTGAGCGAGCCGTGTCGGCGATCCACCCACTCCTTTAGAAGAGGGCGAACCGCCTCCACGGTCCGCAGGCCTGCCCTCGGCTCCTGGAGCCGTCTTCGCCAGTGGCACAGGAGGTTGCGGCGCGCGTCCCTCCTCCACTGCTGCTCCACCTCGGGGGGTGGGAAGACACCTCGGCGACGCGCTTCCACGCGCCGCCAGTACACTGACGCCAGCATTTGGGCATCGAGGTCCCAAGGCGCCGTGCCCGCGAGAGCGCATGCCGCCTCGTGCGACACCGTCCGGTAGCCGCGTATCACTCTGATCGCCATCACTCGCTGCGCTCTTTGCAGCTGAGCAATGTTACGGGCGTTCAGAGCGTCCGCCCAGATGGGTGCACCGTACAGCGCCATGGACCTCACGACGCCAGTATAGAATCACAGTTCTAACCTAACCTAACCTATAGGGTTATTGTTTCCAACCTAACCTAACCTATTTTACATTTTTTCCAACATAACCTAACTTCTTTTCATTCAAAGTGACGTTCGGATGCTACCGCCCACTGTGAACTGCCCATTCCAACCGTTTTACTGCTCATTTATTTAATAAACTGCTTGAGTAATTTTTGCACTGACATTGAATGATAAAATAACAGACCAATATTTTTATTAGTTACTGCTTATGTTTTACTGGCTTACTAATTTACTAACGGCCGAAAAATTTAATGACTGCCCATTAAATTTTTCATAACTTCTGTATTGTTTAAATAACAGTTGTAAAAATTTATCCCCTTTTCAAAACACTCTGTTTACTTAATTAAGAAACATTCAAACTTAAAAATTATTACTCATGGATATGTTGAACACATATTATATGTTTTTATAATTTATTTTGAAAATATTGACCATTTTAAGAAACTAATTTCGGTATTTTTGAGTTTTATTCATTACCTATGTATTTTATTTTTCTAGAGTTTTGGTGTTTGTGTTTGTTTGATTAAAGAGACTGTCTTTGCCTACATAGAAAAACAAATGTCATTAACGTCAGTTGGTAGTTTGGGTTTGTTTTTTGTAAGTAAGGCAAAGGATTTAATCCTATAATTATTGTTAATAGTAGGTATTAATTTAATACTCATACTGTCTTTGCTGACGTCGCTGAAAAGTCATTTAATGTCAAGGCTTTTTATTGAATATCTAAAGAAAATATGGACTTATTTACAGATTTGATAAATAGAAATTTTACTGTAAGCATAATTCTCGAAAAGGTCTTGAGATTTCTGTTCATGTTCAAAAGTGTAGCATGGCCAATTTTCCTCTGAATACATTAATTTTATATTATTAATCTACTGTTTAACAACAGACGTCTCATCGTCATCTTTGTCTTCTAAATAATCTATCTGAGAGAATACCTGTGCTTTACAATGGTATAGAATAATATTCGTTATATTTTATAGCGATTTTCATTATTTTTAAAGACCCATCAAAATTAAATTTCTCTATTGAGGCACGCAGCGGGCATTCCCTCCGCTCTAAGTCGCGGGCAACCCTCATGAATGGATAATATCTGCTTAGTAACAGGTGCCGGCGCAGGTAGTCCACGCCCCGACCGACCGTCGTTATTTGACACGCGTTGGCTCCTGAATACTGGAGAGGAACATTAAGTCGGCTTCCCACGGTCCGCGATATCGCGGACGGACGCGGACCAGCTCGCACGACACACCGTGGGAAGGGTCTCGGTCCGCGGTAGCACAGACAGACGACGCAGGTCAGTTGGAAGAGCCTCTCGTGGTGCGTGGCTGTCCGTGGTCGTCGGCCGTCCGCGTCCGTCCGCGATATCGCGGACCTTGGGAAGCCAGCTTTAGAGGGACGACGGGGCGTTCGTGACACAATTAGTGACGAATTAGCGAAAGTGACAAGTAATGCACTAATCCCATTGTGTACTATGATAATTCGGTGTTCGTTGCGTAGCCGAAAGGTACTAATTGGTGTTGTTAATTTGTTCACAACGGACCCCATTTCCTAATCAATTTAAATTGTTTCTGTTAGTACCAAATCCTATCGGAATCCTAAAGTTTGCGATAACAATAAGCATGGAATTGACAGACGAATGAAATCGTTCAGAACTTCGTGCAGGACACACGAGCCTGAGTTTTGAGTTTTGACAGTGGTTTGTAAAGGTTAGTGAACTTAGCGGATCATAAATAAATGAGAGTTCTTATGTTCCTGATGATTTTCACAAATAGTTCTGGCGATTTGACCGTGAAAAAAGTCGATGAAAACAACGATCTGCTAACTTCTGATACTTCGTAGTTCTGAGAATAGATCGTAGGCATATATGTAAATGCCAAAACAACGTTTACACGGTCAGCTAATATTTTATATTTATATAAGTATTTTTAAGTTTTACCAAAGATTTTTTGTGTCTTTATCATCATCATCATCATTCAGCACCAAGAAGTCCACTGCTGGACATAGGCCTCCTCCATGGATTTCCAAAAAGACCGGTTGGAAGCGGCTTGCGTCCAGCGTCTTCCTCCTACTTCGATGAGATCCTCTGCCCATCTTGTGGCTGGTCGTCCTACGCTGCGCTTGCCGATATAATATATCATATTATGTTGTCCATTCGAGAACTTTTGGCCCCCATCGGCTGAAATTTCTGTCTTCAATTAAATATAAAACAGAATCTCTCTACTCTAAGCCTAATCTAACAACTCGCTCAACTGCAAGAACAACGTGTTATTTCGGAACCCTTACGTTACATGAGAGCATTTTTTTTATGTTTTCAAAGTAATGGCGGAAAGAGATAGCGCTATAACGTGATGCAGTGTCTCTTTTGCTCATTATTCCGGCGTTTTCTGCGTAAATAACATAGCGTTAAAAAAAAATTCAATGATAAAGAAATGGTTTTCTTCGAAATATTACGTTGTTCTTGCAAGGGTGCGAACTGTCATTTAACTTCAACTCTAACCAACTGTCAGCTGCTAATAGCAGATTAACAAAACGGAACCGTCCGAGGAACCGGAGGTTTGAACAAGTCCGCTTTGTTTTCGCACCGGAGATTGAGCAGTGCGTGGCAGACATGGCACGTTCTACTTACATGCTGTGTGGGAGACGGGTAGGCTCTAGAATAGGAGGCAGGGACGTGAATGGCGCATCCGGCGGCCGTCCGCAATGGCTGTGACGCGTGTGCTATTTATAGTGCGAATTTGTTATTCCACAAATGGAATATTGAAAAGGGAACGCTGTGGGGACGGCGAATGGTTTTCCGACTGAGCGTCGGAAGCGGGCGGCCTGGATATATTCTCTCTGGACGGAATGCTGACAATTTTCCCAAAAAATTGCTCGCACATTTCAGCAACAATTGTAGCAAAGGAATGGGTGTAACTTGACAAATGTGGTCCGAGGCGTCACTGGAATATAAAATTGCGGATGTAGCGCTTGGTCTGAAATTGATCTTGAATCCTTTTGGGATACAGGCGTGTGTTTATGAAATGTAGGTAATGCAGCTTGTCAAGGTCCTGAATTGCATTGCAATGTGTACGATGACTTTGTTTTCCAATTTTCGTACGTTTTTTGAAGTAGCTGCTAACGTGAAGGAAAACATCGTGGGGAAATTTCAGTTTCCGAGGTGAAACGTTGTTCTTCTTAGCTTGTCGATGGAAAAACATTTTTTATCATAGTCTTACAGTTGCGCAACCAGGCAGGCAGACTTGAGTTTGACGCGTTGTTATTAACTAGCTCCGTGAGACCTGTGTGCACTTAAGAGAAGATTATTGATGTATATTATATGGCTATTACGTGAATGAACTTATTGATCGTATCTAGGATTGTACTTTGATTTGACCGGGAGATAGACAGGGTCAACGCTAAAGCGACATAGAATAGACGTGGAACAATCGTCTAAAGTCCTCTATTTTTGTCCACGACAAGGTAGATCAATTTGGTGGGCCCCGAAATGAGACCAAGATGATTATTATTATAGACTCTGCCGAAACTGCTTCACCGATTCTTATGATTTTTTTTCTATAGAGTAGACTAGAAAAGTTTATTGTACATAAAAAAGGAAATAACATAGATACCTATTGGGATTTGTAGAGCAATTTTGATAATGGTAAAAAACTAAATCATAAATAGGCAGCTTATGTTATTGTAACATGCATGTCGAAATGACATGGCCGATTTGTAGGTCTGAGAATAGACTATTATCTATTTTTCATATCCCTATCTAGCAAAACAACGTTTGCGGGGTCAGCTAGTAATATATACCTAGTCTTGCCATAAATACTGTAACAAACAAAAATGATTTTTTTTCTTTTGCAAATAACATTTATTACTTTTACAGTCTGTTAGTTTAATACATAAATATAAAACAATTTAAAATATAAAAAGCTTATTCGAAGTGGTTGCCATTGGCTGCAATACAGTCCTTTAAACGTTTAGGCCAGATATCAATAGAAGCACGCACTCTTTCCATGGGAAAATTCTTCACTGCCAATCGTATGGCTTGTTTTAGGGACTCCAAATTATCATGGCGCTTAGAGCAAGCCGTACTCTCTAAAACGGACCATAAATCATAATCCAGCGGATTAAGATCGGGACTAGACGACGGCCAGTCTTCAGCTCTGATGAAGTCCGAAACGTTCGTTTCCAACCAGGATTGCGTAGACCGAGCTTTATGACCCGGCGCCGAGTCTTGCTGGAAGGACCATTCTTGGTTATTGAACATGGTGTTGTTAAGGGGCTTCACTACCTTCTCAAGAATGGTATCTTGATACACTTCCGCCGATGTTTTGATACCTTTTTCACAAAAGTATGGCTCAGTCACTCCTTCATAGCTAACACCCCACCAAACCATCACAGAAGTCGGATAATGCCCACGTTGCACTCTGTCGACTAATTGGGAAGCTTCCTTAGAGCTGTGAGCATAAATACGGTCATTTTGTTTGTTAAAATGTTGCTCAATTGTAAAAATTTTCTCATCCGTAAACAAAATTTTTCTATGACCTCCCTTTGCGTACCGCTTCAGTAGTTGTTTCGACTTTACCACCCTATTCTTTTTTAAATGATCAGTTAAGAAATGACTATACGTCTCTTATAGGCTGCAAGTCCTAAGTCACCTTTTAAAATACGCGACATGGTTCTAGGTGCTATCTTCATCTCCCGAGATAAAATCTTTTGCTTTCGGACAGGATTTCTTCGAATTCTTTCCCTTACTGCTTTGACCACCTTTTTCGTACGAACACTACGTGGACGGCCAGATCTTTTTCTGTCACAGACAGATGAGGTCTCATTGTACCTATTAATAGCCCGGTATACAAACATTTTACTAATACCAAGCGTATGGAGAGTTTTAAAAATTGCATTTGGCTCCATACCTACTTTGTGTAAGGCAATCACAGCGATTCGGTTCTCTTTATCACCCCACACCATTTTAATATCGCAAAATATTGTACAATATATTGGCGCCAAAATGAGAAAACACAATGAACAATCATATAAAAATGACAGATTCCAAATTCAAATGTAATATTTTGTTTATTTTTAATTGTAACAGTATTTATGGCCAGACTAAGTATATAGGGGGTCTCCCAAACAAGAAACGTTATTTTAGCCCGTTTTTTTTATCGATATGCATACCGGCAACAGACGCTTCAAATATTCAAATGTTGAATTTCAAGACAAGACCTATAGTGCCGACAATTTACTTTTAGTGCAATATGCTTAATTTTTATGACTGTATCTTGTAATCGACGTTGCCCCTAACATAATCGCTTGTACCTTGTAGTACGTACATGGGTGATGTTCTATCGACAAATGCAACACAAAAATCCGTTACGCCCGCCAACCCGTGTTACAGTAGCAGTTACTCGGCCTAGCGTCTCGCGTCGCTGCCTCCCTTCCACTTATTGCATCCACCATACAGCCACAATATAATTTCAGTGCCAATGATCCTTAATGCAAGGGGAGAAGGAGCCGTTTCGCGTGCTAAACAGCGGGGTAAACAGGTGAGGAACGGACGTGTGTCGTGTCTGAGAAATGACATCAATGGGCCGTTTGCATTTCCGTTTCGAGTGTCTGTGTTAGGTTTTCTTGGGGGTTGCGTTTGTGAGTTCTAGGAACGTCGTTTTGATGGTTCCGTACCCAAAGGGTAAAACGGACCCTATTTACTGAGACTCCGCTGTCCGTCCATCCGTCTGTTACCAGGCTGTAGAATAGAATAGAATAGAATAGAATATTCTTTATTGCACACTAGGAAAAACAAATAAAAACACAAAATATTTACAAAGGTTCATGGTACAATTGGCGGCCTTATTACTAAAAGCAATTTCTTCCAGACAACCTTACGATCTCTCGCTGTCTCTCATGAACCGGGAGCTTATGAATGTGTAACACTAAGCTTGCGCAGACGAGGGATTTTTGTCCGCGGACTTTTTTATCCGCTAAAATAGATCGCTTACAACTTACAACTGTATCGAGTAACGCAAACGAGGGATTAAAAGTACCGCGTACAAGAAGTCCGCCGAATAACCGAGGACATGCAGCGAGCGGACCGGACTAAAGTACGGGGGAGCCCCCGAAAAAAATAGTACTCGTGTGACTAGGCGAAGCAACGCACGCGGCGGACTTTAGTCCGCGTTGAAATATCCATTTGTTAGAAGGGGATGTTATGGTTGCGTGTTATGGTACCGACAAAATGTCGATGTGGTTGCGTTGTCGCCAGTAGTTGCGTTGTGGTACCGAAAAAATGTCGATGTGGTTGGGTGTCGCCAGTAGTTGCGTTGTGGTACCGAAAAAATGTCGATGTGGTTGGGTGTCGCCAGTAGTTGCGTTGTGGTACCAAAAAAATGTCGATGTGGTTGCGTTGTCGCCAGTAGTTGCGTTGTGGTACCGAAAAAATGTCGATGTGGTTGCGTTGTCGCCAGTAGTTGCGATGCGGTTACGTCGTGTGCAGACACAGTACAACTCCGCGTTGTGGTTGGGTTGTGGTTGCGATGTGGTTGCGATGTGGTCGCAAAGTGGTCGATATCACACACGCGGTCGATAACAACTGCAAAATGTGGTTCCTGTGAATAGTCCTATTCATTTTCCATACAAAATATACGCCCGGCCACGTGGTGTGGTTGACGTGTGGCTGTGGTTGTGGTACGTGTGAAAAGGCCCAGTCATCATCATCATCATGATCATCGGCCTACGGTTGTCCACTGCTGGACACAGGCCTCTCCCATTGCACGCCACTGAGCACTGTCCTCGGCTACTCTCATCCAGCTCTTGCCAGCCGCCCTGCGAAGATCAGACAGTAATAACTAACATCGAGTGTTTCCCCTTCCAGGCCGCGGCGCCGCTCGGGCTCCAGCATCGTGGTGCTGGGCGCCGACGAGGACAAGCGGCCGCCCGACGACGACCAGCGCAACATGATCACCATGATGTCACTCACCGCTGACACTGGTGAGTTGCCTACCTCTTAGCTCACATACATTTACATACAGGCACATACATTGCTTCTGGCTCCACACTAGGATACCCTGTGTCGTGGGAACCAGCGACAGCGACGTCACAAACATGTAAACATCCAAGACCTGGAGTTTTTTTTCTCCCCAGCCGCGGATCGAACCCGGGACCTCTTGCATGACCTTTGAATTCCTATCCTTGAAAATAGCAATGGAAAACCATGGTCATTGACCGCTCCTGAGAAGGGGTGGACCACCCTTCACATGGTGGGCTAAAGGGCTGAAATAGATGCAATAGGTTACCCTTCAGTTATAAAAATAAAATAAAATAAAATAAAAATCCTTTAATTAAAAATCCAAGTATTACAGCTAGGAACAGATTGCAACTCCCACACTAGGCACAGCCTGTGTCGTGGATCATAAGGCAAAATCATTATTAGCACCGGTTGACAGAACGAGACAAATCGAGTGTCGAGTCATAGGTGTACACAAAATAGGTATGGTGCTACTACGGACTCGCGGGCTGCCGCACTAGGCCGAGCCTGTGACGCGCACAACCACGTTGTAATTTTGTATTAATAGCTATAAGTAAGCATTATATCTAGTTACGTGCACACAGTTACATTTAATGAACTTAAAATTATTATCCAATTAAAAGATGTAAATATTTAAATTTAGTGTACCTAATAAGCCATTCGACTAAATGAGTAATATGTTTAGCAAATGCTTTTTAACAAGTGCAGATAACTATCAAAAATATTTATATGTGAAAAACAAATTATTGTACAGTACTCGTAAATTAAAATTAAAAAACTTTATTTGGACTATGACATTTCATGCAGATTTGTTGAAGAGTTATTCATCCTGTAAAATACCTTAAGCTAATGATATAATTAGGCAAAATAAGTGTGTGTGTAATATGTGTGTGTGTGTGTGTGTGTGTGTGTGTGTGTGTGTGAGTGTGTGTGTGTGTGTGTGTGTGTGTGTGTGGGTGTGTGTGTACTATGCACATATTTTGAGTATATGTTCTGTTTCTGCAAAATCTAGGGAGGTCAACCACTTTATAACTTTTACTTTAGCTTCATATTTAGACGACAATTTAAGATTACATATGTTAGCAGCTTTGTTGTAGATAAAAGGTTGTAGGAATTTTGAAAACCTTTGTGCAAATGATGTTTTTGTGGAGGGTTGGGGTACTTTGAAGACTCTTCGCTTCACCATGTCTACGTAGTTAGGAGAGCTAATAGTTTTACTATGCTGTGTGAGAATAGTTCTTAGAATAAAAAGCTTGCGTATCGAAAGGAAGCCACTTTCCTGATATAGTTTTGTCGTTGGAAAGCATTTCGGTTTATTCAGCATAACCTTTAGAATAGAACGCTGAGCTCTTTCCAAGCTTAGCAAGAGTGTTTTGTTAGCTCCGCCCCAACAACCTATGCAGTAAGTGAGGACCGATTGACACAGTGCAATGTAGACTAATTTTAAGGTGTCCTTGCTAGCACTGTTCCGTATAAGCTTTATAACATGGATGAATTTTCTTGCGCGGGTGGCCAAAATTGACAGATGTTGCTTGAAGGAAAGATTTTCATCCAGAGTTATTCCTAAGTATTTTATTGCGTCAGTTCTCTGAATAGAGTTGCAGGAGCAATTTGCCGTTGAGCCGTCACAAGTATGAATTTTTAATGAAGGACGAGGTCCTGGCTTTGATGCCGCTGTTTTGTGGAAGCATAAGTGTTTAGTTTTTTGTGTATTCAAGGTTAGTAAGTTTTTTGAGAGCCAAAGAGTGAGAGACAGAATTCCAAGTGGTGCCACTGAAAATAATCGCAGTGTCGTCAGCATAGCAAATAATTTCAGCCTCCGAAGTTGGTATTGTGGCACTTATGTCATATAAATAAACTAGGAAGAGGGTTGGTCCTATTATACTTCTCTGGGGAACACCGTATTTTATTTCCATAGGATATCCTGTTATATCTCCGATTTTAGTTTGGAGTGTACGGTTACTAAGATAGCTTTGGAACCACTCAAGGGCAATGCCTCTAACGCCTAAGTTCTCCAGTTTTTGTAGAAGAATTGGTACTGACACCGTATCAAACGCTTTCGCTAAGTCTAGGAAAGCGCCGATACAGCAATTTCCCTTATTTAAGTGTGACGTAACCGAGTCTATCAGCAAGGATACTGCATCCTCGGTTGATCTACCTTGTCTGAAGCCAAATTGGTTAGACGGTAAGAGCTTTTTTGATTTAAGAAAAGCTGAGTCGACGGTTGACAGTTTTCTCCAAAACCTTGGATAGAACTGATAGTAAGCATATAGGCCTATAATACGGTAGTTGACACGACCAACAATAAATTATTTGATATGCTCGATTAAAACAAAAATTACAAAATATTTCGGAAAATGTATCTCTTTTAGTCAATTACTAGTTATTACAATTTTTTAATAGATGAAACATAAAAAGAGTGCTCTGAAATATGACGTCATAAACCGCTATTTTCATACAAAATTCCGATTTAAAAGTAACTTATTTGACATTTTGTCAACTACCCAATTGCTTGGATCACTTTTATTGCCTGCTTTGTGGATCGGAATGACTGCGGCAGCTTTCCAAATATTTGGAAATGTGCCATGTTCGATACTGAGGTTGCAAATATGAACTAGTGGGTTGACCAGGCTGTCCATTATATGTTTTACTAGAAGCGGTTTGACACCATCTAATCCCGGAGCGCTGTCATTTTTCAGTTGATGTATGAAGCATAGTACTTCCTCTTTGTCTGTGGGTTGTATAAAAAAGGAGTCATTTGAGGTTGATTCCAATGGGGATTTAGCTAGGGAAGCTAAGTTAGATTCAGATTCGTTGGTTTTCTGCCATATCTCATTGGAAAGATTAGAACCTACGGTGGTGAAGTAATCGGTACAAGAGTTTACGGATTCAATAGGGGTGGATTGGTTTTTGAGGAGTTCGATAGAAGAATGTACTTTAGCCGGAGTTGATTCACATATTGTTTTAATTGCGCGCCACTGTTTTTTGGGATTTTTGCTGTTTTTAGTGAGAAGTTGATTCTCATATTGTGTTTTTATCCTATGTAATATGTCAGTACAATAATTGCGGTATCTGTTGTATATTAGCCGCGTTGTTGGATCTTTGGGCCGTTTTCTGCAGTCCATGTGTAGTTTGTCCCTATGTACACCTATATACACCTTATGAGCCCTGGAGTGATCCAGTAATTGTACTTGGTGCGGCTGGCAGTGGTGATTTCTGTATGTTTATTAATTATATTATTGAGAACATGTGTCAGTTTGTTAGTTTGTTAGTTACCCTGAAATTTTCACACCTAGCCTCATAGAACGCTGTGAGACTACTCCAAGTTGATGTCAGTGTTGACATTCTGAATGAAATCCAGGTTTTCAATGTTGCGATCTGTTATTCCTCTACGTTTCATGAGCAGAATTTTCCTCTTCTTTGAGACATAGGATTACATATGCTTCAAATAAGAGATTAGATTCTTAGATACCAGAGTTTTCTGACGGTAGCAAACTAGCAACGTTCCCAATGCAAGACGCATTGACTTCGCACAAGACGGTGCAGATGATTAAGTTCACTTAACATTAGTTGCGAGAAGACTAACAGACAGACATTTTGGTTTATAGAAAAAGAAAATCTTTATTTGTCTTCAAACATGGTAGCACAAAAGTCACATAAAATTTATAATACAGAACTAAAATGATAATTTTATACACCTTGTGCAATTAATTGCTGATTTTCCGGCAAGACCTTACCTTAAATTTAGTTACGACCTGGAAGAGTACACTTAAAAATCCTTGGTCAGATTGGGTTCTACAGGTTAATCGGTAGAATTCTAAACGATTCTACCGATTAACCTGTAGAACTTTTGATTCCTTTTAATTGTTATTTTTAAGATCCTAACGCAGCTGAATAATGTAGAACAAGTCGTAAGTTGTCTCCCGTATCTTTGCTTTCAAGGAGACTTCTTTAAATCTTAAAACTATTGAGTAAGCCAACCGGTCTGCTCAGTGCGCCAACACCAATCGAAACTCCATCAAATATTCCCACGTACCGGAAGCATTACGGGTTCCGCCATTTTAGCTGAGTGGCTAGACCGCGCCATCAATCACAAATTCACAACAGGGAGCGAACGGCAGATTATTCGACTATCCACTAATATTAGGAAAGTGCAGCTTTGTTTGTTGCGCTTGTACAATAGTAGATTGTTCACCAAGGGCGCAAACAAAATTTTTGCGCCGAGGTTGTGAAATTGAATCCAGAGCGAACTCAGTCGATTCTTGCATTAAAGCCCGAGCGAAGCTTTAACTAAGAATCGCTGAAGGAGCGATGGATTCAACACTATCGAGACCAAAAATGATTTTTTCACCACCATCTGAGAGGAATGAAAATGCGTACTTGCGTTCCAATTTCAAATATTTGACAATTAGGTACTTAAACGTTTTGCAGCAAAGAGTTTGGAAGTTCAGTAGGTAAGTAGTTCCAAACTCGGTTTTAAAACTTATTGCTTGGGTTACAGCGAAATAGATATAGGACGAATCCTCAAGAGTGAAAGAGAAGTCCGACTTCTTAGCAAATGAGTGCATCTGTATATAACTTCAAAATTTTATTTTGAGTCTATTTACTTTGATGCATCTTAGCTTGAACAACAATAGCGTGTTTTGGGTCCTAAATTTGGGCATCAAAATGCATCATTTCGAGCAGATGGAGTGAAAAAATATTATCAGGCTTAGTTAATTAGTTTGCCTTAGGATTTCCGCACTTGGCCTCATAGTTGGCCCATTGTACGTAGCAGGGCTGTGAGCTTACGCCAGCCAGCCTATCTATATTATCAGGCTTGTTTTGTAAGCAAAATATACAACGTCCCACCATAGGGCACATGCCTTCTCTTAGAGGGAGAGTTGGGCTTAGTCATCACGCGTGCCCACCGCGGATTGGCGATATCAAGTGCTGAAGTATTTGAATAGCTCAGACATTCACTTATGAGGGTTGCCCTACTATATTTTTAATATTATAAACGTGAAAGTTTGTGAAGATGTTTGGATGTTTGTTACTCAATCACGGAATAACCTGGTATACCCATAGACGAAGATCTGAATGAGTAATGCCGTAATGCGTTCCCATGGTATAATATTTCATTGTAACCGTAGCCTGTTTTCAAGGCAAACTCTTGCGTTGCCATGGTAACAAAAACCGTATAAGCGATACGAATTTCGCCGCTAATAAATGCTCAATTACTGAAAGGCATAGAATTAAAGCGGCAGTTCAATATTTGATTTATGGTAGGTAAAAAAATTAAAAACGCATGTTTGCAAACTAGTTTAGCAGTAAAAACTGAGCAGTAAACTAAATATAAATGAGTCATAAAATAATTTAAACGGGCAGTTCAATAAATACTGAGCAGTGGAAAAGTTGAACTGGGCGGTTAGGCGCGTACAGTTAACAAATCGTAATTGGTTAGTAATAAATTTTATTTTAAGCAGTTCTATAAACTATTAGGCGGTAAAATGTATTCCTAGTGAAATGGATAGAATTTTCCTAGCACTCGCCGGCCGCTACCGCGGCACGCTCGCTTCGCTCGCTCGGCTCGTGCGTGTGTTGATCACAGCTCTGGCCTAACCTAACCTATAGGGTTATTGTTTCCAACCTAACCTACAGTGGCGGGGCAAGACCTAAATTTGTTGTGGGCAAGACAGACTTCGCGAGGCCCTGTTCTGTGGCGACCCGAAGACGGATATTTAAATAACTAACGACCCACCCCGGCTTCGCACGGGTGCAAATAACAGTATTTCTCCACTATTTAATGGATGTTATTATACATAATTATAAACTTTTCTCTTCAATCACTTCTATTGTTAAAAAGCACATCAAAATCCGTTGCATAGTTATAAAGATTTAAGCATACATATGGATATAGGGACAGAGAAAGCGACTTTGTTTTATACTATGTAGAGTGATTAAAAAAAAGGAAACAATTTACACTGCCAAGTTTTTATTCATAAAAATACAAATTATTTTAATATTAATGAAAAATTACAAATCGTAAATATACAGGGCGTCCCAAAATTATGGGACATGAAGGGAAAATACCTTAGATATCGTAGATAGGATATTTTGCTGAAAGAAGACTATATGTTATTTTTAAAAGTTAGTAATTCTGCATTCAAAGATTTTCTAAAAATTACTTGCCTCGTCTGGGAATCGAACCGACTTAAATGTAAAAAAAAACACGCCTACTTTTATAATGCCAATCGAAAAATATGGCCAAAAAATAATAACTCTTCTTAAATAACATAATTATAGTATTTTACAAGAAAGGAACAGCGTGAAATTAATCATTTTAGATATTAACATGATATTTTACCGATGCATAGATCATTGACCCCTATGGTGGTACCTAATACAGCATGAAGAAAATATTTAAAATGTAATATTATGTCCTGACTGCTGTCCTGATTGCATATCAGTCAGTACTATGGAGCCATAATAAAAAAAAATGGAATTGAATTAATTGTTTTTTCGACTGGAAGCATCCTTTGAAAGCCGATATTTAATTTATTCGTATTGTCATCTCCACCTATAAAGGGCGTCCCAAAATTATGGGGCATGAAGGGAAAGTACCTTAAATATCGTTTGCTGAAGGTTCGGTTTAAGGTCACAGCACACATATCAACTCGGAAAGGGATCGTCACCGTATCGCCTCGAGCCGTTCAGCATTGTTTGTATGGAACTCCCTACTGCAACGCACACTAATCGGAATCGTAACGTAATCGCCTCGCCTCGGAACTGGCTCCGAACCGCGATGCGGTGCGTGGTCAACTTGCAGTTCCCGCGCTTACGGCTCGTCGTCCCCGCGCTTACGTCTCTCCGTACCCGAGCTAACGTCTCTTCGTCCACCCCAAGTGTTACTTTAGAGCAATCTGGTAAGTACCAGTGGTCGGCGAGCCGTAAGCGCGGTGTCGCCTAGCCGTAGCCGAGTTGACGTACAGGAGCTGCTGATACGCGTTGGTTACGATGCATACGTCAGGTTGACGCCTGGTTGACGGCGAGGTTGAAGGTGACGATCCCTTTCCGAGTTGATATGTGTGCTTGTGACCTTTACTCGCGATAGTTACGCAACGTAAGCAAATGTTACCGGACTAAAAAAACATATTTCGCAACAAAATTACATAATTTATATCTTTTTTTATTTTATTCTCGATTTAAAGCAATGCATAAAAATTTTTGCGGCGCGAGGCCCCTTGTACCGCGAGGCCGTGGGCGGTGGCCCACGTCGCCCACGCCTTACGCCGCCTCTGCTAACCTAACCTATTTTACATTTTTTCCAACATAACCTAACTTATTTTCATTCAAAGTGACGTTCGGATGCTACCGCCCACTGTGAACTGCCCATTCCAACCGTTTTACTGCTCATTCATTTATTAAACTACTTGAGTAATTTTTGCACTGACATTGAATGATGAAATAACAGACCAATATTTTTATTACTTACTCCTTATGTTTTACTGGCTCACTAATTTACTAACCGCCGAAAAATTAAATGACTGCCCATTAAATTTTTCAACTGATCATGATAACTTCTGTATTGTTTTTTTAAATAACAGTTGTAAAAATTTATTCCCTTACGGAAATGGTATCCTTATTAGAATTTGTGATTTATAACAACTACGTTTACGACATACCAACGTTTTTTAAAGTTAAAAGTACAATAAAGTGTAACAAGTGTGTAGTGTAGTGTGTGTATTATGTGTGTGTGTGTGTGTGTGTGTGTGTGTGTGTGTGTGTGTGTGTGCGTGCGCGTGTGTACGTGCGTGCGTGCGTGCGTGTGTGCGTGGGTGTGTGTGTGTGCGGTGTTGCAGGTATAATGATTTGAGAAAAGGAACATCTTTTCTCAAATATTTTTTTCCATGGGTTTGTTTATTCGAAGCTCTGGCGAGCAAAGTTGCAGATGAAGTTAGTTTGTAATATTTGGACGTTGATCGATCGGCGGGAGTTGTAGGTGTGGTAGGTCGATTGTGATGTGCTGGAAGTGATTTTCCATGATTTTTAGAGGCCGTTGCTTTAGCTTCAGCAAACTGTGGTGTTCGAGACAAACCTACCTATCTAAAGGCAAGGACGTAAACTGCCTTCGAGGAAGTTATTAGAGTAATTGTGTTTTTATATGGTACTGTTTTTTTCTTTTGTTTTTCTGTTTTTGTTGTCTTCATTTCACCCAAATGTGAGTGTAGATGTATATAGATAGATAGATAGAATATTCTTTATTGTAAGTACATTGTACACTAGGAACGACACATGAGATTTGTAATTTGATGTTAATAAAATCATTGTCTATATATGAAAACGGGAAAGGCGGCGTCCTAAAAAAAACATTATCATCATCAACCCATTATGTCCCCACCCAGGGGCACGGGTCTCTTCCCTGATGAAGGTATAGACCTTACTCCACCACGGGGCCTAGTCCGGATTGTTGGAGGCTTGTAAGACTAGTGGCTGGTCTTACTGTCAGAAATTTTCAAGCCGCCCTAAGGCCTCTGACTTGACTTAACGACTGCCATCTATCGACGGCAGCCGGCACCAACTGCTAAACTTGCCTTGCGACGCCCGGAACCTCTCGTAAAAACGCCACTAGCGTTAATCGTAGAACGGTCACTTATCCATGCACTGAATACGCCCTATGTTGCTTAAACTTCTTGATCGTTTTAAGATCACTCAGGCAGCTGAGGCTACGAGCGATTCTAAACAAATGTTGTTTTTGTTATTCGAGCAAATAGCTCGGATTAATTTTTGAAATTCGTCGTGCACGGACGTTTTGTTAATTTTGAAGTCTCTATTGCTAAAAAAAAGACACTGGCACTTCCCCGTCGTTTTGTAAATAAGATGTGATTCTTCAGCGTCAACTTGTAATTCTCAAAGTCGTTTAGATTCGGGCTTCAGGTAACCTAATTTGGCGAAGTTTTTCGTAAAAACCGCTCTGGGGCCTCCAAACATTGTTTGGATACTTGGCAAAGGAGTTTGTCTGGTGTTTACCGTGCAAAATGTTTGCAGGCACCGTTGTTATACTTCCAGAACGGCCTTCTAAAGACTTCAAAGCAATTTTTTTTTATGTAGCCTATGTAGAGAAGGCCTCTACACTGCAGTGGGACTACAATCCTGACAGATCTTACTCATAATAAGAAAACTTATTCGTAACTAGCTGTTGCCCGCGACTACGTCCGCGTGGGCTTTAGTTGAGTGCGAAAGAGCTTTCATACTAACTTCGCGACCCCCTTTTACCTCCTTAAGGGATGATTTTCGAAAAACTATTTTACATATGTTTCATGACTTTCAACGAAGGACTTTCATATTGAATCTCGTTCGAATAACTTCAAAAACCTCAAAGTTTCATACTAAGTTTGCACCCCTCTTTGTCCCCCCTAAGGGATGATTAAAAAAAAACTATTTTACACGTGTTTCATAATTTTAAATGAAAAACCTTCGTACCAAATTTCATTCGAATAACTTCAAAAACGGCAAAGTTTCATACTAACTTTGAACCCCCATTTTACCCCTTTAGGGGATGAATTTTCAAAAATCCTTTCTTAGTGCTCCCCTACGTTAGAAAAGGAACCCCTGTGCAAAATTTCAAGGTTCTAACCCTTATAGTTTAGGCCCTGCGTTGATATGTCAGTCAGTCAGTCAGTCAGTCAGTCAGTCAGCTTCTCCTTTTATATATATAGATAAGAACTTCCATTGAAAGGTTTTTAAAAATTATGGTTCTAAGATAAGCAACGCTACTTCGCACTAAAGAAAAAAAAATATTATTCCATTTCTTTTTCTTTAGTGCGACTTCGTCTAATAAAAATACATCCTACTATTCATCCACCCAAGTATCTAATATTTCTCGTTTCTATAATTTTAGTATGTACCTGAATGACCGAGTCTAGCTAGAGTTTTTTTTAATGCGGTTTTTCGAGCTCCCACCAATAGTTTTTTCCCGCAAAAAAAGGAACCTGAAAAAAAAGAGAAAAAAAAATCATCAGGATTTGAACCGGGGTCTTTTCGTTTCCGGACCGCCCGATTTCCCACCACATTGCAGATTAATGCGAAAATTACCTTCGTAATCTAATGATCAGTGTTTACTTGCCCAAAACACGGATAAAACGACGTTTTATCCGTGTAAACTAGCTAGATCAATTAATCGCTCCCGAAACCACCTGCATACTGAATTTCGTGAAATCAAATCGTTGGAGCCTTTTCCGGGATTCCGATTATGTATTTTTAGACAAGAATTGCTCGTTTAAAGAGATAGATAGATAGATTAGTTAGATACACAGCTTATAAGTATGAGTCTGAGCTAGATCGCTGTGTGTGTGTGTGTGTGTGTGTGTGTGTGTGTGTGTGTGTGTGTGTGTGTGTGTGTGTGTGTGTGTGTGTGTGTGTGCGTGAGTGTTTATATCTGTGTATGTGTGGGTCAACCATAACATATTGTACTCTAATCAGTTCCTTTAAGAGCTACTTTGCTACAAATATCTAGAAGTTGACCTGTCGTCTGTACCTACATTTGAGGGCACCGGAGAGCCAGGTTCATATTAAATTCATTTCAATTGAATTGGATGGAGCTTGTGGGTACACTTAATGGATACTCAAATACGAATATTTATGTCAAATTCTCTTGAGGTCACATCAACCTTAAGCTGTACACGTGAACTCTCTCTAAGTTCTGCAACTAAGAGCGGGTACACACTAGGCGTTTTGAAGCGCGCGCTTTTGTTACGCGCGTTGTAAGAACTATGAGGTCTAATGGAAGTGTACACATGCAAACGCGCAGTAAGCGCGCTGTAAGCGCGCTTCAATCGGACCTCATAGTTCTTACAACGCGCGTTACAAAAGCGCGCGCTTCAAAACGCCTAGTGTGTACCCGCTCTAAAACGTTAAGATACATTTGCTGTTGAATGTACAAGTGATCTTTAAACACTACCGGAGCTGTTTTTAAAAAAACTGAAGTAATTCCTCTCTTAAGGTAAAGCTATGGTTAACCGTAGTGGGCGTTTTAAATAAAAAAAAAGTAAAGTCACGTACAAGTCATACAAGTCACGTATGTGCGCTAATCGTCGTGTGGTCTATTGAATAATTTGTTGGTGTCCAATTAGTTCTAGTGTACCTACTTCAAGGTGCACCAAAAAAAAATTAACAAAAAAAAAAAGATTCAAACAAAAAAGTCATTATGGTTAGGTATATTGTATTTGTATCTTTGGCTGACACCGACACCAAAACTAGCAATAATAAATTGTATCGCAAGTAAGTAAGAATATGCAATTATTTTCAACTTTTTTCTTTGAAGATTATTTCTCTGTTTTTTTTTTGTTATATACATGTCATTTTACCCATTTAATTAATTCTTATGTAGTCTGTAGTTGTGTTAGAAGCTAAGATATTATAATTATCTTAGTGTGTAACTATACTTCCATTGCACAAAGAGAGGTTCCGTAACAACAGACTTTTAAAAGTAAAATAAATTCTAAAATTTAAAGTTTAAGTTTTAACGGTACTTTCGAGTAATATTACATATTGATGTACAAACACGACCTCTAAATAAATACGTTACCATACCTTTTGGGACGAGGCGCTGTTAACTGTAATACAGGCAATAAGAAGCCTAGCTCAGTCTGCTCAGTAGCAGATGCTGCATGTTTTTGTGCTATTGAACGTATCAGTCCTATGTAACTTAGCCATATTTTGTATTCTTTGGTCAATAAAAATATTTTTATTCTTATTCCATTTCAATGTTTGGACCGTTCTTATTGTGTAGTCTTAGAGTCGAATTCAGTACCTACCTACCTGTACCGAATAGAAATAAATAATTCTTGTGGTCCACTAACCGGAAGTTACCGTATTAAAGTCAATAAAATACAATAGGCAGCGTTGTATGTCTGTTCCCATCGTAAATTAAAAGATCGCATCTATTGAAGAAGTCAAGGTATCGCGGAGTTTCGCCTAAAAAAATGGTAGGCCAGGAAAAAAGGAAGTTCTACCAGGCCTGTTTCACTACGCGTGTCGAAGTACATGCGGTGACCACTCCGGAGTGGCAAATAGGTAGGAATTCAGGCGCCAGAAGAGGTAAAGCCTGTATTTCACCGGGGCAACACTGTGCGGCATTGAGGTATGCCACAAGGCCGCATGCTACAACGTCGCACATTGTGGCAAGAACCGTGTGGCATGGCAACACCTTGCGTCATGTGGCAAACTGTCGCAGCTTCTTCTTTTTTTTCTGCCGCACCTTTGTAGCATGCGGCCTTGTGGCAAGCCGCAATGCCGCACAGTGTTGCCCCGGTGTAATTCAGGCTTAAGAGTTACGCGGTAGAAAGAGAGGCAACATGTAGGTGAATAAATAACGTAGCTTTTTTAGCGCCGTGCTATCTGAATTGCACCTAATTGTATCGCTGCTAGAGCCCCTTTTTCTTTGATTGATTTTGCGGATCTTCTGTACCTGTACTATTATATTCTGTGGTTCTACATACAGTGAGCCGCTACGGTGTCCACGCCAAATTCCCTTTATTGTGTTGCTAGGGAAATACGTGATACAGTAAAGTATTTAGTTATGTTTTCGGGATGTTCACCCTGGGAATCGCTCGTAGCCTGGGCTGCCTGAGTGATCTTAAACGATCACTGAGGTTAAGCAACATACGGCGCGTTCAGTCCATAGATGGGTTTCTGTCTATGACTAACGCTAGTGGCACGTTAAGCAGTTGGTGCCGGCTGCCGTCGATAGATGGCAGTCGTTAAGCCAAGTCAGAGGCCTTAGGGCGGCTTGAAAACTGCTGACAGTAAGACCAGCCACTAGTCTTACAAGCCTCCACCAATCCGGACTTGGCCCCCGTGGTGGAGTATGGCCTACATATACCTTCCTCAGGGAAGAGACCTGTGCCCCGCAGTGGGGACATAATGGGTTGATGATGTTGATGAGAGTAGACTGAAGTAGATTTGAAAAAAACTGTTTCTTTGTAATTAAAAGTATTATAGTTTTCAAATTTTTCCCCATAGGTACTTGTAGTATAAGACAATTAACATAGAAGTTTTAGTTTTTCACAGCTTCAAGGGGCCTTTAATTTGAACTCGAATTAAGAGTCCGTAGTCCAGACTCTATAACGACAACAGTAATAATTATGTTTAAACATAAATATTTATATACCGGCACATATTTAAGTACTAGGATACCCTGTGTCGTGGGAACCAGAAACAGCGACATGACAAACATGTAAAAATCCAAAACCTGGGTTTTTTTTTGTCCCCAGTCGGGATTAGAACTCGTGATCTCTCGCATGGTAGGCAGATGCGCTAACCGTTGCGCCATAGAGAAGGATTTGTTGTGGTATGGAGCTTTCAGCGCGCGAGTCAGACTGGCATGGCGCTTGGCCGGGTTTTTTCAATTTTCCTCTGATAGGCGGGACCGCAAACTCCTGCACAAAAGCGAACTCGATTTCACACCCCATTCGGGCGAGCCTCGCTTCTCCCGCTGTTAATTACCGATTGCCGACCCCGCAGGGGTCGCCAGGGACCAACTCAGGAGACCGGACCCCCTATCTTTGTCTTCTTCGTGGGAGCGCTCTTGTGCGCGCTTTCGTCACGAGAACTTTCCTCATATAAGTATATTGTGTGTCCCTCGCCCCCCTCTGTAGTCAGCGCCTAATTAGCCATAAAGGTAATGTAATGACCTCAGTCCGGTTGTACCTACTTCCACTATCGAATGTATGTTTCTGGTTATCGAGGGTTCCGTACAAACTTGTGGATGATTACATAATTATTATATGTTAATAGTTCAGGAATTATGTCTTGCAGTTTCCAAGCTTTTCTCTGAATTGCAAAGACGAATTTTATTATGATTTAATAAAAATAAAAAAAAATTTAGATTTTTTCCTGTGTTTGTGGTAGGTTACATGCAAAGCACATTTCTAACCCAACAGAAAGTACCATATTAATATTGATTTCCTTGAGTATCGAAATTTACGTTTTTGGCGCCATAGACCTTCAAGGGACCGTAGACTTGAGTATATGGTTTTAACTCGATACCTTCACGCGTTCCCGAGATAAAGTGTCATGACAGATAGACGGACGCACGGTTATGTTTTCAAAAGAAAAATCCGTTTCAGATACCTACGGAACTGTAAAATATTAAAGAAACTGAAGAATAAATCTATTTAAAACAAAGCACCCACAAAATTGACCAGACTCGACATTTGTCGTGGGATTCAGTCCGCCCAGTCAGTTTCGATTCAATCAGCCGTGCGCTGATGGGCGTTAGCGTACCCCGATTGCTCCCACGGGGTCCCCACTAATTAAAACCTAGCGCCGGCCCTGCGCGCCGCACTTTATGAACCAATTTCGGCGGATCATTTATTTTGCACGATAATTGCCCTTTTATCGCAAATTGATCTCACCGATCGACTGTTGCCTGATTTACTCGTCGGAGTTCGATAGCTCACTGGTTAGTGGTTAATGATTGCGTAAGGCAGTTGCTTGGTTAATCTCAGATTAGGAGCGTAGATTCGGATCTAGATTTCTCTTTGTCTCGTAAACACTTTCTTCTTACCAAGATGCCACCGTTGAAACTGAACTCTCGTCCTTAACCTGGATTTCGAGCTCAAACTAAGTTCTTAAGATAAGTCATCGCGTTTTTTTGCCTGTAGTATTAACTTTATTATTGAGTAGCTTACTTTTCGGTTAGCTACTCAATAATTTTCCCCGATTTCCAGGCAGCTACAGTTAAGAATAATAAGATTATAAGCCCAATCAGTTCGCAGACTTGACGACTTCACGACTATACCCACGAAATGAGCGTAGAGACTTCGCCAGGGTATATCAGAGATTGATTTGTTAAGTGAGTTTCGTTGGCATTAACACGCACGCATTGGCATTGACACGCACGCACGCACGCACACATACACACACACAAACACACAATTTACATGGGGTTTTTTTGGCCCTATAGACTAGTTATAAAGTATAAAGTATAGTTTAGGTCATATACAGTATTTAACTATGAGTGGTTTAAAATTAATAATTTTATTAAATAAAAAATTTTGTTCTTTCAATTTCAATCAAATGGTTTGTTTCCTCAAATGGAAATAAATAACTCGCTTATTAGCCGGTTCAATGAAAGAACCGCATTTTCACGGTAATTAGGGCTCATTGCAATAGGCCGCGACGAGCGGGCTGCACGAATTTCAATCTAAAAGTAATCCTTATCAATCAATCAATCTAATACCAATAAAATTACAGGCTACAGGAAAATTGCAAGAAAGTCCGTTTCCGTGTCGTGCTTGTCGGCTGCCCATCGGCCGATTTTTTGACACTATACTTGAGCCCTTACAAACGTGCCAACTGAGTCATATACATTTGTATCAGATTCAACCTCTCTCTCACACATATAAGAGGCATATCGGAACTCTCGCTCGCACTTTTATGACTCGGTTCGTACGTTACAAATGGCTCAAGTATAGTATGTAGGTATTGTAGTAGTATCTAAGGTTCACATTACTTTGTAAAGTGGCGCCCGCAAATCGCCGGCTCGTTGTTTTATGCAGTCCTATAGTTCAACTTACTTACGGACCTATCTCCCGAACATTGACCACCATTGCTAACCTCTCCCCGTCTCTTTCCTTCCAGGGCCGCATCGCGAAATGGCGGTGGACGTGCCGGACAGTTTCATCGCGCGGAACAAGACGCCCCCGCGCTACCCGCCCCCGCGGCCCCCGCAGGTACGCCAACGGACCTCCAGGGACGAGGAGCCCCTCCTGTCTTCCTCCGGCGGCTCCGGGACAAGCTTCGGCAGCAAACAGAGCACCGTCCTCCGCAGCAACATGGACATCTCCGGCCCGAACAGCTCCGACGGATCAGGCAGCTTCAAGAACAACACCACTGTAGAACTCCTTTCCGGACCCAGCTCAGACGCCTCTTTCGGCAGCAAGAAAAGCTCGAAGGGATCCTCAGAGACGGCCAAGTGCGGCGATGTGCTCTCCGAAAGGTCCGCGTCCGTCGCGTCGAATGTAACTCACACGCTGAGCCATCACAAGATTCAGCTTCTGATCACGAATGGGGATGACTCGTTGATAGACTGCAGAGACGCGGTCACTTACTCGGCCAGGACGGACTCTGTGCTGATTAGAGAAGCGGTTTACGCGACTTATAAGTTGCCTCCGGGGTTTGACACTACCCCAGTGTTGCTCGGTCGCGAGGTGGCCGTGGATGTACCGGATACCTTCGTCCAGGTGGTGAAATCGACCCCTAAGTACCCCGGTACCGCGGATAGAAAGAGCGTGGCATTTAATCAGGTAAAGGGCACTTTAATGCTACGCATGGGCCGCATTCGGTGTGGGTGGACTGTTGGGATTTATTGTGAGCTGTTGAGACTGTTTTGAGCTTAATTTATATTGATTATTAATGAAATATTTACAACCATGAGAAAATATGTCAGAAAGGCTTTCAGAAAAGAGTAAACCTAGTAATTTTACTCGCTGTATTGCCTCTCTAGATAGTAATTTGAGATGCTGCAGTTAGAAAACGTTCGATCTAGCGCTTACGAATGTTTTAATTTAAACGCTTGTTTCATCTAGTAGACATTTTAATAAAATTAAATTGCAATTTTATTTTCTGAAATTTGTAAATTCAGTATGTATAAGCTCTCGAGAAAATGCTCACGAAGACGTTTTCCAGAAGCTACAAAGGCTCGGCTAGTAGCTCTTACTGCCCCATCGCTAATAATAGATACCCGCATAGACAACATTATTATTCTTACCTATGCTAACACATTTCACAGATTCCATCAGCTTCTAAAACCTTACGAAATAAAATCTCAACTGTTCACCCCACAGCATCATCGGGTAAGGGTTGTCACTAAAACAATATCATGGGTGCTGGGACTAACTTTCGGTGGTATCAGAGGTATCATAGCCTATTAGAGGGGTGTCGGAGTCTTCACTAACAAAGATATTATACCATACCATAGGATTATCATCCAATCAAATTCATTAGCCTCTGATCGTTCACTGCTAGAAAAAGGCTTCTCCAATTCATGCAATTTCTTTCTACCCTCGATTATCCATCCAATTCCTGTCACAAGGTTGCAATACAACTGCCTAGTTGGTCAAGCCGTTAAGGCGCTACCAAGAAAGAGGTCGTGGGTTCGAATCCCACTGGGGGCCGCAGTATATTGGGCTCAGTCTGGATGGTTTCCGACGTTTGTAATAACATGACATAACATTTACATACAGGCACATACATTGCTTCTGGCTCCAAACTAGGATACCCGTATCGTGGGAACCAGAAACAGCGACGTCACAAACATGTAAACATCCAAGAACTGGGTTTCTTTTTTTTTTTGTGCCCAGCCGGGATTCGAACCCAGGACCTCTCGAACGGTACGCAGATGCGCTAACCACTACGCCACAGAGGTCGTAATGTCCTTGCCTGGTTACCATAGCACCGGGTATCCTAGTTTGGGACCAGGTCAAGTGATTATGCTGTGTGGAAGTTTGTTCTTCCTTTTGCAACTTTCGCTGTCATGTCTGTGGTGGAGTAAAAAATGACAGAAAGCCTCTCCATAACACTCTGAAATCGACATGTTTCAATAAATAAAAAAAAAACGAATGAAAAGTTTTTCTTACAGTTTTGAATACCATAATACCGCTCGGTTTTCTATTTAATCTGTATTGGACAAACAAATAGCAAAAATATCCTCGTGGTTTTCAATAAACAAAAGAACTATTTTAGAACAAAGATTAATTTTAGTTCGAAATCCCAGTCGCTGTCAGCACATGTGGATACTCCTTAATCCTTAATCATGCATTGGTAGTAAAGTTTTTCGTTGGTTTTGGAGCTTATTTCAAGGTGATAAGGTTCAATTTAATTTGATCATGTATCAGGTGCTCCTCCCATCACACGAGTGCGGACATGTACCCCTGACTTTGTTTATTTTCAAAGTTACGTAATCTGCGAATTCGTAGTAGCAATACCACACGCCAAAGTGAAGGAAATCATTCTGAGGAAACCCGCGCCTTGTTTGGCTCAACGCGTATTTTTATGAGTGAAGAAATTTTAGCGATAATTACAATTTGTAATGAATGGATATAATTAATGTTTAGTGTTCTTTACTATGTCGAAATTGGCTGTAGGTTCTAACCAGAAACTATTATTATTTCGGATTCTGGTGCTAACTATTTGACATTCTCCGTCCCCATTTGGTCGTGGTTGTCATCAGTCTGGTTTCCATTAGTTTTAATCATTACAATATTAATCATCTTTCGTTTAACATCATTTACGATCATTAAATCATCATTACCATCGCTTGTTGCACTGTCAAACGCTCTTTTATCCCTGGTTGGATCGTCACTAAGCAAATTAAATAGTCTTGGGAAAAAACGTAACTTGTTTAATGCACAGTTCTTTTGGAAAAAAGGCCCGTTTGGGAAAAACTAAACGTTCCGTTTCGGCTCCTAACATTTTCGGAGATTTCTGAGTGTTTTTGCGAGCGAGCTACTCCCCGTGTGTAAAATAACACTGAAATAATACAATTCTTTCTTCTGCAATGCGCAATTACTGAAAAAATTCAGGTTATTACTTACTTTTACTTTTGTTCTTGGATACTTGTTTTTTTTAATGAAATAAGGTTTGCATTATTTCTGTTTTATTGTGGTTTTTAGTTGTTATTTACATAGAACGTACTTAGAACCTCATGTGTTAAATAGTAATATTATTCTAAATTGGACAATGGATTTAAGGAACTAGCGACTTTGGTAAATAATGCGCGCTTTTGATAAAATTATGTATAAACTTTGACATTTAGAAAAAATTGCGTTTAGAAAAAAGTCAATGAACAAATAGTTGTCGTGAAACGGAAACACCAATGGGCATTGTCCTTAAAAAAAGTTTTTATTCGAGAAAATAGATTATTTGAAAGCCTGTGCTGAATATTTCGATTTGGGCTATTTTCGTTATTTTTTAGGCGGAAATAAAAACCCGGAAGTACCTACGTCAGGGTGTATGTCGCATCTAAAAGCTAAATGGTATTATAATATTTATGAAATAGCAACACCGCTATGCTTTTTTTTTTTATTGAAAGTGTATGTTAGCTGTAAAAGTGTAAAAAAGTAAAAAACAGCTCTTTGCAGCAGCTCAAAAACATTTACGGGTAACGTATTCAATTATAGCATTATATTCTTTGAGCTTTAATTTTTTTTATTTTATTTTATTAGGTGTACCAACACTTTTTGTATCTAAGCATTCTTAACAGTAACTTATATCTAGGCTAAATCTTAATACAAAAAATAATTAGATATAAACACCACATGCATTACTTTTCTAAAACTTAAAATTATAATCAAAGATAAGATCATTTCATAATGTTAAGGAGCTCCAATCAATCAAACATTTTTTTTAAACTTCCATATTTTGTCATTAAACAGTTCAAAACTACCGCTCTAATGATTTGCCAATTTGCAGAGTCTAGGAATGGCAGAGTTAGCTGCGAGAACCGAACGTCGCAAGGGAGGGCAGAGGTGTTATAGGATTCGGGGGTTGTTTCGGGGCACCCGGAGGTGGAATTTTTCGAGTAAAAGATAGATAGATAGGAAGATAGAATATTATTTATTGTACTCATAAATAACGAAAAAAGAGGGCAGTCTATTTTATTATTTAAGATATTATGCAGGAACTTAAGATCAAGGCAGTCTAATCTTTTAGTGATTGGCGATTGCCAAAATGTTCTAACTTTTGATGATAGTCACTCAATTTGTTACCTAAACCTACAGAGTAGACTAAGTGCCATATAAACCTCTTTTGTAACCTCTATTCGTAGCATCTGTACTGCATAATGCGGGCGCCAAACCACACGTCTTCATCCTCCATTAAAATTAAGTATCGTTTGTCTACTTTCAATATTCCTGAAACACGTCAACTTTCAGGAATTGCGCATTTTTCTGAATAATTTTATGTGTAACCCTGAAGTTTTGTAAAACTTAGGGCTTCATTTATGTTTTGGGACCAAGTGTGTTATCTCAATTAAAATAACAGCCACTCCATACTGTAATACGTGCTCTAACAAATGTGTCATTTGATATTATTTTTATTTATTTCCTTTACTAGTGACAACAAACAGAAGTACAGTGTATGACTGATTAGAACCATTAAGGGGGCTCCTCCATGCAGTTCAGTAGTGCCAACATGAGATTTTTTTTTTTTTACAGATCCTTCTATCAAAAAGTTTCTTTAAAATCTCTCAATCATATTCATAATTATTATCTGAAGGCTACCTTAGGCTTATACCTAGGACTAGGCAACATTAACGCCAAAAATGGCTGCGTTTGCCATAATATGCCATCTGGTCCCAGGTGTGTGATCCTGTTTACGGCCATGGATACTAGAAATCACTGTTGGGAATCCAGTGGGCCAACTAGTCTCGCAACATACATCGATTTTTAACTCTAAACTATGAATTATTAATTATAGTTTTGTGAAACGCGGCCCCGGGGTTACATTTCAGAGCTAGCGTGGCGATGCCCCCTGCTCTTGCTTCTTAGTTTGCAGGGCCGTGTTTCATAAAACTACAATTCTTTGTTTACTATGACAATTCGAGACCGAGTTACATTGTCTTATTTATTGATATTATTAACTTTATTCCGAATACGTTTGCGCTTGACTTTTCGTCGGAAGAGTCCGACCAGGTTTCGCTCTGACTTGCAGAGCTTAATCGTGGTGAGCAGAGACGGAGCTCGCGTCGTCGGCTGCTCTACCTCTATTGACCTCTACCTCTACTATAACCGAAATAAAGTTGATAACATCTAGTGCTTACGAAAGTGTTACAAAAAAAATTAAGTGATACTTTTATTGCACTTACATAAAAAAAATAGTAGGTACAGTGCGGCGAATGTCTTCCTACTTGTTAATCTGTGGTGTAATCGACTCTGCAATGTGCGTAGAATTTTCATAGTAAACCATTAAATTATTGTAGTTGCATAAAACAGAAGAAGAAATAACTAAGATTTAAACAGGCCTCTGGGAGGTATTATCTGCTCAGCTGTCGTAATAAAAGTCTAAATTATATTTGTACCTAGTTAATTAAGAATTATTTCAAAGTGGCTGTCCTTCTAACAACTATGGGCTTTAATCTTATTTCCAAAAACATACATGGTGGAATGTTTTCACCAAATTTTGTCGATCGATTTAATTCAATCTTTTATTAATGAAGTATACTAAACTACAAAACGTTGTGCTCCACCCTGAATGTATTTTTATTAGTTTCTTAGCTTACATATAACTATAAATATTATGTACTTAAAGTAGTTATACGTATTTACTTAATAATACTGATATTTTTTCAGAGACTTGCATGTAATGATAAATGCTTTTTATGTTTCAGGGGTTTATATGTTATAATTAAGTAGCTCTAAGTATTTAAGTTGGATTAAGTATTTGTAGATATAATTTAATTATGATGTTTCCTCATAATGAAGGTTATCTTCATTGAGTTATTATTATTAATACGCAAAAGTGATTTGTCAAGATCTTGGAAAGTGGCAGTCCCTCTGGGACTTATATTTTATTACGTATGTATGTATTAATACGCATACAAGTATTGGATACTATGACTTAATGCTAAGTATGTAGTCTAGCAATCGACCGCAGGAGTATAATTTTTTTAATGTTATCAAAACGAAATCTATTCTTAATGATATCATTGAGGATCATTATAGCTTGAAGGGCACTTTCAATCATAGTTTCATGAAATAAGCATTTCAATTTATAGGAAACCAAGACAATAACACAAATATATGCGCTCGGAGAACTCAGCCTTAACTTTGAATTTTAACTTAGAATTATAAATAAAATAAAATAAATAAATAAATAAACTCACGCCCGTTATCCCTGAGGGGGAAGGCAGAGGCACCAATCACTAGACTGGGCCTAAGTTTTGCCGAGTTTATTAGGTCCCAAACGTGACAAGTGGCAAGCCTGTCGCCGTTAACCGGGCACAATTTATCAGCGAATGGTGTTGCTGTACAAACAAACAAATGTACGTAACTAAAAGTCATTGGTACATGCGTGGTTCGAACCCAGACCCTCATGATCGAGAAGCAAAGGTCAACCCCACTACGGCACCACCGCTCTTAGAATTATAATATAATATAATTAGAATAACACATACTTTGTCACGGGAACCAGTTGACTGTCACAGTTAACTTGAACCTCTGCTGTAGTTGAGGCTGAGATCTGCGAGCGCATAGGTTTGTATAGGAATATTGCGCTGCGCGAGCGAAAAGTTGGGGAAAAAGTTGGGGAAAGTTTTTGAAATAACAGAAATAAAAACCACATAGAACATTGGCGACCAACGTCACTAACACATTCAGTCATGTAGTAATTTCTTCTTCATTTACACGATCTAAAACTCAATACAGCTCAAATTAAATAATATCTAATGATAATTTAGATTCAAGTTTGCGATTTTTTGTATTGTATAAAGTTTAAAAAAAAATGGAAAACTATGACACCTAGGGCTCTCGCCTAGTAGAACAGTTGAAAAGTTGAAAAGAAGAAAAATTGAAATTTTAAATACTACCCATTAGAGAATTAAATGTATTTTAAAACACCTTATTTGGGGGTACTTAAACAAAAATAATTAACGGTGTAAACAAAATTTAACGTGACATAATCAAGTTATACCAGATGATATAAAAGTAAAGTTTTTAATAGTTCCCTTTGCAACAGGTGGCGCCACTATGCATGTAATGTGGGTTTAATAAAATAAAAAATAAGCGCCACATGTGTGACGTTATTCTATGAATTTGCGCTAAAACTTGCCCACTGTAAAAGAAGTTGAATACCCTTTAATCTAATTATAAATAAAGATTGTTATGTCTGTGACAACCACGAACGTTTCACCCTAGCAGTGCCCGCGACTACGTTCGCGTCAGCAGATTAGCCTAAGACCATCCTGAAGGTCTATTCTAACTACTGGTGAAAATTTTTTTGTATTCGGTTTAGTACTTTCCCCCTACAACAACCCTGACAAACAGCAAAAAAATCTGCCCGAGCTTCAATAGTAGCGGACCAAACCTGGTTCCAAATTACCAACGTCATTCCCAGAACTAACTTTGACTAATACCAGTTTCCTTCAATTAGACTATTACCGCCCCTGATTAAACGAAAGTGCCCTTCCGCTAACGAAAACCGCCCCATAAATAACCTTCAAGATACTAAAATTTAGCCACAGTAGTCTTCAGCTAGCCAAGACCGCCCGTTTTTAGCCACAGTGACCTTCAACTAGCCAAGACCGCCCCTGACCGCCCCTCCTCCCCAGGCGGTGAACGGCACGGCCAAGCCGACCCCCGCCCCGGCGGTGCCCCCTCGAGAGGCCACCAGAGACGCCCCCCCGCGGCCGCCCACCCACGAGCCGACCAAGGAACAACTGGAGAGCATAAAAAAGTACCAGGTCAGTGGTAGAGCCTTGATAAACATTTACATCAAGATCAAATCAAAATCAAAACTGTTTTATTGAGCAGAACAAAAGTTAACAATATATAATATAAAGTACAACATACAGGCACATACATTGCTTCTGGCCCCACTAGTGTGGTATACTAGTGGATACCCTGTGTCGTGGGAACCAGAAACAGTGACAAAACATGTAACACATCCAATCGGAGGGTGACGGGGAGGAATCCCGAACCATCGGAGTTCGAACCCGGGACCACTTGCATGGTAAGGTAATAAGGTGGATTCTATTTAAGTCTAGCGTCTGACTCGCATATTCTTACATTTAAGGATTGTAAAAAAATGTGGATGGCGTTGAAACAGGCATACGTCTAACAGTGGACCTAGAAATGAGGAAAAAAAAAATGGGTAGGTATTAAGGTTTTCAAGGTCAGTACTGAAGAGGGTATACTTTAATTGATAAATTATGGTCTAAGAGAACCACATTGATTTGTACTACAAAATAAAATTATAGGAACATTTTAGACATGCTGACTTAGTTATTGATTAAAATTCTGCACTTTTATCGTCGTATTAAAACCACGCCCCCTTAGTGGCTAACAACTTTCGACAAATGTCGGGACGGAATTATGATTTATCATAAAGTTTAATAGATTTACAAATAATACGTGTCATACAAGATGTTGTTCAGGATGCTCCAGACGTGCTGGGATCTGTACGTAGACGTCGTTATTGGTCTGCTTGTCTGGTCTGCACGAAATAGGCACTGTACCCCAGTTTACTGACCCAATAATACAGTTTGGACGATGTAATAGAGTCTTCGGCTGACATTCAGAGACGAAAACTAAGCAAAGACTGGTCTCAGAAATGTCAAAATCACGTACTAAAAACATTTCGTATTCAGAATCGAATCTTAGCAAGTTTAGTATGAAATGGTGCTTAGCTAAGTGTAAGTAGTCAATATCGGTGACTCTAAGTGAACTTAGAACTGTCACTTCTAAGCCTTTTGTTCACAGACTACTCCAAACGTCATTTCACTGATGTTCTACGAGCATTATCTGTAGGATTTTTTTATTCACTCTGACATTATATAAAATTGTATGATGTTGTCCTGCTCTCGTGTAGCAATGTCAAATTTAAAAAACCGGTAAGAACTACATCACTAAAAAATTATAGACAATATAGATGACTTTCTTATGTACTGTGAATACGAAAATTACGGCGCTCTAATAAGTACGACTTTAGTTTACTTTGCTAAGACTGATCTAAGCGTGAAGTTAGGATTCGTCTCTGAATGTCAGCCTTAGTGGACTATTGTAAGCAGTAAAATTTTCGTAAGCACTAGACATTATTCATTTTGTTCCGGATCAGAAACAGATCGAATCAGAGCGAAACCCGGTCGGACTCTTCCGACAAAAAGTCAAGTAAGTGTATCTGGAACAAAATTAATATTGTAAGCAGGGTTGACTTATTGAAAAATTTCATCTGAAGGCTTATTGTCATGAAGTCGACCACTTCAACTAGGTTATTTCATTCCGTGCGACGCACCCGAACTTGGCAAGGCAACCAAGCAAGGCAAGGAACTTCAATAAGGCTTTTAGTAAAACCAAAAGATAAAGATTTAAAAACCTTTCACACAGAACAATCACTTGACGTGATCCCAAACTAAGATAATCAGGCAAGGACATTACAAACATCGAAAAACACGTAGACTGAGGGCATTTGTACAAATATACGCCCACGCCCCCAATGGGAATCGAATCCACAACCTCTTTCTTGTTAGTGTAGCACTTTAAAGGCTAGATCAGTGAGGCAGTCTGTTGTACCCTTTTTTTTTTTGTTAACGGGGTGAAATGCTTTGTGCACCATAACCGCCACCCTTGGGGGAGGGCGACGGCCGTGTGTCGGACTCTCCTCTCCTAATAATAGGAGAGGCATACCTCCTAAAACACCCCGGGGGCCGTCCTGTCGCTCGTGCAATGGGGCGCCGCCGGATCTCGCAAGTGGTGAACCACGACGCGAATGCGACCGCGGCGCCCCGGCGACGTCGACCCGACTCGCAAGGAGTCGGGACCACCCTCACTGGAGAAGGGGCATGGGCCCCCCACCCCCTTCTCCCGTCACGATTTCGGACGGCAGGTCCCCCAACCTGCCGTCTGTGACCCTCCCTCAACCAGCGGCGCAAGGTCCGCGCAGCGTCCCCCGCGCCACCGGCACTCCCGGCGGAGAGGCGCGAGTTCCACAAGCCTCCAACTACCGAGGACCCGTTGTGGCCCTCTGCCCGGATCCTCGGCCCATCAAATGCCCTCCCAACAAAACACCCCTCGGCCAGAGACCATATGGGGTGCCCAGTCCCTGGTCCCTGGCTTACCTCCCGCAATGTCCCTCCCAGGCCCGGCTTGTGGATCTCGCGCCCCTCCCCGCCCCTCCAGCCCTCTTCCATGCCCTCTGCTGGACAGAGGGACATAGAGAGGGCCCCCACCGTGTGTTTTTTATAGAGGTTGTCTCCTCGCGGCACGAAGGCCCCCGGCCCCGCTCAATGTGGGGTTACGGGTGCGGGGCCAATGGTGGACCCCGCGGGACATCCAGCAGCGCAAGCCACTGGACGTCCCCCTCCCTCTGGTTTTGGTCCGCGCCGGCCGAAGCCGGTACCCCCCATATCTGGAGGGCGTTCCCCTATCCGCCACCCGGGGGACGCGTCCGATGGAAGACCAGAAACTCCGCACGGATCTGTTGTACCCTCTCCCAGTCATTTGGTACCGATTCATTGCAATTTCCCCTCGTAACGTTAGCTGAAAACGGGTCTACCGTGGTCGTAAGTTGTGCGACAGAACCCCGACCCTCAATGAACGTAAATCACCAGAAAAATGTTGGAATTTCCCGCGAAAACCCATCTTTTTCCATACCGATAAATTCACCCAATGTCGAGGTAAGCATATTTTATAGGATTTTGACGCTTGTATCCTTTCAGGATGGTCTAAAATTGCACATACGGTATGTGCGATGTCGGTTTCGATTGTCCACATGTGTCATTGCCGTTAGCCTAACAACCTTTTGTCTGTCATTTCCTGTGAGCTATTCTATACAAGTGTGTTTTTTTTGGTACATACTTTGATTTATTCGGAATTTATGTGACCACATCAGACATGGAACGCATTTGTTTGTTTTTTCCGATTAGAGTTGTGACAGTTCAATTTTTATTTTTTACTACAGCGCGTCAAGTGTAAGTTGGCGTGTGGCAAAAAAAACGTACTAATTTTGTCGGTTGTGTTGACAGTTTTCAAAGCTTGATGGTCTCACATTTAGTGTGTAGGAGGCGCCGCCACAGGAACGCCAACTTATACTTGACAGTCTGTAGTCTTATGACGCCTTACGTTCGGACAGTACAGTCGACATCACATCATCTTAGCACCCATACACTCTACTCCGTTACATTACGGGCGACTTTACAACTAAAATGTGAATGTTGACGTGCTGTGTATTGTACTAAAACAATGACTCCTCAATGAAACTGAATGAAATTTTACTGCGGAATAACGATGTTTGTAAATGTCTAATCATAATTATGCCATCATTTTCTACAATCTATTTACTGAAGCGAACGACTAAAGGTAAACAAAGACACAGCATCTCTCAAACTTACATGTCACTCAAAATAGCTCATGCACGCAGCTTTGCTTGCATCGTATACCCACATAGGTTTAGATAGGTACTGTTTAAGGAAAACAGACAGACAACCAAACAAGACAAGACAAACACTAAAGAAAATAAAATAGTATAGAAGTTCACAGTTGCATCAACAACGTAAATAGTGAGTAAAAATATGGCGTCGGGGTGGCTATCTTACTTTTTTTGCCTTTAATTAAAAAAGAGGTTCGTAGTCAGCTCTCCATACTTCTTTCTACACTTCGCGTAGCGCATTAGCATAAAATAATCGATCATAATCGGCCTTTAAGTAAAAGTCCTACATCTTTGCTAGTTGCGAACATATTTGGCAGCAGTAGGATCGCTTTTATTTGAGGACCACTGAAATTTTAGGTATTTTTTGTTGCATAGATCTCTTCAGCAAATGGTATTTTCATGATAAAATAAAATATTTAGTTAAATAAACTGCGAGTGAGGGATAAATCAGGTAGTAACAGTGTTAATGTGTTTATTGCTTATTGGCATTTATTAGCCATATCGTTTTGTATAACTTTCCTAAATATTATGCAGTTTTATAAATGTGGCATATTGAAAAACCAAATTTTTGACATGTTGAAACTTACTCGTTCGCTTCAGTAAATAGGGTGTATGTCTTTGTAATAAATTGTTACCGAGTTAAATGCGATTAGAGACCGAATTATATTATAATAATACATACATAAACTCACGCCGGTATCCGAGAGGGATAGGCCGAGACCAGGGACTGCCACCTGCCATGATCCTGACACATCACTTTCGCTTCAACGACATTAATTAGTCGTTGTATCCATATTATAATGCAACATAAGAATATGTAGGTACCTTCTGATAATAGAATAACTTTATATGGTTTTTGTAATTAATTGAAATAAATAAATCTAATTTCGCCATTTTCGCAATCAAAGATTTTTAAAGACTAATGTAAGTAGTTTTTAATTAATTAAATATGATAAAAACTTAAATAACACCATTAAAGTATATAGACTTATGTTAACTCTAATTTAACTTTGAAATTAGATATGTAAGTTTAATTCTGAAACAGAAAGTTAGATTAAAAGTAAAATAGATATATATTCGGAATTTCAAACAAAGTGATAAATTGATAAATAAATTTAATTTGATTGATAAATTGTGCCCGGATAACGGTGACAGGCTTGCCACTTGTCACGTTTGGGACCCAATAAACTCGGCAAAACGTGGGCCCAGTTCTAGTGATTGGTGCCTCTGCCTACCTCCTCGGGGATAACGGGAGTGAGTTTTTTTTCAAACAAAGTGAAATTTACCAATGAGTAAACGAAACAAGATTACGGGGAATTAATTATGGTACAAATGTGTTTTACATATCTTATAGATCGGTGATTAAGAGTAACAACATGGGATTTTATTGAAATTTTACAATAAACAGGCATTTTAATAATATTGTAGCCATATCCTCGTAAGGCCCGACCTTGAAAATAACAATTGATTTTGTGATCACTTGAAGACATTGGGCCTCACGAGGATAAACCCACCTTCCATACCTACATCCACAGAATCTGCTCATTGCCGATTTACAATTTCGGATTATAACTTTAGATTGATTTTTTATGGCTTCAATAAGCCTATTTTGCAATACTCACACAAAAACGGTACATAGACATGACCAAAGCAAACTAGTGCTGTGTGTGCTAGCCCCAAAATTAAGCCAGCCTATGGAAGATTGTGTGTGTTGTGTGGTCCAAAGATTAGGTTTCTAGCTGCTACCTTCACTTCGGAATTCACTGAATAGGACTACCGCCAGCGACGAAAAAAAATCGCATCTTTTTCACAGATCGAATGTGCCAAAATTGTCACTACTAGCTCTCAATCATGTTAATAATTATTTTCAGAACTCTTGGCCGTAAACGTAAGGTACAACTAGATAGCATTAAATCCAAAAACGACCGTTTTTGGCCTAAATTCTATCTAATCCCAGGTTCGTGATCCTAGATTTTTGCCGTGGGTCTTAATAATGGTTGAGAGATTGTACAGATACCTACTTTTGCAAATTCAATTTGTAAAAAAGATTTTTTTTTCCTCGGTGGCGCTAATATTACTATTAGTATTACATACTTTCTAAAGTGGATCAAAAGATTTGAAAACTATAAAGTAGCTAAATAAAATAGGAACAGTATTGGACCCAAAATGTATCCTTGCGAGACCTCGAATGTAGACTTACCCACTAGAATCTTGTAACTTGCACCACGCGCCAAGCTAATGAGATTCAGGCACTCTCCTATTGTCCCCTAGCGAAACAAAAGCGATACTAACCCGGTCAAACTTTATTGGACAATATGCTGTAGCTATCTTTGTTAGCCGCCTCCCTTTGTGGGACCTAGCGGGTTTCTGTATCACTGCGGATTTGAATGCTCAACTCAAGTACGTACGTTTTGTTGTTTGTGTCTTGCAAACTTTAAACCGTTCACGTTTTACAAAGGATGAAGAAAAAACCGGATAAGTGCATGTTGGACTCGCCCACCGAGGGTTTCGCAGTTTGTAAATTGTTTTTTTCCGGGCTTTTCCCGTACTTCCGCATTTCTAGGGATCATTATATTGCAGCTTAAAATGCAGTCAAAAGAATGAGAGAGCTCACTGAACGTTGCAACTACCAGGCTTGTTTATTTTAGTTACTTCAATAGTATTATGTATCGGATGAGTAGTTTCGGAGATTACCCCTACAAAAACTTTGACTTCAAAGACTATGTTTTTTATGATTTTAAATTTACGGTTTTCAGATGTTTTCCGTATGTTTTCACAAATACAGTGAAACGATATTAGTTCCCAAATTTGATAGTTCTATGTCAACGGAAGGTACTCTAAAATTGTATTACCATGATTTTTGAAATATACGTTTTTTGCGGCATGGACGGCCATATCCTTTTATTACGTTATTTAGTAGTTTGATTTTCTCACAGCTTCAAGGGACCGCAGACCTTAATACATCATTTCTTAGTATTTTGGTTTCAACCGGATACTTATACGCCTTCGAGTCTTGTCAGATGGACGGACGGACCTTTTAAGTTACGGAACCTTAAATTTGAGCTCTTAAAGACCGGAGGAAACTTTAATTCTTTGATAATATCATGCACAGTAACAAGTACCATCTAGTGCATATCATTCTGCAAAGCAAATTCGGGGTCTAAGAAGACCTGGCTGTAGAAAAATAACATGGCTTTAAAATCGTGAAGTGGTTTAACGCGAGAAATGTAGAACTCTTCCGATTCTTGGGAATAGTTAACGCAAACGAGGCTCCAGGCTCCGCTCGGCCCGGTCAAGGGCTGGAGAGAATTTACATGAAAAGGTGAACTGCTTTGATATTCCTTTGATTTCAACGTTTTAGATTACTTTCAGATCCCCTCTTACATTAAGGTGTAACATTATTTACAACACCTTAAGTAATTCGAGTAAATTATGAACTAAAGTAAACAGTTCAGTGAAAAGGTATTTATTCCCATAAAGTTTATATATTTAAGATGCAAAACATAAGTCTGAACATGGGTGTATCTTTTTATAAGAAAATAACAATAGTGTTATTGTAATAACTATGTCGCAGGCCAATTGTTGTTGTTACATTTTATAACACAAAAGTAATTCTAGTGACGTAAACAGATTATTTTTTAAAACGAAATGTTCGGCTCAGGCTCGCCAAACTTATCTATTTTGTTTAGGACAATGCCAAGCACTCTTATCATGAAATTTTAAAAATCATCTAAGGCAAGTGAAAACTGAAAACGGCGACGGTTTTGAAAAAAATTCAACAAAAATGTCTCTTGTCATTTAAATAAACAAGTAAATTGGCCAACTTGCCGGTTATCGATCGATCTAAAAGGACTGTTTGTGCACAGTTGTTATTTTTATACATGCATGTTCTGGCTTCGCGCGGCCGTCAACCCGTCTCTGCTGGCAGTATACCGAGTTCCACTGCCTTCGCTCGACGTGGCCTGGCGCTAAAAAAATACAGTTAAAAAACAAAATAAACGTCACTATTCCCGCGTTTGACGTTCGATGTGTGTGTGTTTTTTTAAATGTTATAAGTGACCTATTAAAATAGCGAATGGCTTGTTTAATTTATTGATTACTTATCGGTTATAATGATTATAAAGGATTGTTTACATTATGAACCAGATCGGGTAAATTTTCAGGTAAAGAAAAGAGTGCTACTTTGAAATTATATCAAACATAATAACTTATATTAGAGAGAGTGCATTTATGACGATGTGCTTGATAATTTAAAACTCCAGGATAGGGAGTAGTGCTAGGTGTAGCAAACAGAGTGGAAATCGAGATTTGAATATGAAGAAATATTTTACCCGACCTTCATTCAATTTATTACAATAACATAGTATATTTTTGTATACATAGTATTTTTAACCAAAGTGGCTTTAACTTTTTTTTATAACCACTTCATTAAGAATTAAAAAAAAGCCAAACATTATTCTAATATCCACTCTTTTATAAATTTTACTTGTACGTACTTACTTATGACTATCAGTTGGTGGTTAAATAAAAACCTGAAATGTAGTCAAAATAATTTTTTCAGAACTCTCTCTTTGTGTTTATCTCTTGTCTGTGTATGAAACGATACGGTTTAAAAAAAAACAGCCATGGTAACATCGCTGTAGGTAAATATTTCATTTGTACAAAATTGTTTACCTGAAAATGTAGATTACCTATATAAACAGTCTTTACACCCGGGTCAAAGATACAAAGACAAAATGGTGAAACTGTAGCTACGTATACTTATGCTAAGGAAATCAATCAACAACGCTGTTGGTACTTCAGTTAGTAACAAGCTCCGATATACGACGGAAAATTGGAATAATTTCACTCCCCATTTTCCTTTATCAAACTTTTGGCAATTAAAACAGTCTTTACAGCCGCAATTTTTGGAATTTATGATTTTCGCGGGTTCCCTAATATCAGATTGCTGCGGGAGTTAACTGTAATTTAGTAAAGTGGGTAAATTGGACCCTTTTCAAAGTACACACCTACTTCAAAGGGTTGTTTTTAGCGCGGCACACTGCCAGGCCAAAAATAAGGGTATGATTTACCGTATTTTTAGATGACAAGTAAATATAAAATATCTAGATCAAACGTAGCGTACCTGCGTAGCGTTTTTTTTTTTAGCATGGATACTCGGAGTATTTTGTAGGGTTGCCTCAAAAGTCCGCAATACCTGTAACACGTGAATTTGAGTTTGTTATTTCTATTATTATTCCGGATTAACTTTATTCCGGATACACTTACTTGACTTCCTCTCGGAAGAGCCCGACCAATTTTCGCTCTGATTTACAGAGCTTTATAATGAGTTGAGTTTGTCAACTACAACAAAGTTTTTTCTTTTGATCAATTTAACATTTTTCGACGTTTTTATTTTAGCTAATGCAATAATCACTGTGTTTAAATGGAAGAACACGTGCTGCGCGAAATTCGTCAAAAATGTAAACCATTTAAAAAAACTCTAAGAAAGAATTCGAAAAAGAAAGTTTTTACATAAAAATTTACTTAGTTGGGCTGTTTCAGGAATAGATCAACACGCTTACACACCACTTTGAAAGTTATTTAAATATAACTAATCGTTACAGATAGTTTTGACCAGAGGCTATCTGAGAACAAAAATAAATAGGTACGTAATTGTACCTAATGATGATATATAATCGCTTTTGAAGCTCCTCAATTTAATTTAAAAAATTCCACAAAAATGTTTTTAACGAAAAGTGGACCATTAAAAAAGGAATAAGGTTAAAACCTTATTCCTTTTTTAATGGTCCACTTTTCGCTATAAATAGCGTGTCAATTGAAGGCAGACGGACGGGACGGTCGAGTGAGACAACTTGATATGGTCACGGCATTTCAGCGGAATGAGGACGCCTTACGTAAGCTGTTGGGATGGCCGGTTCCTCCCTGATCCAAAATATTTACGAACTAAGTTGATGCAGCCCCTGTGTCAAAACCAAACATAGGTGAGGGAATAATGAAAAAGTCTGCATAGTGTCTCATGTAGATAGATATACAGTAGACATTTTTGCAAAAGTTGTCATTGTGCTCCCGTTTATATTGAAATTAGTTACAGTTTGGACTCGTGCTATCAAACCAACTGAAACAACCGCAAGAAATTACTGTGAAAAAGAAATTAGTGTGTTCTATTTTAGTGTGTTCAAACTTTTTAAAATTTTCGTTTTTGCCCACTGAACGTGGTTTAGTTTCTCCGTTTAATATACCAAATTCTAATATTCTATTCTTTATACAAATAACCTATGTCATTGGGCCAACAGTGAATTCACGCATAAAATGGTGTTAGCCCTTAACCAGGCAATGGTCTAAAGGTACCGCTTTAAATTAAATCTAATCACTTTCAAATAAAGTCCAAAACCAATGAAAATTATTACTACCCATGCGGTTACGGGTTGAACTTAGAATTTTTGGATCGGCTCACCATAGCTTTTGGAATGTTTCTGCGTTAATAAGCTTTTATTGCTATTTGTGTTGTTTCCTTTAGTTAAGATAAAAAGCTGTTACCTAAAGCGGCTACCCATACCCATAACTCAGGGAATCCTAGTTTGGGAGCTAGTTACCATGTTTAATAACCGTTTTACAATCAAGTTTTTCCTTTCATTCATTTTACAACAATGATTTTTAATTGTTCTTTGCTGTAATTGAATTTGCTGTATAGTTAGTATGCCAGTGTGTCTACTGTTTTGTTAGACAGTTACACTGTTGCTGTAATAAATGTGTTATCTAAAAAACGATAAAAAAAACTATGTACCTAATATTATAACTAACGTCTTTCTTAAGAGTACACAATTTTTCTTTGACATCACTAATTTTTTTGTCTTCCTTCAAGGACTGAGGAGTTTATTATTGAATCGGATTTTTTTGTCTTCCTTCAAGGACTGAGGAGTTTATTATTGAATCGGAGCGGAAGGATCCGCGGTCTTACAATTTCATGCCAGATACTTTATTGTCAACTTTATTTGAGTTTATGTTCCGGCCTTCGGACTATTTTCGACCTCCAAATACCCGTCCGTTAGAACTTGGACATATTGCACTAAAAAAAAAACTAAAGAGCAGATAAAATGGAAATGTGTGTTGTTGTGTAGTGACTGTAGCCAAGTTTACAAAATAAGGTCAAGCTGAATAGGACAGCTTTAGTAACGAATATAACTTATTCTCAAGCTATAAACATGGAGATTCAATCAGCTACTACTTATTGTAAATTGGGTCGCATATTTCCATAATAAAACAACTGGAAAGTGCGTGTGAATAATAAAACGCGGTCGCGTTCCCGGTCGTAGTAATATTTTGTATGGAACACCACTGCGACCGCGACCGCGACCTCGTTGGTGTGTTTTATCCTTAATACTCGCATAAGGCTTTAAGAAACGATTAAAAACATTATTTTTTGTTTTCGTTACTTTGAAACGAAAAAAAAGCTACGTGGGTAACTACAAAATTTGTTCGATTGTTTTTCCTTTGTGTGTTGAATGTCAAATCTTTCTTGTTGCCAATTTTAATTATTTTTGAACTAAAACGTTTGTAAGGTTTACATTATTAACTTTGTTCCGGATACACTTGATTTTTGTCGGAAGAGTCCGACCAGGTTTCGCTCTGATTCGCAGAGCTTAATCATGATGAGCCAAGCCCTGGTCGAGCGAAGCCTGGTCGGACTCTTTCGAGAAAAAATCGAGTAAGTTTATCCGGAAAAACATTAGTAATTTTAATTATTGTCTAAGCATACAATGGCCATCTAAGTTTCGATAGTGATAACTGATAAGAGACAGTATGGATACTGTTTCCTAAATGGACAACTTACAATTGCATCTTGACTGACGGCACCCTCAAAACAAAGAAATTCCTACCTAAATGGTCAATATGTTTTTTTAAATTTAATAAATAACATAAGCATTTACATACAGGCACATACATAGCTTCTGGCCCCTCACTAGGATACCCTGTGTCGTGAGAACCAGAAACAGCGATATCACAAATATGTAAACATCCAAGACCTGCATTTTCTTTTGTACACAGCCGGGATTCAAACCCGGGACATCTTGATGAGTCGCTAACCGCCGCGCCACAGAGGTCGTCTGTGTCGCAATTATGGAGATGCACAAGCCCGTAGTATTATTCCGAGTGTTTCCCAATCTAAAACTGTTCTCCAACTTCATAAATGACGCAAATCGAACCATTGAATCGAATGGAACTTGGGTAGGAAATGTTTGTCTTCTATTCGATCAGCGGTGAGCTCTTCGGGAGGAAATAGACCTGTGATTATTTTAGCCTTGCGTTTCCTCGCATTTCAGCCAAAGTAAGGTCGGGTAGATGAGCTCTGTCAAGGGTTGGACCTTTAATTAAACAGGTTTTTACCTATATCAAATCCTTACCGCACATGTTGTACGTGTCGGAAATAAAAACTTTAATAAAATTTAATAACATTGAAAAAAAGTAGAAAATCCTTATAACAACCGTATGTCAGTAAGACACGTACATGTACGTACATAAGCTCACGCCTGCGTCCGAGAGGGTTAGGCAGAGACCAGGGACTGCCACCTGCCACGGTCCTGACAAATCACTTTCGCTTCATCGACATTCATTAGTCGTTGCATGCACGTACTCGTACGTCGGTTTCGGGTACTTTTTATCTTGCCCTTTGCCAATACATCTCTATTTGGTCGAAGTATGTCCGCCTGGGGCGTCCCTAAACGGCCCTTCCATTCACATTCACTCGATATATTTGCTTCGTCATTCTTTCTTCCTTCATCATCAGTTTCTTAGGTATCTTACGTGTCAAATAAAATACAAATTTTAGTAGGTGTAAGTCAGTACGCTTTTACCTATTACCTGGTGTAGGTACATGGTGTAGCTAGAACAAATACAAGGTAATTAAATTTTACCTAATAAATAATTGCGACTGTACACGTTTATCACTCGCTAACTGTGAAGGAAAACATAGTGATGAAACCTCAGTGTCTGAGACAATCGCAAACCTCAGCACTGATTAAGTTTTTTAGGTTTTTAATTAAGTTATTCCGGCGGACAAGCAGCAGTTTTATTTTTTGGCTTAATTAAATTTACTCGTCGAAAAATACCCATCGTAACTTGAACTTTCTTCAAGTGTCATTCATTCGAATGCATTGGATCCGATTCATCCTGCCGAGTTAATCGACTCGATTGGCACGCGAGGCGCATTACAATTACCAGATTTCCGGTTTGGTGACAGCGTTCGTTGCTTGTGCACAGGTTGGGCCTCAGCTGTGAATTGAAGGACCCATTGCGTTTTACTGGTCGTGACCATGTTGCCCTCAAACATTTAGAACTGGTTTTATATAGAACCCCGAGTTGCCACAGCCAGTGGCAATGGCAACTCGGGCAGACAAATAACTGCTCAATTAATTTCCTTCGTGCAATTTGAGAGTACAGGTTGGTTTCACGCATGGCAGATAACTGCAGGGTATTTGCCTCAGAGAGCGAGAGAGATAGTGAGAGTATTGGCCTATTGAACACAGTGGATTGGCGATTGATTGATTTCAAGCGCTAAAGGGTGATTCTCAGAACTGCATAATTTCTTTGGCGCATTTTTTTTCATATTTACTCAATAAAAAGTAGCAATATTGTAGTAGATGCCACAAAAACGTATAAATATGTTACAGTACAATCTTCAGGGTCAATAAACCTACAATATGTTACATTTTGTCGAGATAATATGAAAAAAAAAATTCGCCAAAGAAATTATGCAATTTGAGCCATTTTCTGAGAATCGCCCTGAGGTGCGTCAACGCCTCAAACACTCGGATTTCTTCACGTGGTTCTGCTTCATAGTTGAGTGGTACAGTAGAACGCCGATTACCCGAATTAATTGGGATCGGGGTCGATTCGGATAATCGGACATAGAGTGGTAATAAATAAAATCGAACTGTAAAACATAGAATAAATTTTATTAAGTTTAACAAACATAATTCTACAGTAACGCTCACTTTAACATCTCGATCAGAGTAAGTTGCAACCCCATCATACCTTAATCCAACTTGTTAGAATAAAACAAAAATTACTTGGTTTTAATTTTTTATATTACGCATAAGACCGATTCGAATAATTCGGTTAATCGGCGTTCGGATAATCGGCGTTCTACTGTATTGCTATTTTATACGCACCTTCATAAATGTACATAACTTAAAAAACGAATCTTAAATAGTCTTTTCATAGAACTTCATCATCATCATCATTCAGCCACAAGAAGTCCACTGCTGGACATAGGCCTCCTCCATGGATTTCCAAAAAGACCGGTCGGAAGCGGCTTGCATCCAGCGTCTTCCCGCCACTTGATAGAACTTATTTACCTGTAATTGTCTTCCGATTCGATTGTTTTTTTCAACCGGATTAGTGGAATTTCCCAGCACTATCTCATCAGCGGCATACATGGGTAAACGAATTGTGTTTACAATATTAATAATTATTGAGTTCACGCGACTGTGAATAAATTCTGCAATAGCGACATGATCCAAAAGTTTCACGACGTAACTGTTATTGCATTCATCGATGCACGTTTATCGCGCAATAATCGAGAGTGCATCGCCACGTACCTATAACTGATACGAATCGAAATACTCGCAGGAAACTGAGAATTTTACCATCGCCAGTGTATCTAACTGAACAGAGTTCCCGTTGTCACCACATTACGCAAGCATACAAATCCAACAGGAAGGAGAGATTAAAGCATACTATACACATTACATTGGGCTGTTGACGAGCGGGCATTACGATATTAAACTAAAATAAACCTTAAATACTTAACACATCGCTCGGAAACCGTTTGTCTTTGGTGTTCTTATGCTGGGGTGGGCAATACTCTCTCTCTCTGAGAGAGGCCTGGCCCTACAGTGGCTCGTAGGTATAAACGATACATAAAAAAACTTTCATGGTTAGTAACTACAATACTCGAGCAATAACAGTTTCACTACCTGCTACCGATTGCGGCATGTCTTAGAGACGGGAATTTTTTGCACGTGTAATATACTGACGGTATTTTTATAAAAGAAGAATCTGTTTAATACATTACAATACATTTTAATAATTTAAACAATATTAATTTATAAAAAGCTCGACCTAAAACGAATCGAATTCTAAAACGAATCGAAAAGACACGAATCATAAGGTACATGATTCGTAATTTCGTATGTATGTGTATGTGTATGATTGTGTCGTGTATATGTAATGTTGTTTTAATACAAAAAAGCTGGGATAGGGCTATCTATGCCATTTTGTATTCTACTCAGGAAGCGAGTCACTGCAAACTGCAAGTGACGTAATACAATGGTCACCATGCCAACCTGCCATAAACAATACCTGTTGAATCAATGCACACGGCCCACTACGATCTTTTGTCTCATCCACTTTTACTGTTGGCGACGTGGGGAAAAAGAGATGCCAGATAAAAACTTTTATGTGAATGCAGTCAGGTGCAGAAAGGAATCGATGCATAGAATGCACTAAACTCACTCGACCGTGTAATAATGACAATCGTTTGTTTACATATTAAACTAGCAATTAAGTGCGTAATATAGTCTATTCTATAATAGACTATCAATCTAGAAATCATTTTGAGAAATTTGTATAAAATAAAATACTTACATCATAGGTACGGGCATCGTCAAAAAACTTCAATTCTTTTTTTATAAGACAATTAGATGTAGTACATTGCGTAGCAGAGTTTTACAACTTGTTAACCTGTAGAATTTTTGGTTATAGGTATTGGAATTTTGGGAGCTATTCGACCCTGCAATGTACAACGAATTGTCATAAAAACCCGGCTTCGCTCGGCTAAAATGTAGTCTCATAATGATGGAATATCATTACAAATCTACATTACATCGACCACATATTTTGTTCAGCATTTAATTTTTGGTATTTTTCATAACCATTTGCTTTTTCATTTCAACAAATTAGATCTCAGAGTTCTCAACGGACACCTGTGACACCTTGTCGTGTTGACTCCGCAGTGCCAATAGAAAGCTAATTTTTACATTGAAACTACTCGATAATCCGACTTTTCCACCTATAAGTTGTCGACTCGGATCGACTAATATTTTACGCTTTTCAATTTGATGTGCATTTCGTTCGAGTCTACCGTAGACCGGTACGAAATCTTTCTAATAAATAAAATTCTCGTGTCACCACTCACCGTGTTAGTGCGCATACTACTCCGAAACGGCCGATTTTGAGGAAATTTTATACGTATATTTGGTAGGTCTGAGAATAGGTTATCTATTTATCAGAGCCCTAAGTGATAAGGTTGGCCTACCCCAACTATATGGCGAAACAACGCCAGGTCAGCTAGTTATTAATATAGACTAGCTTTCGCCCGCGACTCCGTCCGCGTGGACTTAGTTCAAAATTTTGCAACCCCGTTCACTCCCTTGTGGGTTAAATTTAGAAAAACGGAGAAACACGTGTTCAATCAATTGTGTTGAAGAGTATTTATTTTAAGTTTCAAGAAAATTAGACAACTTTCTTTATACCTCCCATACAAATTTTGGCAACCCTTTTCACCCCCTTAGGGGTTGAATTTCAAAAAAATCCTGTCTTATTCCTTGCCTACATTATGTCTATACTCTCTGTTCTAGGTCCAACGGCTTGGGCTCAGCTTCCTAGGTCCAACGGCTTGGGCTGGGCGTTGATGAGTGAATGAATCAGTCAGGACTTTGAATTTACTGTCTACTTACTTTATTCTTTTATTTTTGTCTGTTTAATTTAATTTATTATTATTAATTCTTTATTTGCTGAACAGGTTCATGTTTCAATACAATGTTCAAGTGCAAGGTATGTTTTTAACAGCTACGGCAATCCATAATACATAACCCTAGCTTGAGTGCACAATATTTTGAACGGGAATTTTGTGCAATAAGGGAAGGTACATAAAAAATCACTTCAGTAATTAGGGTAACACAACATTGCCTGCGGAGAGGGTCTGCGACGGGCTCGACGTACAGTCGACAGCACATCATCCTATACACCCATGCACTCTACGCCTTTGCATTACGAGCGACTTTGCAACTAAAATGTGTAGGTTGACGTGCTGTCAACTGTACTGTCGAGAGCACAACATGCCTTTACACTACTTTTTCAATACAGCGCTGAAACTGAGATTTATATTAACCACGCAAGATAATAATGTACACGATAAAACTTAACACTGTCTGTACATTGTTACCCAAGGGGTGAAAGTAACTTATTCAGTCCCGAGACGGGGTTTGGCTAAAGTGAGTCTTTCATAACTGAAAGTTCATAAATAACCCCGTCATGTTATTTTAAAATAGTTGCATAAAAATACCTACTTTAATAATTGTTACTTATTTTTATTGTGGCTGTGTATAAAGAAATATGGTTCAACAGAAATGTGAAAATAGAACTGGTAAAATATCTTTTAAATAATTTGACAGCATTGAAAACGATTCTTCCTAGGGCTCAAAAGTATTATTTTCAAGCCACTCCTCAGGCAAGAGTATGAGTAGCTATTGAAAAATACGAAATAATAGGGGTTGATATTTTTTTTCTTAATGAAATTAATTACTTTTCTCAGCCGTTTGTTTATTGCAGACCAGTAAAACCCGAGATTCTCGTACATAGCCCTATATTTGGGCCATCTGAACGAAAGTAAATATTATAATGGTTAATTATGCCCACGAAACAGGCTTTTGAAAGGTTTAAAATAGAAAAGTTTTTTTCATAAACTTTTCTTTCTCGCGAAATATTATTTATCCGTCGATTAGCACAAAAACTTCTTTTTCGCTCTAAGCTTTTGTTGGACAGATCCTAAATATGTTTATTATTTTATTATTTTGAACGGACCTCGCCTTGGGCTGAAACCTATAACTTTATTTAAATGAGGCTCTTTCATTTCATCTTTTGAGTGAATTTCCAGTAGATACCCAGTCTTGTTAAAGCTGATTTATAAATCTACAAAAAGGAAAATGTTGTTCTTTCCTCTGAAAAGATTATTTAACCTTTTAACCTCATTTAAATCTTCATGTATTCAATGTGTCCGTAGTTTCACTGTATTTATTTTTACTAAACTCTTGCCCAGTCAGTGTTGGACAAGGTAGGTACGCATCTAAGCGCCTTACAAGGAATATTGGCGAAGATATTGCAGATACGAACAATATTTTGTGCTTACTTAGTTATTCCGTGAATAGGCGGTAAATATATTGAGTCTTTCAAGATTAAGTCTCTTGGGCATATTTCTTTCGGTTGCGTGGTTAGCAATGACTACCGTGGAAGGTACAACAGTGGCGAGGTTGCGTTTTTGGGTTCTGTAGATAAAATTTATTCCTCTCACATCTTTGCTAGATTTATAATTATTGTCTAGCTGTGCTCTCGGCTTTGCGCGAGTGCCTTAAGTTTTCAAACCTGTTAGTTGAATCTAGCGTGAATGAGTTTAAAATCCGATGAGCAGTTTTGGAGATTCCCTCCCACATTCAAACACCTCTTAGCTCCTACCTGCACTAGACACCAACCCGTCCTTACCTATCTGTTATGGCTTCGAGTGAAGAAAGAACTGATGGTCGTTGGGGCGGAAAAGTCCTGACCTGGTTACTGCGAACAGCGCCTAGATTCTACTAATGCATTATAGTACAATGTCAACTGAATGAACAATATGAACATGGCGATTTAGTTTCATTGTCACTTCAATTCAACGCGTTCACGTGTATCAATAATTCTAGGCGTCAATGGTATGAAAACTATGTCTTGAGACCCGACCAAGTATCTGTCATCGTACTATAATACACTAACACAATCGAGGCCCTTTTAAAACGGAGTTACTTTTAAAACGGAATTTTGTATGAAAATACTGGCAGATGACATCAAATTTCTGAGCACTCTTTTTATGATTCATCTATTTAAAAAATGTAATAACTAGTAAATGATTAAAAGAGATACATTTTCCGCAACATTTCGTAGTTTTTGTTTTAATCGAGCATATCAAATAATTTATTGTTGATAGTGTCTAATATGTACCGAATTGGGCGACAAATGGCTTGTGATAATGGCTTCAACAGGGATACCTCCCTAGTGCCTTCTGGAAGACGGTTCTTCTACGTATTGTTTGGTGTCAGTACTGATTTTCTTCTTCCTCGATCGAGTTAGTCGGTCTAAATGACTGACACACTAAGTTAATTTGCTACGTAATGTAATACAGTTGGGATTGTTTGTTTACTCTCCCTTTCTTTTTGTCTTATTTAGGGCACACAATTATTTACATTTACGAGTTCTATTTATTACTTAATGTAATCTCCTTTTTTATGTACATACATGAAAGTATGCAGCCAGGCAGAGTTTTGGGAACTTTTGCTTTAGATATAGTCCAGGGCGCCTAAAATGGTGTTTAGCTTAATTGATAGTTTATCCTTGACTTTTATAATGTGATTTATTTATTTTATTTTATTCTTTTGACGAAGCCGGTAGTGAATTATTTTTATTTTTAGTTCTAATAATTTTCTGACAATGTATTTTACTTTCTTCAATAAATTTCGTTCTTAAGGATGTGTAATGAACTTTATTATCACCGACGATGAAAGTAGTTTTGAAATAATTTGTGTATAGGTATTATGTATATGTTTTGTCACGAGTCCGAAATCAGAAATTTATTTTCACGTTAAGAATTTACCTGTTTGCTGACTGTCAATATACTTATAATGTTAGTAGCTGCCGTGGGGCCGAATGTAGTGGAGAAAAAGCAGCGAGTAAAACAAACTCCACTCTGACTATCTATCTTTTATCTAAACTAGCGAGGGCAACATTTATTTTATAAATTAGCAACCTACTTAGCTTCGCCCGGTTGTAATTTAAAAACGTAGACTTCGAAGAAAAATTAACTTCATAGTTATGTTTAGCCCTGACATAAAAATAAAAAAAAATAGGTCAACCTGTTGTCAAAATAGACTTCTTCATGTATGTGGCAACTGATTTTTATATGTATGAGATGGAAATTATTTCCCTGAATATCTAATATTCCGTACTCCTCCGAAACGGCTTGGCCGATTATGATAAAATTTTATATGTATATTTGGTAGGTCTGAGAATGGATTGTCATCTATTTTTCATACCCCGATCTGGCAAAACAACGTTTGCTGAGTCAGCTAGTACATACATATAAAACCTTATCAATTTGAAAACCCTCCAAACCGGCAGCCACATAAAATGCATGCACGCATGCAACGACTAATGAATACTGATGAAGCGGAATCTGTCGGGATCGTGGCAAGTGGCAGCCCTGGTCTTTGCCTACCCCTCCGAGACACAGGTGTGAGTTTATTGCACTGTTACAAAGAGTCTTACCGTGTTTGTGACAAACTGTTAAAGTATTATTGGCCCAAAACTCGGCCCCGCGCACAACATCGTCCGTGGCATTAATAAGTTTAATGAGCAGGCTTTTACTTCACCTGCAAGGTTTTCGATAAAGCCTTATGAATAAACGCCGAGCAGCTACCTACCCCACTTAGCCCGATGCGGCACCTGATGGCTCATTCCTTTCTATTATTAGCCCTGAACTAGGCTAAGCAGGTCTGCCGTCTGTTAACCAAGTTAGGCGTACACGCCTACCTTAGCCCTTATTCAAGAGTACGTACACCTGTAAATATAGTCCTACGCGGTGCATAATAAGTAAGGAATGAGGTCAGGAGCTTGCCTTATAAATAACATACAATTCGGTCATTTTAGAGCATTGCTATTTTTGAACTAAATCTTTCGTAAGCACTACACATTATAATGTGACATTATAATCAGAGAGAAACCTGGTCGGATTCTTCCGAAATAATTCTTGCTTGAATCAAGTAAGTGAATCCGTAAATCCTTGACTTTTGTCGGAAGAGTCCGACAGGTTTCGCTCTGATTCGCAAAGCTTAATCAGAGCCCGCGTCTTCGATTGCTCGCCTCTGCAAATTACTCTACAATTACTTCGTTACGTGCAGAATTAAAAGGAAATAATCAGATGATAATGTACTGTAGCGTACTAATTTTATTAAAAATACTTGTTAGGAATAACACTTTATTTTTATCTTTTCGTCGAGCATAACCTAGCCTAGCTAATCATCGACTGACATCTAACTAAACAAAAACGTAGCGCTGTTTGTTCTGTGTTCACCCATTATGTCCCCACCGAGGGGCACGGGTCTCTTCCCTGAAGAAGGTATAGGCCGTACTTCACCACGGGGCTAAGTCCGGATTGGTGGAGGCTTGTAGGACTAGTGGCTGGTCTTACTGTCAGAAACATCCAAGCCGCCCTAACGCCTCTGACACTGTTAATAATTAATTATTAAATGCCGAGTTACATTTGTACGTATAACCTATGTACCTACATAATTGTACGAGGGCGGAGTGATAATTCTGGTAAAAATCTATTCTGGAATAAAGTTATCGCAAATTGCATGGAACCTCCTTATTCACAACTCTTTTCAAGGACTAAATTAATATTTTCAGCCATTACCGCCGGTTAATGTTTTTTTGACAACCTTAAAAGAAATTAATTGAATACATTTTTGCAAAGATGGAGAAAAGTGAATTTCGTGTCATGATTCAACACAATTTTTTGATTACAATTACGGAAACGAAACATAAACTTGACAAATATTATGGGGACTCTGCTCCGTCGACTAAAATGATTCATAAGTGGTTTACTGATTTTCGATGTGGTCGGACAAGTACAAGTGATGCTGTGCATCCAGGACGCCCAGTTGAGGTCACTACTCCAGAGATGATCGCTAAAATCCACGACATAGTATTGAAGGACCGAAGAGTAAAAGTTAGGGAGATAGTCGGGATGGTAGGCATCTCAGACGAACGTGTACGCAATATCTTACACCAACATTTAGAACTAAAGAAGCTCTTCGCGCTATGGGTGCCGCGTTTACTGACTGTTGATCAAAAACGCTTGCATGTGACAACATCGGAAGCAGGTTTGGCGTTATTTCAACGGGATAAAACTGATTTTTTGCGTCGTTTCATAACATTAGACGAAACATGGATCCACAACTATACCCCAGAAACCAAGCAACAATCGAAACAGTGGATTGCTACCGGCGAACCTGCTCCAAAGAAGGCCAAAGCAGTTTTATCGGCCAATAAAGTGATGGCTCGAGATTTTTGGGATGCACGTAGAGTAATCCACATTGACTACCTAGATAAGGGTAAAACGATTAATGGCGAGTATTATGTCAATTTATTGGACCAATTTAACAACATTTCACGTGAAAAACGACCGCATTTGGCTAAGAAGAAAATCCTCTTCCACCAAGACAATGCACGAGTGCACACCTGTGTGGTTGCCATGGCCAAACTTCACGGGTTGCACTAAGAGTTGCTTTATCACCCACGGTATCCGCCAGATTTAGCCCCTTGCGACTATTTTCTGTTACCGAATTTAAAAAAATCGCTTGGTGGGAAAAGATTTGGCTCCAACGAGGAGATCATGCACGAAACGAATGCCTATTTCGAAGGGCTGCCTAAATCGTATTTTGTGGAAGAGATCGAAAAGCTAGAGAAATGCTGGATGAAGTGCATTGAGTTAGAAGGAAACTACGTCGAAAAATAACTAATAATAATTAACTAAAATTTAATCTTTGTTTAATTTTTACCAGACTTTTCACTCCACCCTCGTAGATCATCCAGTTAACTTGTTTGACTCTGACATCTGTGGTAGATGTGAATCTGTAATTCAGATGTTAGCCTGTCAATGACTCTTGGATCCCCAAAAGTACACACAAGTATACCTACAGTCTATTCCGTTCTCCTGTCATTGAGTGTGCGTATTGTAGATTGTGTCAACATGTCAGGCAGATTCCTGTACCGTCGTACCGAAATACTTACTAGGTCAATCAATATGCGGGTATTCGTTTTCCTCTGCGAAAATTAAAAAACATTTCTCGCGTGGTCGTATGTGAAAGTTTTACGGAATTATGTTTGGTTTAAAAGGTTTAAAAGCTTGTAATAAAAAAGAATGCACGTACGTAGCTTCTTTGATGTACATACGGCTCGGCAAAAAAGACAAGTTTGATATTTTTATAGGTTTGTTTAATAAAAATTGTACCTAACCTATTTATACGTATGATGTAGACTGCAGAGTAGGTATCTAATCAGGAGTCATAGTATTACAATTTATAAAAATTATATGTTATTCTCGCATTATAATTAAGAAATTTTTGCTGGGCTATTTCCCCTTTCAAAAGGGGAAATCGCTCGCATAGTGCATTCATTATGCAGCTTCGAAATAAACATAACCCACCGCATAATAAAAAAAAAAAAGAAAATACCATTTACGATTAACTGAACTACTTATATCTAAAGTTACGTTTGACGCTCATCGTTCAACGGCATTGTTTTGGTGATAATGAAATTATGTTGTAGTAAAGTTTGATGGCGAGTGTAAATACCTCAAACATTCCGCGGGGTTTTAGTTCTCAAGTGCTATATGAATCCAGTCATAGATAACGTTAATTAATCCATTTAAACAAAGAGCTCAGGCCACAGGCCACTTCAGCATGTTACGCCCCCATCTCGCAATCTGCTCTTATCATCATCACAGTACTCGCTCGCCAGCGTCTGCCGCTGCGTGACAAATCACAGATAAAACAGCAGCTGATAGCGTCAGTGTTCACAGAATTTTCCGGCCGCACACACGTCTATTAAAAGAAAACCGAAGAAAATGCTGGCCGGAAAAACACGCGCCAAATGACAACTTAAAAAAGTTATATTGACAGTTCTCCCAGTGTTGCCAGTGGGAAATAATGTCTCAGTGAAAATGGCGAAAGTTTGGGATCATTTGAATGGGTATTTGGATACGGTGCAATGCTGCCTGAGCGTCGAACGCCTGAAACATTTCTGCTTATGTCGTAGACTGGAGGGGGATAATGAGGTACATTCATACGCTAGTCTGTTTGATGTTTCGCTTGTTTTTATTGTAATGGACCAAGGACTTCGCGCTTCGTTCCACTTTATGTTATTATCAGTCGAGATCTGTGAAAAATGTCAACCGGCTTTTGTGACAATGAAGTTCTCTTTCCATTGAAGAAAACAAGTTATCTGATCACAAGGCTGTCAATGTATCTATCAATAGTTGTTCCCTTCTATTGTACCTACCTCCTCTTTCAACGGGCTGTCTCATTTACATTCAGTCCCTCGTAGGCAGCATGAGAAACTGAATGTAACTAATGTAGTTTTGTTAGCATACGCTTTACTTCCATTTGTACGTAGTCGTAATTTCCTTCCCTCTAACTGAAAAATACAGCTGTTCCATGCTGAAGTTTTTTTCGTGATTTCAAAGTTTTCACCATAGTAAAATTTGCTCGTAACGTAAAATTTGGCTTTTACTTATACGGGGATCTTGTCAAGATCAAAATCGAAGTGTTTTACCTAAAAGAAAATAAAGCAAAACCTGTGATTTTATAAACGTCATGACTTCATGAGTAAAAGTTGGAGTTTATTTCAAAATCAAGATCATATTAGAGAAAAAATGGACAAAAACAAACTCCAGATTGACAGCCTTATTTATAAGAATATTATTCCGCTAAAACCAGTCTGAAATCTAAGGCCAAATATTTTGTAAAATATCAACCACAGAGTATTTTAAACTAATAATTATCAGAGTTTTTATTATTATTATTATTCTAAAGTAAACGAACATTTACAAACAGGCACATACATGTCTTCTGACCCCATACCGGATGTTGTGGGAACCAGAAACAGCGACATCACAAGTCTAGAGCTCGTGCATTGAACTAGCTAGAATTCCAGACATTCTTTAAATTCTCTTGTCTTAAATGAATACCTGATATCTATGAACTCCATGCAGGTCTTAACATCAGTTCTTTCTTTTACCACGCATGATAACATTGATAAAATTCATCAGTTTGATACGAGAATCTTTATCGCTATCAAAACGATAAGAGATTTATCACGCCGCATGCAGTGAATGAATATTTTTATAAACTGAAATAAATATTTATCACCGATTTAACTGTTACTTTACTTTATTGCACACATAAAAGACATAACAAACAGAACATTAAAAAAATCAAAAGTATAAACGGCGAGTTTATTTCAATAAAATCTATTTCAGCCAACTCTTGTCTTTATTCTTTAGTTGACTTTATTCCGGATATACTTACGTGACTTTTTGTTGGAAGTAGAGACGGAGCTCGCGTCGGTACAATAATTTATTAAATACTATAAGTTAACTGGATACAATTACACATTATACAAGTATTCATCATCAACCCATCATGTCCCCACCGAGGGGCACGGGCCTCTTCCCTGAGGAAGGTATAGGCCATACTCCACCACGGAGGCCAAGTCCGTATTGGTGGAGGCTTGTAAGACTAGTGGCTGGTCTTACTGTCAGCAGTTTTCAAGTCGCCCTAAGGCCTCTGACGTGGCTTAACGACTGCCATCTATTGACGGTAGCCGGCACAAACTGCTTAACGTGCCTTGCGAAGCACAGAATTGCTCGGAAAAATGCCACTAGCGTTAGTCATAGACAGTGACCCATCCATGGACTAAATGCGCCGTATGTTGCTTAACCTTAGTGATCGTTTACAATACAAGTATTATTAGTATTATATTACAATACTAAAAGTATTAAACACATACAAGAGCCATATGTAGAATATATCAAAATGTACCAAAATAAAAATTCCGTTTTGGGCGGTGAGTTCCGAGTAGGTAAATCTTTTCATAGATTACTCAATACCCGCGCTCACGTTGAACTTGACAAGAGATTTTGTTTGTTAGAGAATTGTTTTTCGATGCATGCCTAGTGTATAATTTTAACATCTAGTTTAAAATAAGTGGCATGCTTCTCCGTATTATATAAATAAAAAGGTATAGCTCTCCCAGCTCTCGTGTCTTCCACATAGCTTTGCCTGAATCTCATACTTGTGGTAGGTACAGAGTAACTTCCCTATGAAACTATGCGTGTACAACATATTTTCATAAGAAAATGTCAAGCGTGGTTTGTCTTAGAGTTTCCCAACTCCAACAATATAACTCCAGTCGACCACAGATCAAGCTTCACATTTCAGAGTCAAAGTACCGGGTGGAGAGGATCTATTATAGAAAATACTTAATCATTGATTTACCATATTAATAATTAGTCTACGACCTAATCTCAGACCACCATACAAAAATACTGTTTATAAAAATTCAGTCGTTGTGAATCCGTTTCACAAACACTGTGGGACGAGATTTTTATGTATACGAGTATATAAGCTATATTAATATTTGAATTCTTTATTTCACCAATTAGCTGAATAAATACACAAAGGCGTGTTTAATACAAGAAGTATTTTCCAATAAACTTTTGATATTTAATACGCTATCATATAGCGATAATATTATATAAATAAAAAACCCTTCTCCAGCACATATTGTCTCCAGACATAATTACCTAAAATTAGCACATTCTATAAAATACCTTATTCACTTGCAATAACCTATCTTAACAAGGATTCTTCAGATAGAGACAGAAGCCCCGCATTTTTTATCGTTAATCGATAGTTTTTCTCATAAAAAAAAGCACCATTTACGAACAGGCTTACGACTGCTGTGAGTCAGAGCGCCTGTAGCTGACTGTAACACGCGTTTGGTACTCGAATTTCAATGAAATCTACCGACTACATTTGCATACATTATTTAATTCATTACCCTCCGTGCCTAATTTCACGAGTGATGTAAGCTGACGTGGGCCTTGAATTGTAAACATAACATTTTATAATGGACGGCTGCTGTTGATATAAGGCCTCGAATACACGTAACAGTATTAATTGGAATTGGATACGAAATAATGAAGTCCAAATCTGTACGAGTTTTAAGCTCTAGTTGGTTTTGTATGGGTTTCAAATTGAATTGTTTCGCCCTTTCATTGGTTTTTAATTTAGATTTGCTTGTAACAACGATTTAAGGGTCAAGTAGATAGCTCTTTTGTTTCGAACAGCATCGCGAACTCTAGATCGATCTCAGGGGCAAGGGCTTGTAACGGTGTAAACCATTTTTGATATTTTTATTCTTATTCTGTCCTATCATATTTTGAAAACACAAAATATAAATTAACTTCACCCACTCTAGATTTCTTTTGGATTTTCATTGCTCACTCTACCTTTTAACGAAAACTTTTTAACATTAACTGACAACTTTTACTTACGAAATTGTTATTTCTGTTATTCATCGAATTAAAACATAGTTTTATCGTATCCTATTAGGTACCAAAACCCTTCAAGGGTTTTATTAATACGGTGCAATCTCGGTTGAACTACGACTTTTAAGCATAGGTGCCGTTATTTTTCTAGAAATAAATAAAACATTTTAACTGCTAACTTACTACTAATATTTATTGCACACTTTTTACTATAACGTTACATATAGGAACTAAAACGAAAGAATACAAACGACATTTAAAAATAACAATAGTAAAAAAACTATATCTATGAAAAAGAAACTAAACAATAAAAAAGGTCTGTCGTCTAAGTATCTGTCAGACCGCCCACTAGTCTCAGGGAAGAGAACCGTGCCCATTGGTGGGGACATAATGAGTTGATGATGATAATGAATAGTAAAACAATATCTGTAAGAAAGAAACTAAACAATGAAAAAGGTCTATTGACAGCAACTATAACCTTTCCGCGTCGTTGAGTAGTATTGAGTAATATAATTCATACTGCATAATAGGTCAAAATTTATACCGGGATTATCGCAAAATTTTAATGACGTACTTACCTAAATGGCTATTAATTAAACACGGGCAATTATTTGAGCCAATAATGACCTTTTGCTTTGTGCTATAAACGTGGTTCATTAAATGAATATCAGACCTACTAAATTATTCTTGAACAAGCCATTCGTTATAGTTATAATTATAGTACACTGGCCTGCGAAACTAAGTATCACACTTTTAAAATTGCAATAAATTTTTAAGTACGAAAGATATACTTTCGAAACAAAAAGGACTCGAAAAAGAGTTTAATACTGCATAAAAACTTAAAAGAAAGCTGATAAAATTTGCTATAAAACGTTTTTTTTATTTTAAATCTCTAACGCCCATAGTTTATTTATTACTTATTAAAAAAAAAAAAAAAAAAGTGTGATACTTACTTTTGCAGGCCAGTGTATTTACGTTCGACTGACGGGTGAATTCTGTGTGGTTTACTTAACAAATTTGATTCAAAGTAACTCTTCACAAGTGTTCCTGCAACACGACCTAAAGGAAATAAAACAAAATGGTGACAAAAAATGAAATCGCAACTCACCTTAGAGAGTAGCAATCGCTGACCCGGCGATCTATGGATCAATCGGCTGGATCGTGATCTAAGATCATGGTGTCGTCGTCGCCGCGTGCGCAAGCGCAGTGCGATGACATCGACCCAGAGAGAATAAAGGCCTACTCTGTGAGTATAATGAGTTTGTAAAGATCATTCGCGACCTCTTTTCCATTTACACGTCACCACCAGTATTACCTGCGTTACACCCGGTTCCTTGTGCACTAACGATCTGTTGATCTACTGTTAACAGCTGTAAGTTGTTTTTTGAAGGTATTTTGACCAACTGGTCTAAAAGATAATAATAATACACGAGAAACCGAGGGTAGAGTCTGACCTGACTTTGCGATGGCTTAAATATGGTAGTTTTACAAAAAAAAAGGTGTGTGGTATCCCTATGTTTTATAGTCTTGATACTTGATCGGGCTTAGATGAGAATTTATATTCAACATTCAAAGTATCAAAACTGTATAAGCAAGCTTAACAATGAAAGTGACAGAAACAAGTGTTGCTACAGTAGACTGTCTGTGGGGTTGCCACTTAATTCCATTGCAAAGTTAGCTTTGTCAGACTCTATGGGCCGAGAATAGGGTAGTTTCCAGGGTCAAAATAATTTAATTCTATTTAGTCCGTATTTTGGATTATAAAAAAATATTGGATACGTATTTTTTCTTTTTTCGATTAAACAAAAAATAACAAAGATATAGCCCATTGACGTTACGTGTGACGTCACTCAGTGCTACAAAATGCAGCACGGTGTGACGTCACACGTAACTTTAATGGGCTATATCTTTGTCATTTTTGGTCTAATTTACAAATAAAAAAATACGTGTCCCTTATTTTTGAATAATCTAAAAGACGGACTAATTACATTTTTTTGGGAAACTAGCCTATTGAGAATTTCACATCTGTCACGCTCTTTTCTGAGAATTTCGACAAGACAGCGCTACACTTAGGTAACTAGTTACTTAGCGCAATTCTCAATTCAAAAATCGGCCGTATGTCAATCATTGGAAGGTTTTAACATAACAGAGCTCCTGCTCGCCCCGAGCACAGTCCCAATGGCAATATTGTGAAAACTTCATGTTATTTCTGCCAGTGAGAGAGTTTTATAATAGTTCAGTACAAACAACATTTAACAGACATAAACTCACGCCTATATTCCAGAAGGGTGCTCAGAGTCTAGAGACTGCCACTTGCCACGATCCTGATTGGTCACTTTTGCATTCATCATCATCATCATCAACCGATTATGTCCCCACCGAGCGGCAAGGGTCTCTTCCCTGAGGAAGGTATCGTCTGCATCTGCATTCGTTAGTCATTAACTGTTCAATGTTTTACATTTTGGTGCCAAAAGGGGCAATCCTGAAGGCGTGTACTCTATCCCATTAGGATAAGGGTGACTTTGCAACGACACGATAGTGCAAAGAGTCAACAATTTACTGGAACACTTATATCCAAGGCTGGTCATTGGTCAATTTGGTCATGTCGATTGTAATTAACTGTGATATCATTGGACGGGTGAGGAAGCTGGCGATTTGTGTCAGCTCTCAGGGGTTATAATGGCGGTTAATGTCGGTGTTGCCTTAGTAGTCCGTTGATACTGCGCCTGTGTACTGCGCTCTATGGCGCAGCGGTTAGCACATCTGCCTGCTATGCGGGAGGTCCCGGCAGTGGTGGATTTACCAATAGGCTGAGTAGGCTGGAGCCTAGGGCGGCAGATTTTAGGGGGCGGCAAAATTGCCCCAAAGAAATATTTTTTTTGTCTTACAGAATTACAAAATAAAATATACCTTAATGTTATTAGATTTCACAATTTAACTTAACCTGAAAAGTAGGAAATTAGACGTGCCAATCTGAAAATACATATTTTTTTAAATTACATAATATTTGCGTAGTTAGATTTAGGGGGCGGCAAATTTGCCCCAAAAAGTTTTTTTTTGTCTTAAAGAAATTAAAAAAATAAAAATCCTGAATGTTATTAGATTTCGCCATTAACTTAACCTGAAATGTGGAAAATTTGACGTTTGCCAATCTGCTAATAGATACTTTTTTATATTACATATTTGCGTAGGTAGTTTTAGGGGGCGGCTAATTTGTCCCAAAAATTTTTTTGTCTAACAGAAATAATTAAAAAAAACCTGAATGTTATTAGATTTCACCATGAACCATTTCAACCTGAAAAGTGGGTGACGTTTGCCAATTGGTATGTACTAAAAAAAAACGTGATCACCAATAAACACTTAATCCGGATCAACTTACGGGTGTTGTTTTATCGGAGGAGTCCGACCTGGTCCGACCTGGTCGGACTCCTCCGATAACCCCTGATTCTTTTTATTTTATCAAATAGAACTATGAAATCATTTTTCAAATGAATCATTTTGAGGTATAAATGCTTAAAGCGCAACGCAAAAGCAACATAGACTGTTTTTGGTCATTCTCCTTTAATAATAATGAATATAAGTAATCAGTTCTTAATTTTTCATAAGATATTAGATTATTTTAAAGACAATAAATATTTTTTTGTCTTTTAATTCTAAATTAATTTTTTTCACCTTCTTTTGTCGAAATGCAGAGGTCAGAAGGGGCGGCAAAATTTGAATAGCCTAGGTACTGGCGGCATACGTGTTAATCCGCCACTGGGTCCCGGGTTCGAATAGCGGCTGGAAAAAAAAGTCCATGAGGTCTTGAAAGTTTACATGTTTGTGATGTCACTGTTTCTGGTTCCCACGACACAGGGTATCCTAGTGTGGGGCCAGAATCAATGCATGTGCCTGCATGCAAGACCAGGCACTAGTCTTACAAGCCTCCACTAATCCGGACTTGGCCCCCGTGGTGGAGTATGGCCTATACCTTCCTCAGGGAAGAATCCCGTGCCCCTCGGTGGGGATATCGGTATAACATAATATTTTCCGGGTATTTACCTATAAGTTTTGTTAAGTCATGAATCAATATCTTAAAAAAGAAGCGGTATATGAAAAAAAAATGTCCAAACCAATATTGAAAGAAAGAAAGAAAGATTTTATTAGTATTATTGATGAGGATGATGATGATAGGCAATAAATTAAAAGGGTTTAAAGGCCCGAAAGTCTTGCAACACCCTGTAGAGTGAACCGACACACCGTTGCGTGCTAATTCCCTTGCATAAAGCCTTACAACATTACTCTTCCACGTTCTGGTCTGCACTTTCAAACTGGCTGTATTGAGCCGGGGGTCAACAGATTCTGGCTGTGTCTAGTCTTAGAAGAATATCTGACCATAAGAGGTAGACGTAATGTAGTCTAGTACACAGGTTCTTAAAGTTATCCCCCCCACTTTAAGAACAACAAAATTTAAAATATTACTTAATTTTTTTTTAAAATAAATAGAGAGAGAGAAAGAGAGAGAGAGAGAGAGAAATAATTTAGGATACAAAGGCACCAATCACTAGAACTGGGCCCACGTTTTGCCGAGTTTATTAGGTCCCAAACGTGACAAGTGGCAAGCCTGTCGCCGTTATCCGGGCACAAAATATGTACATACATATACATAACCTCACGCCTGTATACCAGAGGGGTAGGACGAGGGACTACCACCTGCCACGATCCTGACAAATTCCTGACAATTTCAATTCAATTCAATCTTGCCCTTTGCTGTACATCCCATATTTGGTCGAAGACTGAGGCCATTTTTACAAAACTACGGCGGCCCCTGTGCGAAGTGAACCCACGACCCAAGTCTTGGAAGTTAAGCGCCTTAACAGCCAGACCAACGGGGCAGTCAACGAGCAATGCTTAAAAAGTGCCATCAAATCTGTGTATAAACTACGTCAACGCGCATCGTTTAATGCTAACAACACCGTGAACATTGTCAACAGCACTTGCGTAATGGACTATTATTATTATGCCCGGCAAATAACATGAACTGAAACTTTCGTAAGTACTAAACATAAACATTTACATACAGGCACATACATTGCTTCTGGCCCCACACTAGGATACCGTGTCGTGGGAACTAGAAACAGCGACATCACAAACAATTGTAAACATCCAAGACGTGCCGTTTCTTTTTTTTAGCCCCAACCAGGAACGCGGGACCTCTCGCATAGAAGGCAGATGCCCTAACCGCTGGACCACAGAGTCGTCAACACGTCACTACACATTATCTATCTATCTAATCTCTTTAAACGAGCAATTCTTGTATATATATTTATATATAATCAGAATCTCGGAAACGGCTCCAACGATTTTCATGAAACTTTGTATACAGGGGATTTTGGGGGCGATTAATTGATCCAACTAGGTTTTATTTTTATAAAACGTCGTTTTAACCGTGTTTTAAGGCAAAGAAATAACTGCTACACTACAAGAAGGAAATTTTCGCAACCATCTTTAAGGTTGTCATAGTTCAAGTGGGAAATAGGACGATACCGTAAACAGAAGACCCTGGTTCGAGACTTGATAATAATTTTTCTCTTTTTTATTTCCAAGTTTTACTTTTGTGTGAAAACCTACATACCGAGCAAAGCTCGGTCATCCAGGTACTTAACTTAATTCCGGATTCAATTACAGAATCACTTTAGATTACTTTTACTTCGCGTGAAACCACTTTGGGTCTCATAGGCTCATATAGTAATATAATTCTTTAGTGCACAAACGAAAGTGTACAAAAGGTGGACTTAATGCTAGTGGCATTTTCTACCAGTCAACAAGAAGGAGGTCGAGGAAAGGAAAAATTAAAGTAGGCGTGCAAAAATTAACGATAAAATACTTAAAAGTACCCAAATGTGTTATAAGCCCCCTTATAAAACAATAATACATTATAATATAATACAATACACACTAAAACTTGATATTACTATGATAAATGCCATATCGTTCGCGCATTGCCCAAGCCACATTATCCACATACCAAAGACACTTTTTTTTAATTAATAAGGTTTGTTTATTTTCGTTAATGATGCGAACCACATTTTGCCTGATACTGTTTTTTTTTTAATTTGTAAACTGTTGTATTTTGTTGTGTGATTTTATGTTTTGAGTAGTAGAGAAGCTTACAGGAAAAAAATCTATTGACGCCTTTGTACGAAAATTTTTTTTCATGCGATAAAATATATTTTTTTTAGAATATGTAGGAAAGGAGGCCTTTGCTCAGCGGTGGGACATAAAAGAGGCTATGTAAAAAAATAATAATAGGCGGGAGAACGCGGGTTGTGACTTAAATTTTTCAAACTTTAATTTACTCAAAATATCAAATAATGATTAAGAAAAAATTGGTCTCGCGTGTCCATCGCAAACTCATCTCGACAATTGCGCGGATATTTATTCAAGTTATCTGCCAGGTATTATACTTCGCGTTTGAGCAAGCGCAGAAAAAAAAAAGCTAGGCACAACCTTCAATTTATAGATAAGTATTTCTATATCTACCTATTCAAGGTTGTGCGTAGTCAATCAAAATACAACGATTTATGACCGATTTTCAAGCAATGACATCAGAACCATGGAAAAACATCCAGTTTTTTTGAGCTCATTTGCAGAAGTCAAGTGCTGTTGAAAGGTCGAGGTTTGCCAGGATCGAAACGTCGCAAGTGGCAAGACCCTTTTCTCTGTCTACCTTAATTAATAAGCGTTGAATTGAAGACTTCAAGCATGCTGAAGTGGCAGTGGGCCGGCCGTATCACCCGAAGAACTGATAACCGATGGGGTAGACGAGTTCTTGAGTGGACACCGCGGATCGGTAAACGCAGTGTAGGACGTCCTCAGACTCGGTGGAGCGATGATCTTCGCAAGGTGGCTGGCAAGAGCTGGATGAGAGTAGCCGAGGACCGTGCTCAGTGGCGTGCAATGAGAGAGGCCTATGTCTAGCAGTGGACAACCATAGGCCGATGATGATGATGATGAATGGAAGACTTCCTGCATTTTTATGTAGGTTAAATATATTTTTGAATTGTATTATATGGTTAATATCTTATATTGAATATTCTATTCTATTCTGTTCCTAAAGCGGCAAAGAGTCACACTGTCTCCTGAGCGTGTTTTTCCCGTCAACAAAATTCTGGACAATTCCGCGACCTATTTCGTACATTCGAAGCAGGGCGGTCGGCGGTCCAAATTATTTCAACCGTAAGATACGAACGGTTTGGACGGCAAAACAACTTCGTGAAAATAAATTCCTACACCTCCTTGATCCTTTACATTAATGCTTAGATTAAAAAGATGGCTGAGTCACCACCTTCTAAAATGTATCTGTTAATGCAAAATTAAGAAGTAAAAGACTGTTGCTAGTCCTTAGTTTGGCATGGTTTGGCTCCTATTAGCGTCCAAAAACTCCTGCCAAAATCTGATACAATAGTGTTGTCGTATCCCAGAAACCTATGTCAAATTATCAGCACCACTTTTTATCGACCACTCAAGATCATTTGTCAGATAAATCTATAAACCGATATCAAGAACATTATAGTCGTGGCCTATCTCTGGTATCTGAAATATTCTATCGGTGGGACCGATGTTTAAGTAGTGAAATTGTAGGTGAAATTTGTCAGAATACCGAAGAATTTTAGGACTTTTTTTAAGATACAGCACGTATTCGTGTACTGCTAGAAGAAAGCTTATGTACAATAGACTCACTTAGGCATTAAAAAGATCCCACAAACCAAGACACTAGGATTTCAGTAGTATTATAATTCGACATTAAGATTGTTTAGGCTACACAATCAAATAGTGGTGACATTGACAAACCTTATTTTGCTAATTTGAAGATATGCTAAGTCAAAATTGTGAACTCGAGATTGTGTGGTTGTTGCAATGTGTTAGATACTGTATGTAGTCTACACGATTGTACACGATTCTATGAGATAATCAAATCGTAGATAAAATAAAAAGGTTAGGAACATACATGTGACGTAATAAGACAACGAAGAACTACTCTAGACTCCAAAAGCCCCCGGGCACAAGACTCTCTCAATACACCTTTGGGTGATGACGCCTCTGAGGCCTGGGACTTTCAGAAAGGACGTGAAGCGAAGACGCGGAAAAGTCGAATGAGGGGACGAAGCTCACACACAAGAGACGGTTCGGGGACGCGAACACTATACAACGCGTCGCGTCTTTTCCGTACTCCTGGTCCTCGAATCTGTTAGTGCATTCAGTTAAATTACATGTTGTACGGTCGAGTCACGTGACATGTTTTTTTTTAATTCTATTGATGCGTAGAATTACGAATACGCGTCCGCATTGTACTAAAGTCTGTTTTTTAGCTCAATGCAAAAAAATTGTGCTACGTAGGTGTTTTTTTAGACTTTGCTCTTATGAGGATTTAAACTTTAATGTCTTTGATGTGATAAGGATTTTGGTCACACTAGTCTTCTATTCACGGCAAAAAAAATCTAGCGAGTAAACCTATATATTTTATAACGGTAACACCTTGTCATTTTTTTTTTGCGTCGAATTAAAAAACGGATTTCACATTAGCAGAATATCGGCTATTCTGTGTGGCCGGGGCGGGACGCAACTATGTTTCCTCTCCTGAAGTTTCACGGCAAAATTGTACGTTTGCATGACAAACTTTGGACGTCCGGATAGTCGCTTTATTTTCGCAACAAACAAGTTCTGTTAGAAGTGTAATGAAATTAAAAAGTAGGTCCTGCGCTAACTGCCTGGCTTTTCTCTTGTCTTGTTACTGGAAACTTTCTTGGCAATATGAGAGTTTGGTCTAGTTATCTTTATCCCGTCCGCCTATGCTGATTTTGTGAATCGATCGTCTTTTATTCTAGACCAGTGATGGGCAAAGTACGGCCCGCGGGCCATCTCCGGCCCGCGTAAGTATTTAATCCGGCCCGCCGAGGGGTCCATCGACATGGATAGTATATCATCATCATCATCATCAGGCTATATTAGTCCACTGCTGGACATAGTCCTCCCCTAATATGGTATATGGCCCGCGGTAACTACCATTCGACCATGAAAATGCGGAAAAATGAATTGAATGATGAACACCTTTTCACACTGCTGAAAGTTGTTTCGAATCTGCTGCTGCATTGCTGAAACCTGCTTTCGAAAATTTTATAGAAAATCAAAAACAATTCCATATGCCTCACACGCCTACCATGCTTTTTTTCGAAGGCCTTGTGCCTTCCAATAAAAGTTCAATTAATTATTATTTAAGGTAAGAGGTAATTACCAACATTGCTGTAATGATTTCGTAATATTATGATTAAAAGCTTTCTGGCCCTCCTCTAGAATTTCTTAAACTTTGTGGCCCCCCATTAAAAAAGTTTGCCCACCACTGTTCTAGACTATCTGTTGAACTACAGTAGTCGAGATGAATTGTCGTTGTCCTATGGCTATTTCCTTCTTTATCATTTCATGCATTTTTATTAGGGCGTCCCTCTTCGGGACATGGTTGGCCTCCCACAAGCCATGTGGTTTGTGCGGTGTTAGAGTATGAAAAAAAAAATAAACAAACAATAATAAACATTTACATAAGATGTTTACAATTTTCACCATTAATTAATCTGTAAATAATTTGTCAATTTATTCAATTTCAATTGTTATTTGATGCATGTAATCGATTATTATTTATAACACATTAATAAAGGCAATATAAGCCTATTATTAATCTGAAGGTTTATGAAAGGTGAAATATATTTAGAAATCGGATTAATCGTTCGGACACTACCTCCTACAATTACACTTCATTCTCTTTATAATATTAAGATATGACAAAGAGTATGCTGTGAGATACAACCGGCAAACATTGGACGACAGAGGTCGTGGGTTCGATTCTCAATGGAAGCCGCCGTACCAATGGCTTCAGTCTGGGTGTTATTCCATGTTTATTATGTTTTTTTTATCAAATCAGCGTTTTTTAGGATAAATCTATCCAACAGCATTATGCTGAGCGTATGTCCGATTGTCATGCAATATAATACGACGATTTGACCTTGTATAAATCATATTAGTTTAAGTTTGTCATAGTCAAGTTCTGTCTACGAGCTGTAATAAAACCACTGTAATCCTTGCATGGCAATTAACGATTATTCTATTCCTTGCCTGATTACCACCGCACAGGGTATCCTACTTTGGAAACAGGTGAAGTGATTGTACTGTGTAGAAGATATTATTATTGTTGGAGGATCAAAGGAGCAATGAAACAGGTCTACGTCTTGCCAATATATCATATTCTTCAAGTGCATTGTCTGTCGCGACACTGCTTTCGGTCCTCATAGTATCATCAATCATAGTCCACTAACTGGTTATGCATTTTCGCCATCCATCAATTTGCCAGCTAACACCACCTAGAGACCGCGAGTGCGCTAAGGAGTGGACTGAACACGCTGTTGTTCTTAAAAACGCTGCTGAGACTCTACGTAAGCTCTAATCAGTTGCGTTCTCATCATCAACCCATTATGTCCCCACCAAGGGGCACAGGTCTCTTCCTTGGGGAAGGTGTAGGCCATACTCCACACGGGGGCCAAGTCCGGATTGGTGGAGGCTTGTAAGACTAGTGGCTGGTCTTACAAGTTTTCAAGCCGCCCTAAGGCCACTGACTTGGCTTACCGACTGTCATCTATCGACGGCAGCCGGCACCATCACTTAACGTGCCTTGCGAAGCAAGGAACCGCTCGGAAAAATGCCACTACCGTTAGTCATAGACGGTCACCCATCCATGCACTGAACGCATTGAAACCTGTTGCTTAACCTTCGTGATCGTTTAAGAACACTAATATAGGTTAAGTAGGTAATAATAATATTTTTTTATATGGCTCTATTCCGAAATAAATAATAATAATAAAGAAAATTCAAGTTTCAAAATAAAATTAATTTAAAAGAGAGAGTTGAAACTCTTATTGAAGTGCTTTCTAAGTTTATAAGCCTTTGTATAACCCATTCTGTAGTATAGTGTTATTTCACCCCGCTGGGTCCGGCTCAATGCACTATCAGCTCAAGTGTAATTGGGCTATGCAAATAAGGCTATCTAGTTTCCAAAGTGGAGAGATACAGTTTATAGTGACAGAACAACTACTACACGCAAATGAAAGGTGCGCTTACCGTGGTACCGCTGACCGCCAATGAGGTTTGGTCGGTTATAATATTCAAAATTGAAAACTAAAGTGTAGATCACCATGCGTAGTATGACGGAGCGACTCACACGTGTTGTCGGGCTAAATTGTCAATAAATTTACAGCAAAGGTAGTATGAGGACGCGAGTCGCGCGCGACAACGTCAAAAGTCACGACTTTCCAGTGGGTATATTAACTGTCAAATTCTCGCGACTTTTGACGTCGTCGCGCGCGACTCGCGTCCTCATACTACCTTTGCATGAAAGGCGCAATTTTTGACGAGCCACTCACGGCGTCTATGCTACCTATGCAGGGAAAACATATATCGAACCCCTAGATGAAAACCTAAATAAGTCGACATAATATGCGAACATTAATTTAGTTACCTACGATACCTTCAACTTGAAGGAGACGTTATGGGAGTTATATTGTCCGGTCCGGTTGTACCTACCACGTGGTAAAAACTAGAAGGCATTTGTCAAAGAACGAAGTAACGCTTCTGTTCTGAGTGCGAGCTTAGCTATTTTGTAGTTTAGCTGGCTAGAGTTAGTTAGCTTTATTATCTATGTATGTAGTTGCTCTATAAATTGGAGTGAGGTATGGAGCCATTATCCTTAACCTGAGCACAATTAAGTCTAGGCACTAATCTAAATGATACATTAGCGGAGTAATTACTCAGCAATACGACCTCACTAGTTCAATTCTACTAATTCTATGAACTAGTAAGGTGTAGAATTAACTGTAGAGTTGTTAATAGAGGAACTAAAGTGTTTAAAAAAAGTAAAAACACGCCTTTATGGCTATAAAAAATATTTTTTCAACCAAACAGAGAATGTATTAGCAAAGGGCAAGTATCCGAATAAAAAGTACCCGAAACCGGTGTCTGTGCATCCAATGACTAATGAATGTCGAGGAAGCGAAAGAGATTTGTCGGGATCGTGGAAAGTTGCTGTCCCTAGTCTCTACCTACCCCTACATAGGCTCACGCATATATCCCAGGGAAAAAAATAAATTAAAAAATCTAGTTTCATAAATCATAATTCGGTCAGTGGCTAAAGCTGAACTGCGTTGAGCTTAGCCACTGAGCGAACATTTGAAAACATTAATTTATTTTAAATGCTCTAGTTATCTAAGTGGTTCTGCAGTAGATATCACTGCTACTGCTACATTATGTGACTGATTGATGAGCACTACCTGAACTACATTGGATAGTTCGGAATCTTTACATTCTGAGTATACAATACATAAAAAAGTAAAAATGGCTTTAAATACAATAGTAAATAAATGTAATAAAAATGACTGCCCATTAAATTTTTCAACTGATCATGATAACTTCTGTATTGTTTAATAACAGTTGTAAAAATTAATTCCTCAAGAATAAGGATGGAAATGTCTTCCGAAACGGAGGTCAGTAAAAATCTATATCAGCCAGTCATTCCATGAACTACTAACAACCCGGATATCCCGTTGATCCGCCCGATCCGTTCACGTATCCCTCTTTGAGAAACTGTCCTTAAGACTGAAATTGTAAAACCTGTAACTATCAGTGGATTGTAGTATGGAGAAGCTTTTATGTCCTCTGTTTGATGAGTGCCTATATAATACGTAGTCCCACTTCGAACTTGTTGGGACTGGACTTTTAGTGCCAAACTTATTATGGGACTTTAGGAGCTTTGCAAAGGGATCAACAGAAAGTTAAGAAATAGTTTTGCGTGGATAACATATCTTGGTCTCTGTTTTTGTATCGGTTTTATGTTCTATCACAACAGAATGAGGTTGTGACATTTTAAGATACCTAGGTATATACTGTATACAGGGTGTAACAACAACCTACTAAGTATCCGAAAACCTTTAGAAACCGAAAGCTACCTACTTAGTACACGCGTTAGTACGAAAATTTTGTTTAACGGGTAAATGTTCGAGTCACGTTAAAATTATTAGCTGTTGCTTCCATTTAAATGCCGTAAGTAGGTGTTGAACAGTTGTGATCGATGAGTATGCACTTGGATGTACGTGCAATGGTCCAAGTGGTGATCATTTAAAACTGGCCCTAGATGTAAAATGTCTAGAAAGGAAGCTGTAGCCTATGAATACCTACCTAATCACTAATTTGTAGTGTCTGTATAGGTGACACAGCTGAAATGCTAGACCTTAAAATCTGACCACAATCAATAAGTCAACAAATAAATGCTGACGTTCCTGGTCAGCATTAAATTCTCCTGTTTATTTATTGAGACAAACACCACAAATCTAACACAATCTTCTCTTTTGCCCTCAGGAACAACTGCGCCAACGAAAAGAAGCGGAAGAGCGAATCGCAGCCCAGAATGAGTTCCTGCGGACGTCCCTGCGCGGTTCAGCGAAGCTCCAGGCCCTGGAAGCCAGTTCCGCGCCCACCACCGCCTTCGTCAACGATGCGTACGAAGAAGATGCGCCTGACAGCGATGCCAGCTCGCAACTTTATACTGTCATCGGTAAGTGCACAAATAAAGTTTTACGGAGTGTGTATACTGAGTTTTTTTATTTCACTTTCGATAGCGAGAGCCAACAGTATTGCTTAATAAGTTTGCGTAGTATTGCTACTGTAGACCTCTGTGGCGCAGCGGTTAGCGCATCTGACTACCACGCGAGAGGTCCCGGGTTCGAATCCCGGCTGGGGACAAAAAAAAGACCAGGTCTTGGATGTTTACATGTTTGTGACGTTGCTGTTTCTGGTTCCCACGACACAGGGTATCCTAGTGTAGGGCCAGAAGCAATGTATGTGCGCGTGTATGTAAATGTTGTTGTTGTTGTTGTAGTATTCGGTATGCGCAAACATTATCAAAGGAACTCGTTAACTACATCATGTAACATCATCATCATCAGCCATAATATGACGGCCACTGCAGGACGTAGGCCTCCCTCATGATTTTCCGGTCTGAAAAATACAGAGATAAAGAATGACTGGCAGCGCCACTAACAAATTAATTTGCACATCTCCTTGGGTCTGCGAAGCTTCAGGAAGCGAGCGAGGCACTGTCGTTGTTGCTTATGACTCGGTGGTCGTATGTTTTGCATGAGCGCCAATCGTACCTACAGGTCTACCTCTGAAATGTTCAAGGCCTGAACACACTAATTAGTTTGTATTGCGTAACTTTTGCTTCATGAGATTTTTCTCAGATTTTCGAAAATTCAAGGTTTACAGGTTTATCAGCACTGCACGTCTAAAATGACAAAACCAATTTTATGTAAAATATCGTCGCCCACGATACAGGCCCAGCCTAGTGTGGGGACACGGTCACCACTACATGATGTTATGTAATATTAATTTAAATTCTGTTGTAAATTTAAAATAAGATTAATAATTATTAATCCACATGCATGTAACATAATTCATTTGGCAATAAACTATTTTACTTTTACTTTACATAACTTTGTTAAATTTGCGCTTTTACGCGCTCTACCAATCCACAGTACCTAATGATGGCCCTGTTTAAAACACTGCTCACTCAAGATTTTAAGCGTGATCTAGCGAACAGCGCCTCTGCAAAGCAGAACAACCGTGAAACTACATTAGATTTGAGATTCAAATATATTTCTAATCCACCCACGGCGACCTACAACCCGGCCGGTGTGGTCAATATCGCCGAGCACGACATAATCGCGCGACACATCGGAACACGGCCACCGTGTTAGTTCCGCTTCACGAGCCGCTGGTTCCGAGAGCCGGGTTTTAATAACCTTTAGCTGTTTAAGTGTTATGCTAGTGCTTGCAGAGTAAACCGATGCGCAGAAGGGGAGTTTGCAATGCCGATAGTCATAGAGTATCTTTGACGCGCCTAACGTTTGAGCAAAGGAGGGGTGTAAATTTCATAAATGCATAGTTGTTTAAAAGTGCGGCTATATTAGTGCGACAATGGTTGTTCTACTGGCACTATTGGTAGTCTACTGACCAATCACATTCCAATGGTTTTTTTTTCCAAAATTCCATGCATCTTAACACGGCGTCTCGCGCGCTTCGATCTTCTTCAGGAAAGATGCAAGAATTTGCGCGGCTTATGACATTGGATTGACGTTATACTGCTACTGCTTGATAGACTACAAAATAGAAGTAAATAATAGGTATTGTCTTGGTAAAACACGTGGTTTCTCTTCACAGTGAACGAGTGGTATTTCACAAGCATGGACTCGCGTGAAAGTTATATGTTCTCTCAAGGATTGACTTCTGTCTGAATCTGGTCCTAAACTATCTGCCCCGAGTTCCAAGTCCAATAATGCATCAAATTCCATATCTAAGCTAAGTATTATAGCTCTGCTAGCTCTGCGATTGCCAATAATTCTCACGCGGAGCGATTTCCCGAGTAGTCACGACGTTTTATTACGTCGAACGGTGGTGTGCTGGATTTTTTTCGTTCTAGTCTCATAACAATGTGTTAACACAGCTAATAGGCAACTAGATTACATCTTCGTCTTTCCACATGACCAATTTAGTTACTTAAGCGAGCCTGTCTGAGTCTTCAAGATTACTTTTCCGTGCTTGGATGTGGATTTTTAGGTGTGGGATCTGATCTTTTTCCTGATGACCAATCTGGCCATAGACGAACCTTTTATTGTTTTTAATAGGCCATTAAAAGAAGACATGAAAAATCTAAAATCTCAGTGGCAGTTTTCGATCTCGTTCAGAGAACTTTAGGATGGATAGGATCGAATGATGAACACCTAGGTATACATAATTTTTATATAAGGATGCAGGATAGAGCTAGGTGAATTACGTTATTAAAAATACTGTTAGAATTTGACAAGTAAGATCGTTAATTGAAGACGGTTATGTCTATAATGTCTTATGAGAGACATATTTGTCTCTTATGACCTTCCATGATAAATTAATAGGTGGCAGGGAGCTAACTGGTTCCAATGAAAAACATAAAGGGGTTTGAAGATATTTGTTGGAAGACTGGCATACTGGGTCAGCCGCCATTTTGATTTTTTTTCAAAAGGGCGGCGCACAATAATACATGTACATCGACTGGGGACACTTATATTTTTATTACACTAGAACATATTTTTCAACTTTTATTTTCTTTTTCTGCAATTAACTCTGCAACGTGACGTTTTCGGACATATTGACCTTAGTATTTTTATGTTTGTAGAAGTATCCCCAGTCGACGTACATAGGTATTATTGTGCGACGCCATTTTGAAAAAATATCAAAATGGCGGCTGACCCAGTATGCCAAAATGCTCAAATCCCTTTGATCATATTCATTACATTACATAAACTCACGCCCGGTATCCCTGAGGGGCTTATCCTTTTTTGCAACAACGTATTATAAAAGAAAACGTATAATACAATTTTTGTTTACAATGTTGTCAGTTGTTACTTCTTCGTCGCCCATAGTTCGCTCATTATATAAATGGACCTATATGAATGAACACACCCAGTTAAAATAAGAGGAGCCATCTGGGATCTGTGAGCTTTTATTTCATTTTCAGCGAGTTAATTAAAACTGAAGTATTTCATTACAGTTTCGAATACTATCTAGGTCACTCGCAGATAGGGTCACCAGATCTAAAAATAAAATTGCCGGACACCTTTTTAAAACTTGTGCAAAGATATGTCTGCCCCTCTCATCTCGACGGTAATTCCCACCTTGCTTCACAATCGAGTATGCCTAAATAGATATTTGTTTATTTTCTGTCCACAAAATACATTCGCATAAAAACGACCGTCTATGACTAACGCTAGTGGCATTTTTACGATCGGTTCCGTGCTTCGCAAGGCACCTTTAGCAGTAGGTGCCGGCTGCCGTCGATAGATGGCAGTCGTTAAGCCAAGTCAGAGGCCTTACGGCGGCTTGAAAACTTCTGACAGTAAGCCCAACCACTAGTCTTACAAGCCTCCACTAATCCGGACTAGGCCCCATGGTGGACTATGGCCTATACCTTTCTCAGGGAAGAGGCCCGCAGCCCCTCGGTGGGGACGTAATGAGTTGATGATGATGACAAAAATAACATTGAGTAAATAATACACAGCAAAATAATGTACTATTTGTGGAAAGATTGGAGCCTAAACTAGATCAACAGATTTTTTTTGGCTTCCAGACCTCCCGAACTATAAAATTATTGGTATCATATTCGACGCTTCACCAACACAATGTACACTTGTACAGTATTATACATTACGTATCATGGATGGCAGATGTTTGTAAGAAAACTAATTTAGAATAATATGGATCCAGTCTCCGATGCGCTCTTTTTATTTAATGCAATTTTTGCAACTAAAACGGTTACCAAGACTTTATTTCTGACTAACGCATTTTGTGTTTGCAATTCCAACACAATAGCTCCGAGAATAGAACGGCAGGACTTTAAGAACAAAAAATATATAGTGTTGAAATATATTATAAAGTAAAATATTAAGTAAAACTTAATGGTGTGTAACAAAATTTATTTAGTAAAAAAGTTAGGCAATAATTAGCGTAATTTTGTGCACTAAAAACTATTTAATAAAAATCGCACGTCCGTTTCATTGTACACTTTAGGGTCTTTTCGGCTCTTTTGAATGTAATTGAAATCGGTAATTTATATTATTTGTTGTTTAAGATGTTGTTACATTGTAGACGTTGTTTCCCTGATTCCTCAGCAGAGGGCCCTAATTCCGAAAAAGTCTAGAAAATTCGTAGCGCCTGGTAACCCTATTACAGCTCGGTCTTTGCCGGAACAATTTACGGATAGTTCGATAGTGGTAAAGTGATCAAGAAGTTTGTAACCGTGTTAAATTAAGTTTTGTCCTATTGAATGCTCGTTTGGATGCACTGCAGTAGTTAAATTCACATGTAAAATGGATGTTTTACTTTATTTATTACTTAAGCACTGTTGTACCTACCACGTAAAGCAACAAACTAAATTGAATTTTAAAGAATATAGAGTAGCCATAGACTAAAGTTTCTAAATATACGTAATTTTTTTTTATTCTGTAAGATAATTTTTTTTAAATTTATTTAGCAGGGGTAGAGATAAATTTTTGGTAAAGATATACGTCAGTTGATGGATTTCTGTACAAAGTGCGACTACACATAATAACGTGGGGGTCGGAATAAGTACGCCTGATTACATTCTCTACGAAAGAATCTGATCATCGACAAAGGAATAATTTATTTGCCGATTAGCAACCTAATGAAAACCTAAATATAGAGGATCTCTGTTGCTTTATCTAATCAAATAAAATATTTTTTATTCATAACACAGATACGGTGTCTTATCAAACATTACAAGAAAAACTAGGTTCCATTTCAAAATCCAAATCAGTTTTGAGATAAAATGGACAAAAAAACACCAATCCCACTCTTTTCAAATATGTTCCTTAATTGACAGAGTTTAATGATCTTGTAAAACCTAGTAGTAATGCACTAAAATGTCTTTTATTCCAGTAATCTTTGTCATCGAAATAATCTTTAATAGTAGCTCTTTTGCTAGAAAGTGAGCTTTAGGTTTTATTGAGCACAATTTCTCGCCGTTTCCTGGTGGTCATACTAATATGTCATATCAGTATGACTACGAGGATATACATGTCCTCCTGGTCATACTGTAACACGATATTTTTAGAAAACGGTTTTTCCTTCCTCCTGCATAATATAAATTATTTTCTGTGTAAATAAAGAAAGTAGTAAATACTTCTACTTCTATTATTAAGTAGTATTTACTTGTAGTTTTATGTGCTGGCATTTGATTTTCCCTCTACAGAATGTTCAGAAAAGTGAGTTGTATGACCAGGAGGACATATACAGTGTGGCCCTGGATAAAGTGCAATCCCGAAAGGGGATGAAACTAGACCATGAATCATTGACTAGAAAAATATTAAAAAAAAATATAAAAAATTATTGTAGGATTTATTGGTATTTTAAGATTTTCATGTTTCATTAAGGACTCTATGTACAAAAGTATTGATTTCTTCCAAAATAATGGGTCTATTTCTTTGAAATAAAAAAAAACAGTATGCCTAATACCTGGCGATGACCATGAAATAATAAATAGTCTGCAAAAAAGTAACTATCTTGGGTAAAAAAATGTATTTTTATGAAAAAAATGATTTTTTTAGACGTTTATTTTAAAAAACTTCAAATTACTAAAAAAATGTGCCCTATAACTATGTCATTTCATAGCTTACTTTTATTCTTTACCATTTTAGCTTCCAAATAAAAAAAAAAACACAATGTTCTAACTAAAAAAATGGCTAGGTAGGAGTTATTTACATTTTAGTAGGTAATAAAAGTCAGTCTTTAATCACAATAACTTTATTAATAAAATTATCCGTAATTTACAATTTTGCATTTTTATTTAATGCATTAAATGTTCAAAATGGCCTCCTCGATTTTGCAAGCACATTACTGCACGAATATTAATTTGGTTAGTGGCTCTGCGAATCATTCCTGGATCATTTTTAATGTCATTTGCGCACTGAATTATTCGGTCGTGCAACTGTGCCTCGGTATTTATTGGCGTGCTGTATACTCTTTGCTTCATGACACCCCATAAAAAATAATCTAGGGGTGTCAGATCAGGTGAACGCGCTGGCCAGCCTACTGGCCCTCCTCGGCCAATCCACCGGTTCGGGTAATTTTCCTTCAAAAATCGCCGCACCTCCCGCCCATAATGTGCAGGACATCCATCCATTTGGAGATACATACGCCCACGCCGTCTCGTAGCCAGGGGAACATCTTCCATCAACATGGGTAAATTTTGTAGTAATTCTAAAAACCGTTCAGCATTTAGGGTTCTGGGTAAAATGACTGGACCAATTAAAATGTCGTCGATTAAGACTGCCCATACGTTTATTGAAAATTTTACTTGAAAAGTAGATGCCCGCTTCAATCGTGGATTTTCGTGAGACCACTGGTGCAAATTTCTGCAGTTTGTAATGCCGTCTCGGGTAAATGTCGCTTCGTCCATCCAAAAAATGCGTTTGGGAAAATTTGGGTCAGCTCTAATTTTTCTTAGAATCCACTTCGACATTACGTATCTTGGACGATTATCTACATTTTCGTGTAAATGTTGTACTCGTTGGTAATGGAAAGGATGCAATCCCTCCTTTTTCAAAATTCGCCAGACAGACGTCTTCGATATGCCATGACGCAACGCTAATCGTCTTATGCTTGTTGTAGGGTCAGCAAACAGATCGTTTAAAATGGCCTCTTCTATCGCATTGTCAATAACGACAGCTGGATGCTCACGGCGATCTCGTGCCAAACCAAGTCCAATGTTGGAGAGCCTCCTATGAATCTCTTGAAAATTTCGAGCTGAGGGTATGAGTCTGCCCGGGAAAGCATTTATGTATGCAGTCCGAGCGACTGTTGTGCGACCATGTGACATGCCATAATAATAATGCATGTCGGCTATTTCTCGAGGTGAGAACTCTGTCAATCGCGGCATTTCGTCAACACTTAACAGCAGAACAGGAACAGTCCAAACGTAACGAACAGTAGAAAACGTAACAGTCAACAATGTAACAAAAACTTAATAACAAATCAACGAGATGTGTTCTCGTTGATTTGTTATTAAATGCGAGAACGAGAACAGTAGTAGCAGCGGCGAGAATATCGGAGCGACTGTGTAAGTCCTGTTTCGAACCCCCTGCCTCCCCTCCCCTCGCCTTCCCTCTACCTGAGTGTAGAACAAAAGGACTGCGACTGCCGAAGGGCACAGAGTAGGACGGAAACAATGGAAAAAACGGTCTCTACCTGCACGGTAACACGATTAGGCTCCACTTTAAAAGTTCGTAGATAGCGTGTTTTTTTAGTTAGAACATTGCTTTTTTTTTTATTTGGAAGCTAAAATGGTAAAGAATAAAAGTAAGCTATAAAATTACATAGTTATAGGGCACATTTTTTTAGTAATTTGAAGTTTTTTAAAATAAACGTCTAAAAAAATCATTTTTTTCATAAAAATACATTTTTTTACCCAAGATAGTTACTTTTTTGCAGACTATTTATTATTTCATGGTCATCGCCAGGTATTAGGCATACTGTTTTTTTTTATTTCAAAGAAATAGACCCATTATTTTGGAAGAAATCAATACTTTTGTACATAGAGTCCTTAATGAAACAGATATCTTAAAATACCAATAAATCCTACAATAATTTTTTATAATTTTTTTTAATATTTTTCTAGTCAATGATTCATGGTCTAGTTTCATCCCCTTTCGGGATTGCACTTTATCCAGGGCCACACTGTATATCCTCGTAGTCATACTGATATGACAAATTAGTATGACCACCAGGAAACGGGCCAATTTCCCGCCCCGCTGACAACCGTCTCCTTCCACAGACTACCAAGAAGTGTCAGCGGCGCTCACGCGGGTGCAAAAGGCTCTCAATGTGAGCGGAGAGTCAGCGCTGGCGTCAAGGGTGGCCGGCGCGGCCGGGACCCTGCTCTGCCCCGCCCTGAAGACGGCCCTGGCCACCAGGGCGGCCGTCCTGACCGCCGCTCGGCACAAGCGGCCGGGCCTGGCGCCTCCATACACGCATCGGGCCGCCGATCGGTTAAAAGATGTAAGGAAACAAGTACCACTGAGTAAATAATAATAAAAATCTTTTTTTATACTAAGTATCTATCTACCTATATGTTGACAATCGTAAAATAGTAGGTAAACAATATTTTGCGATATGTCCTAATTTTCACAGCGGCCCCACACTAGGCAAGCCTGCATCGTGGGTTCCACGCTACATAATGGTAAACATAATGGTTCGAATGGCGGGATAGATTTATGAACTTAGAGAAGGTATTGCAGAACATGCCTATGCGCATGTAGGTACTTAAAACATTAACAAAATTAAAGGAAGCTAAACTAATGTTGAGTGAGTGAGACGATGTGAAGTAATTGTGTGTGTGTGAGACAGAGAGAGTGTGTGTGTAAAGTTAATATCATGTGTTAGTCATCATCATCATCAACCCATTATGCCCCTACCGAGGGGCACGGGTCTCTTCCCTGAGGAAGGTATAGGTCATACTCCACCACGAGGGCCTAGTCTGGATTGGTGGCGGGTTGTAAGACTGGTGGCTGGTCTTACTGTCAGAAGTTTTCAAGCTGCCCTAAGGCCTCTGACTTGGCTCAAAGACTGAAATCTATCGACAGCAGCCGGCACCTACTGCTTAACGTGCCTTGCGAAGCACGGAACCGCTCGGAAAAATGCCACTAGCGTTAGTCATAGACGGTCGGAAGTCATCTGACATGAGTCACTCATGAGTCAGTAGTACCCCAAAGCGCTTAATCAAGTTTCCAACTCAGCCCTGACACACCTCTTCCCCACCCCCAGTGCATGGACGTCCTAGGAGCGCACTCGGCGTCCGGCGGCGACACCTCCTCGCTGGCGGCCGAACTGCTTTCGCTGCTGGTGGGCCTGGAGCTGGAGGGACTGGTGCAGGCGCACGACCAGGCCGCTGCGCTACTGGACCCGGCCAGCTTCAGCCGCGGCAAGAGACACAAGGTGAGACTTGAGATCATCATCATCACCCCATTATGTCCCCACCGAGGGGCAGGGCTCTCTTCCCTGAGGAAGGTATAGGCCATACTCCACCACGGGGGCCAAGTCCGGATTGGTGGAGGCTTGTAAGACTAGTGGCTGGTCTGACTGTCAGAAGTTTTCAAGCCGCCCTAAGGCCTCTGACTTGGGTTAATGACTGCCATCTATCGTCGGCAGCAGGCACCAAGTACCGTGCCATGCGAAACACGGAACCGCTCGGAAAAATGCCACTAGCGTTAGTCATAGACGGTCACCCATGTACTGAACGCGCCCTATGTTGCGTAACCTTCGTGATCGTTTAAGATCACTCAGGCAGCCGGGGCTACGACCGATTCGTAGATTCGGCGAGACTTGGAATAGATATAGATAAAAGATAAAAAATGTATCTAAACCACTTACCACTAAAATATACATTTTACTCATCACATAAGAGTACTATTAGCTTAAGCATTGGTATAGAAAATGGTTGATATTAATAATCAAGAGTTTACCGTTGGTCCCCACACTAGACGGTAATCTTTACAGTGAGTTCCTGAGGCACTGACCGAAAATCTGTGCTGGGATGTTATACAGCTGCTTTGTGTATCAGCTGACACACAGACTATTCTTTGAAATGTTTTGGCGGCCGAGTTAATTGTCGCTGCTAGTGGGCCCGGGTTAGTGGGAGTAGTGGGACTGGTGCAGACTAGGTCCTAGATTCTGCTAATGGATTTTAGTACAATGACGGCGTCGATTTCATAGCCGTTTTAAGTCAACGTGCGCACGCGTGTTTATAATTCTAGGTGTCAATAGAATTAAATAAAACTTGTCACGTGACTCAACTATGTCACTGTAATTTAACTATAATGCACTAACAGAATCGGGGCCCCGGCCAGCTTCAGCCGAGACAGAAGGTGGAGCGTTGGTACTTATAGATTTTAGTACAAGCAAGACACGCAAGAGCAGCTTAAGTAACTAGGGTTTGGCTTTGAGGCCACAATCCTCATAAAGTGAACTCCATGGTCCCTGCTCATTGTTTAACAATCCTACAACAGATATGAGAACCTCAAACAGCTAGTTATAAGTAGGAGAAGTTTCTACCTTTTTTATTTTTAGTCGTTAGCTTTTAGAATATACCTACCTCGGCTATTATCGGATAGAATCGGATATATTCGTGTAATAGAAAAAAAAACCGGAGAAAGTATGACACTTAATTTCGAAATCGGAACAAATATGGCACTGCAGGCAGATGCTGGATGCGGCAAGCCGAAGACAGGGCGTTATGGCGCTCATTAGGGGAGGGCTATATCCAGCCGTGGACTAATATAGCCTGATGATGATGATGATGATGATGATGACTTAGTAGTAGTATTACATTAATAAGCAGTATTACACTCGTGTGCTTTCGGCGAAAACCGAAGCCTACTCTAGAGCCCGAGGTTATTCTAAAAGCTAACAGACTGTACTGGTATCTAACTGGCTCTTTATTTTGTCTGCAGACTGGCAACAATGTGAACCACAAAGATGAGCAAGGGCTCCCGGCGCACTCGCCAGATGACCCCAGCGAACACATAAAGATTATAAAGATAGAGAAGACTAATGAACCACTTGGTAAGTTCGTGATGATTGGACTAATGAACCACTTAAGTATTTAATTCCGGATTCACTTACTAAAACGCAAGTCAGTGAATCCGGAATTAGGATAATGATGTGAGTGCTTACGAAAGTTTGAGTTAAAAAAAATAACCATTTGGTGAGTACGTGATGATTAGATTGATGAACTAATTAATTAACATAATTCCGGATTCACTTACTAAAACGCAAGTCAGTGAATACGGAATTAGGATAATGATGTGAGTGCTTACGAAAGTTTGAGTTAAAAAAAATAAGCATTTGGTGAGTACGTGATGATTAGATTGTTGAACTAATTAATTAACATAATTCCGGATTCACTTAATAAAAAGCAAGGTAGTGAATCGGAAGTGCTTACGAAAGATTGATTTCGAAAAATAAACCACTTTGTAAAGTGGTTACAAAGTGGAAACATTTTGTAAGTTTGCGAGGAATGATTACCTTGGCCGCAGTGAAGTTCACAGAGGTTATTGTATGTACTCGTACGTGTGAAAATAAATGGGTTCACCTCACACGAGCCTTGATGTTAACTAACAGTTGTTTGTTCCAGGTGCTACTGTAAGGAACGAGGGCGAGGCAGTCATTATCGGTAGGATAGTCAGGGGTGGCGTGGCGGAGAAGTCGGGCCTCTTACACGAAGGGGACGAGGTAAGTCACAGTGCCGTTTTTAGTTTTTTGGAATAATATAGGTACACGTCATTGGCCGATTCTGTTAGATTATATGGTAGAGGTAGCTACGGTCGAACGTTCAAGACATTAAACACATAATCTGCAATTAAATTTCATCAAAACCGTCGTACCACAAACTTTAAAATCTCAATACCTAAACGATGATGTCGGTTTGCTTTTACGATGTAAAGAACCTAATGTTTTCGATAAAGTCAGAATAGCCTACCTGACCAAACCTACGAACCTGCAGTACCTAGCTACCTTCCTTTGTCAACACGTCTTGAGTTAATTGTAACAGATAAAAATACAGGTTTTATTGAGGGCTTTGGTATAATCTAATAATGTATTTTTGTGAAATTTTTGAATAAATAATAAAAAAAAAGGTTGACAAACTTGCCGCCATTGAAACTTCCTAGATTCTCCGTTTCGTAGATGTTTCTGCTACCCATGCTGCCAGTAGTCATACACGTGATTAGTAACCCATAACGTCAACAGTATTATGATTTCATATTATTCTAGGCGCGCTCTTTTTATTTTCCCTCGACTACTGCATCAGCGTCTTCTCTCGACTTTGTCCTAATATCTGTGGAAACTTTTAATGACTGTCTGTTTTTATATCTGCTTTGTAATATCATGTTTGCTTAGTCACTAGTTTTCCTAAATATTAAATAAATAAATAAATAACATACATAACATACATAAGCTCACGCCTGTATCCCAGAGGGGTAGGCAGAGACCAGGGACTGCCACCTGCCACGATCCTGACAAACCACATTCGCTTCATCGACATTCATTAGTCGTTGCATGCACGCACGCCGGTTTCGGGTACTTTTTATCTTGCCCTTTGCTAATACATCCCCTATTTGGTCGAAGTATGTTCGCCTGGGGCGTCCCTTACCGGCCCTTCCACTCACATTCGCTCGATATATTTGCTTCGTCAGTCTTTCTTCCTTTATCCTCTCCACATGTCCGAACCAACGCAACATTCCTTTCTCAATTCTAGTCACTACATCCTCTTTCAGTCCACAACGTTCTCTGATCACACTATTGCATATTGCATATTTATTAAATAAATAAATAAATAAATAAATAAATAAATATATAAATAAATAAATAAATAAATAAATAAATAAATAAATAAATAAATAAATAAATAAATAAATAAATAAATAAATAAATAAATAAATAAATAAATAAATAAATAAATAAATAAATAAATAAATAAATAAATAAATAAATAAATAAATAAATAAATAAATAAATAAATAAATAAATATTTCGTATGGCAACTCTGCCACTCAAACGCGACCCTCGCCCCCAGCTATTGGAGGTGAACGGGGTGGGAATGCGCGGCAAGTCGGTGCACGAAGTGTGCCAAGTGCTGGGCGCTCTGTCGGGCACTCTGACGGTGCTGCTGGCCCCCCGCTCCGCCCCGCGGCCCGCGCCCCCCGCCCGCGTGCTCCACGTGCGAGCGCACTTCGACTACGACCCCGAGGATGACGTCTACATACCGTGTCGGGAGCTGGGTGAGTGAGCGACGCCTTTGAAAGACCACGACCTGGGCCTCAAATCTGTTAGTCCATTACAGGACGATGACCGGTACTCGGTAAGGCACGTGACGTGTTTTTTCATGCCATTGACGCCTACAATTCGGTAGTTGACTTGACACGACCGACAATAAATTATTTGATATGCAAATGATATGATATGAAATACCTGTCGCGGAAAATGTATCTCTTTTAGTTAATTACTTGTTATTACAATTTTTAAATAGATGAAACATAAAAAGGGTGCTCTGAAATGTGACGTAAAAGTAACTTATTGGACATTTCCACCTTTCACCATCTGGACACACGTAAAAATCTTGGTGTGTCCAGATGACGAAAGAATAAATGATACTAATTTGAGTTTAACCAACTCGACACAGGTGTGTCCAGTCATGTGTGTCCAGTTGGTGAATAACCCCAAAATTTTACCAAATTGTTAAGGATAAAAAATTGTTTGATTTTCTTCTGTCACCAGCAAAGGAGGTAGTATGAGGACGCGAGTCGCGCGCGACAACGTCAAAAGTCGCGACTTTCCAGTACATTAACTGTCAAATTCGCGACTTTTGACGTTGTCGCGCGCGACTCGCGTCCTCGTCCTACCTTTGCTGAGCTAAAAACTGCGCATATTGGACACGAGAACATATGTATGAAATAATAAATAAATGTTTGTTTTTTGACAGTAAAGAATATTCTTATATCATCTAAAGCAATTTAAAAACTCGCCCTTATCCATCCTACCCACAGGCATAAGCTTCCAGAAGGGTGACGTACTCCACGTGATAAGCCGCGAGGACCCGAACTGGTGGCAGGCCTTCCGCGAAGGGGAGGAAGACCAGACCCTCGCCGGCCTCATACCTAGTCAGGCTTTCCAGCATCAGTAAGTACCACAAACTTGCCCCATTCTAAAGGCAACTTCTTCGTGAAGCGATTAGGATTTGAACTGGTGGCAGACCTTTTGCTAAGGAGAAGAAGACCAGATCCCAGAAGGCTTTAGCCTCGTCAGGCTATCCAGCTTCAGTAAGTTCCTCAAATTTCTTCTTTGTGTGCGGTTTTCTATCGGGGGTTTGCAACCGACTCAGCAATATCTCTTTTGCCAACAAGTACAAGGAACTTGTACCCTGTTCAAACCCTTTTGTAAGTTGTGTGGTGGTATAGCCAATATAATCCGGACTTGGCACCAATGCGGACTTGGCCCCCGTGGTGGAGTATGGCCTATACCTTCCTCAGGGAAGAGACCATCCCTTGGTTGGGACATAAGTGGGTTGATGATATGGTGGTGTAGCCATGTTATCTTTTGTGTCCCAGGTCTCCATCTTTCTGGAACCCAAGTATCATATAAAATACTTGGGTGTTGAAGTGATCGAGGACTTGAACAGGTGATAGGTATTCTACAATGGAGAGGAAAATGTAATCAGTTAAAGATATAAACATTTACATACATTGCTTCTGGCCCCACACTACTATACCCAGTGTCGTGAAAACCAGAAACAGCGACATCACAAACATGAGTTAAGATCGTCGCAAGTGGCTTACCATGGCCAACCTACCCTGCGAGAAATAGCCGTAAGTTGATGTATTACGTATTATATGAACTGCTGGATATCATCGCCCTTCGCGTCCGATACGGACGATTCAAGCAGTGCCTAAGGATACAGGACTTGACACTTTTTTGAGTGACTGAAAAGTCCAATTCGAGAGCGCCAGCTCTTACCGCATGTAGGACATGTAAAGAGAAGGTCCTTGATATAGACCTCGTTATAGAATCACGTGGCGTGATTTGAAGAAGGCTAGGCCATCCTTATCCAGCCGCAGCCAGCAAACTGCCTCAGATCGTAGGACCAGCGAGCTGATGAGCGTCCTACGTTGCATTTGCCTTTCCACGGTCCATCCATTATTCGGCAAATGACAAAAGAACTAGGTACTACTTTTTGATTATATTCCGTCCACTTATCCCCGACCTTACGTTCCAGGCGAGAATCTATGAAGTTGACGTTAGCGGGCGAAGTGGCGGCGCGCGACAAGCCGCGGAAAGGCGGCACGCTGCTCTGCGCCAAGAAGCCTCCTCGGAAGAAGCGGGGGAAGAAGGCGACCAGCGAAGCGGGGTACCCCATATACTCTACCTCAGGAGGCGACGGTGAGTCAGGACATTCTGGTTGGGAATACAGTATAACCGCACTTTTGTGAGAAATACAACGTTTTTTAAATTAAGGTACCCTAACGATGTTTTGCTCCAGTGGCATGTGGAACTTAGAAATCTCGTGCCGGAATCGAAATTCACATTTTAATAAGGGCTCCTTCACACATCAGGTCCTACGTTCCACTCAACTAAGCACACTCTCATACAAACACTCATTCTGTGGGATACCAACCTCCCCGTCTACTTTTCAATTAATTTTAATGGAAACATAATAATATTAATTTTTTTATCTCGTGACGAAAAAATTTATTTTCGCCTTCATCGTCACGATAAATGATTTCGGATAGTTTTATCATTTTGTCCGTTTCGATTTCCAAATAAAGAATAATAATAGGTATAATATATAACTATATATCTAACTATTATATTAAACGGATGGAATCGCGATTATTTATTAGGCTAAAAATTAGGTACATTAAATTCCCTACGTTTCGGCAACGTTGCAGCTGCTGTGGTCAAAGTTAAGGCAGTCATAAAAAAAGAATATAAAAAACAACGTGTACCTCCTTCCAGATTACGAGCAAGAAGAGATCCTGACTTACGAGGAAGTAGCGCTGTACTACCCTCGCGCGTCGCACAAGCGGCCAATCGTGCTGATCGGGCCTCCCAATATTGGCCGCCACGAACTGCGGCAAAGGCTTATGGAGGACTCCGCGAGGTTCGCCGCCGCCGTGCCCCGTGAGTACCTCTTACCCTAGTCTAGCCCTCATCATCAGGACGCCTCTCTCATTGTTTTCCAAGTTTCCCGGCCTCATGCCGCCCGCATCCAGCTTGTCCCTGCCATCGAAACAAAGTCGTCGGACCATCTGGTTAGGGGCCTGCCCACGTTGCGTCGACCTAGATTCCCTTAATGCTTGTAGTATAATGACGACTGCATGAACGTGGCGATTCAGTTTCATTGCTGATTCAGGTCTACGCGCGCAGAGACATCAGACCTTCTAGGCGTCAATGGTATGGAAAAACAGGTCACGTGTCCCTGCCATGTATATTTCATCGTACTATAATGCACGAACAGAATCGAGGCCCTGTTCTCAGTCGCCAGGTCAGCACCTTTCAGCCCCAGCAGTCTTCCGAGCTGTGTGCCCGCCTACCCGGCTCTTCTGCGAATCTGCTCATTTCCGATTCCTGTTCTTAGGCCCACTGTGACTGATAAGGTCACACATCACATCCATAGGGAGCGACCAGGGGTGCCTCCACTGTATGGAATTGTCTGATTTAGCCCTTTTGATCCCGGTACAGTTTGTCAAAAAATACAAGAAACCGGAAGTGAAAGTTTACTATTAGATTTTTCAATGAAACATCATTGAAAATTCTAAAAATGTACTATATTTATTGAAGCACAATACCTTAATTTATGGCAAAGCTCAAGTTTTTAATTTATATAATAAATAAATAAATAAATAAATAAATAAATAATGCTTGTAAGTGCAAGATATTAACAAACACAAACAAAAAGTCTGAGCAAAGCCGTACTCTTTAATTTCTACATATTCTTGACAAGCTGTATGTCACACCACCTTATGTCGCACTGTTACATTCTGGGACTTTTTTTGCCAGTAGGTATCTCATATTCCTACTCCGAACTGAAGTATACATTCTTATTTTGACTCTTTCGAGATGTCTAAATACTTAACCCGATAGAGTGGAAAGTGACGTAATACAAGGGCTGGTCTCTAAATAATTTAGGTTTGGCATCTACCATTTTAAGATTTTACCCCCAAAGGCAAAATATTTTGAGACCCCGTTATTTTTTTTTAAATTGGGACCGGCTGACACCATATCCACATCTGATGGGATACGAAGACGGAGTCTGAGATGTTCCGTGCTATCGAACGTAGGTAGGTACATCAAAATATTGCCCACCCGTACTGACAAGAGCCTTTAGTACCGACACTTTCGTTCTTCTGCTTTTTTTCTTCTTGAATAAAAACATAAAATAAAGTTCAAACTTTTCCTCTATAAAATACTCAACTCTACAGTCTTGTACCTACTTGTACCAACTCCAATGACGTGTATTCCAGACACGTCCCGTCCTCGCAAAGACCACGAGGTTCCAGGCCAAGACTACCACTTCATCTCGCGCACGCAGTTCGAGGCAGACATCCTCAACCGGAAGTTTGTCGAGCACGGCGAGTACGAGAAGGCGTATTATGGTGAGTTTTTGAATTAGAAATGTAGCGTGAAAATTACTTGAAAGAAAGTTGAATGAGATTCTCGATTTCCCGCTCAAGTAGAGTTTTTTTTTTGCTGTGGCATTATCATTATCACAGACTTTACGGATAGGCGTTACAATGAATGTGAAGCCCATTACACAATGAAAAAAAAATAAGGTATAAGAATAAGAAATAAGGAATAGCACAGAAATCAATTGTCTTCCTTGTGTCTTGCTCAACGGTGCTGCCATTGCTGGATTCCGCTATTCCTTATTCCTTGTTCCCTAGTTCTTATTCTTAAACCTTTTTTTTTTTCATTGTGTAATGGGCTTAACCGTTGGGCTCATGGATGGTTGGGCTTGATTTGAAAAAAATGCCAAAAAAAAGTCTCAATCTTTAGTGATGAGAACACTCTAAATTTTACCGGTTTTGTTACTTTTTTTCTATTTTGTTGCGTTTTTTTCCTCATTGTTATACGTGAGTGGTTGACCAAAAAGGGACCTGGAGGGATTGGAAACCGTTATTTTTTTATTTGAATTTTTTAATCTGTAGTATTTTAGCTTTGGTTTGGTCTAACCAGAATATTTTTAGGTGCCGTAGTTATTGTTTTATGATTTTTTTTGTGAGCCGAGCCGAGTCGAAACCTGTCTATACACGAAACTTCAAACGCGATTTTCTCGAAATCAATTATTTTCCCTTGAGGTCCCTTTTTGGTCAACCACTCACATATACTTTAAGTTTCTGAATATGTTTTGTGATAGTTTCTACATGCGCCTATTATCATAATATATACAGGGCTAATGCTGTATTTTCTTTATGTTTTTTATTGTCTTCCAGGCACATCGCTTGAAGCGATACGGGAAGTAGTGAACTCGGGCAAGATTTGCGTGCTGAACCTGCATCCCCAGTCGCTAAAGATCCTGCGCAACTCTGACCTCAAACCGTATACTGTGTTCGTGGCGCCCCCTAGTCTAGAAAAACTGAGGCAAAAGAAGATTAGAAACGCTGAGGCCTTCAAGGTAACATACACTTAAACATGTGTAGAAATCTCTAGATAAACGGTACTTCTCTCACTGTAAATTACTTCTGGTTCTCTGAAGTAGTGGCTGGATAAAAATGCCTGAGGACAGAAAGAAGTTGAGTTTCTGCGTCTAGCAGTGGACGAATACAGACCGATAGATTGAATTGATTGGATTTGATTTAAAAAAATAAAAACCAAGGTACTCGGGCTACTTTCTGCATTCCCCTTTTAGATCACGAACTATAGCTACATATTTTTTATGAATGACTTCTTTTTTCAAATGTTTTAACCGTGACAAATGTTGAAATTTTTTTGTAGGAAGAAGAGCTAAAAGAAATAATCGCGACAGCTCGCGACATGGAGCTCCGATGGGGCCATCTGTTCGACATGATCATCATCAATAATGACACCCAACGTGCCTATCAGCAGCTGTTGAATGAGATCAACAGCCTCGAGCGGGAGCCGCAGTGGGTCCCCGCGCACTGGCTTAAGCAAACCTAGCGAGAAATTCACCAAGCTGCACGTCTCACTGCAGCTGTAAGACTGATCAACGATGGAACCCTCAATCAAGACCATCACTGTATTACAAAACGTCTCTATTATCAACAAATTGCGAAGACGTTTGACACGGTGGGAGTTATACGCCTCGGAGTGATGCTAGTGTACCTCATGAGAATAACAACGCAAATGGTTCTACATTTGCTCGAATACGTTTTTGGAAAGCGTAACTCGAAATGGAAATCTGAAATTCTAAATAGTGAGAGAAAGACTATGTTATTGTCAGAAATTAAAGTAGACGAGAAAACGTGTATTAATAATAATATTGGTGAAAGTAGCAAGAAATCCAAGCAAGGAATTGTAGGTGAAAAATTAGAACTTAGAAACGTGTTCCCGAATTTAGCATCTCTAATAAATGGTAAACAATGTTTCAATAAGGATGAAAGTGGAGCTATTATTTTTGATGAGCCATGTAATGTAAAGTTTAGAGAGTGTATCGATCTTAAAATGCGGAATACTTATGAAAGCTAGAGAAGGGTATGTAAAATGTTGGATTATTAAAAGAAAAACGATAATATTTATTATTAAAAAAAAATCCGCTAAAAGGGTACCTAAGAAATCAGTCGAAGTGTGCGCAAATGAGCATTATTTTATACCTGATTAAACTTTTGAGAGCAAATATGGTTTCTGTACAATGTATTTTTTAGTTCATTCGGGTTTAGGCGTAAGATTTGAAATTGTAATATTATTTTATTCGATATGATTAAATTGTCTATAATTTACACAATATTATAAAATCCGTTTACCCATGTACTCGATTACAGTTATTAATATTTATTATTGAGTATTGACTATGAAAACTTTAGCAGCATGCAGCAATATTGAACGAACCACGCGAAATATTTTAAAATTAGGATTCGACTGACATCTTCGAAACATTAACTAGGGACTTCCTTCCTCCTTTTAGGTAGGTAACGGTAGGTAGATCTGTCGGTTATTTTTAAATCTTAACACAAGCTGTCGCCCTTATTTGTCCAAATTTTATACCGCAATAGAGGCTTTTGTAATAGGTGTTGAATATTTTACTTTTGTAAGGTAATGGACATCTTTAATTTTTTTCAGATACTACAAAAAATAACGCAAAGGAATTTATAGAGCAACTTGCAAGTAATAACAATAAACAATAAAGTAGATAGTTTTTAAAAGTAATAGACGAAATAAAAAAAACTCGATGCATTCTAAAAACAATAAAATAAACTGATAATGATATTCTCTATTGCCAAATTTGTACTGTAGTAAGATAATAGAATTTTTTGAAATTTTTCTTCAGTACTTTCATAGTGTTTTTGTGGATTCCTCTTGATGATATTCGTGGTAGAGATCCTTAATAGCGCCGATAATACTGCTATATTAGTGAGTAGAGAGCAAGTTTACATCTACGTAATGTATTTACTCAACCACCTACTGTACAACGACATATCTATTTTTATAGGATACAGTTTCAACATATTTTCCTCTATACCTATTTCATTTTTGGCAATTTTACTACATACTTTATAAACTAATAATGTATAGGTATAGTCACAAGTTTGGTGTGTTCATTACTTTTTTGCCTAGGTATTTCACGTTTTTACTGAAAATATATTCGTATATTTACATCAATTAACTAAGTAACTACGTTAGATCGTGAAAACATGCAATAATAAATTAAACACGATATTGTTATGTCCGAAGTAAAAGATACATAAGTACCTATATAAAGTTAGTTTACTTATTTGTTCAATATTTATATTATAATGTATGTTAGATAGACTTTGCATTCCAAATAATATAGTGCCAAATAAAATCAGGCCACAGTGATTAGTGGGTTCAATAAAAATCGTAATAATCACAAATATTGTACCTATCTTATAACATTCCATTTAATCAAATGATAATTTTGAAAGTAATATTGTGTCATATGTTTTGAATGAGTAGTTTTTGTATTGTGTTAGTTATGTAGTTCATAGTATTTTATGCGAGGTTTGATATTATAAATAAATCAGTGGTAACCTGTGAAGGTGCTAAAGTTCATGTAATTATTGGGTTTTGTCAAATTTTAGTGTTGTTTTTAAATGTTTGTTATCTGCATTGTGCAGTTCCTTAATGTAGGTACGCTAATTAAGCAACTTGAATATTAAATAATTTTATCATGGAGGTACTGTACAATGTAGGTAGGTAAGTGATTTGTGGAGACTTCACAGTATTGATACCTAATTATAATTTATAAAAATAGTCTTGTACATAATTTTATTAACAACTGAATAAAATATTATACATAACATGTTAATAGAGAACAATTTAATGTAAATAATAGACTATTAAATTTAATATCAGATAAAAAGCGTTTCATTTATTTAAGGTTTACTTATTCCAAATCAATAATATTAGGAGGAAACACAGTGGACTTTAAAATTGACGACAAAAAATACTAAAGGCTGGGTTCTCCAAGCGCACGGATTTGGATGGGACTTATTACATACGCTGTGAGAGAGAGAAATTGAGGGAAAGTTTAGAAATTACAAAAATATAACTCCAATAAAATTTCGACGACCGCATTTAACGATAGTAATTTTGGTAAATTTTTTATTATCCAATCAATACAACTCAAATAAAACCATAAAATTCAGACTCACGTTCTTGATTTATTTTTTGGTGCTGTACGGTTTCACCATGCATAATGTTTTGCTTACGCTTTACTCATTTTACTCAGGCCGCGCATCGTTTTTGTAATAAAAGTTAGTTGTCAACGTACAGTCGAGAGAATACGTCACGTGTTTCATTTACTTACTACTGAACTTTACTCTAAAATATCTAATACAAGAGTGTGGAAAAGCGCCGTCTACTAAGCGCTGGACTATACAGGTGCTATTAAAATAAAAATTACCGACGGTCCTGTCTAGGAAATTCAATATTAATATAATTTTCTTTAGATTTTAAATACCCACTAATCGTTAAGGAGTATTTCAAAACTCAGAACCCAGCCTTAAATAAAGCGAATTATTTTTAAAGGGTATACAAATAACATACGTTAGCAGTGCTTCGCTCATACATATGAGTAGAACCCGCAACGCAATGAGCCGTTTTCAGAAGAACTAAAAAAATAATAATAATATGGCTGTCAAAGGAATGCAATTTTGGACCTCAGCCCAATAGCCATGTGTGATACGTCATAAAATAGGTCTCACCGAGCTGAACAAAAGTTACTATGACGCCAACAGCCAAATGTTTGTCCTTTCGGAGTTATATAGTATTGAAAAAAAACTAACATTTTCAACAAAATATAACTGCGAAACGACAAACATTTGGCTGTTGGCGTAGTAGTAACTTTTGTTCAGTTCGCTGAGACCTATTTTATGATGTATCACAAATGGCTATTGGGCTGAGGTCCAAAATTGCATTCCTTTGACAGCCATTTTTTTTTTTTTAGGTCTTCTGAAAACGGCTCATTCGAGTTTTTGTAACATTTTGCGAAATTTCCCGTGGCATAGTTTGTAGTATAGTTTATTAATTTGAATTTAAATGTGCGTGTCTGAATGTTGATAAATTTACTGTGACGTTGTAATATACAAAAAAATATTGCTACGAATCGGTAACAGTCGATTTTTCCCCAGTATCACCCAACCCTACAAACCTAGAGGACGTTTTGTGAAAAAGTAAACTGTCACTTAAGTGACTTGGACTCAACCAACAACAATTGACAGTTTGTTTGTTGACGTTTCCAGTTTTAGTTTTAGAGCGAAAGTCAAGTTAGTAAAGAAAATAACTAAATACTTACCTTCCGCGTAACCAACCACCTCGACGCGAAATAGTGTGTAATAAAGGTCTACTCACGAAAATGCCGTCCATGAAAGTGGAAGGTGACAGCGACGGCGATGGAGATATGTCGGGTGGGGACACTGAAAGATCTGGGGGCTCCTCTCGAGGCCCAGACAGGGACTCCAGCGCTGAGGAAGCTGATGAACCGGACTCCGATGACTCCTCAGAGATGGATGAGAGTGAATGCGAGAGGCGGCGGAACGAATGTCTTGAAAATCTAGGTGGGTACATTTTGAGGTTATGTTTACAAACATTGACGTTTGTGTATACAAATTATTTATATCTTTTGTTGGGTTTTAGAGAAGATTTCGTCAACAGGACTTTTGTTGGCAAGTCAAGGTAATTTGTATGTGGTTAAACTTACTATTTGATATAATGTTTTTTGAGTAAACTACATGTTTTGCTAACCAAGGAGACTAAACATGCAAAAAAGCTTCTGATATCAATTTCTTCTTCAAAGTATTTGTCTCAGTTTCATTTTGTTCAACAAACATTTTAGATTTCGAAGTAAGAGTTTTCAGGGATTGATCTTACTTTTTTGAGTGAGGTTGGGCATATCATACTGACCCCCGGTTTCTACTACGCTAACAATCTGTTAATCTATTTTTAACAGCAGTCAAAACCTTTTTCCTCTGCACTTTGGCGCACTGACAGATGTAAACAGTAGAATAACAGCTTGTTAGTGTACGAGCAACTGGAGGTTAGAATAGTGAGGAGTTTATTGGCAGATTTAAGTGTTATTGTTGCTATGTGGGGTCTGTCGTTGGTCTTTTACAGTTTGGTGCTTGGGGCAACGGGAGATACACAATTTTCAGGAGTAACTTTGATGCTACGATACACTATCTCGAATGACTTCACAGTTTCTTTTTTTAACTCATTGAATGCCAGCTGCGAAATAATTTGTAGCCACTTTTTTACTCAGGTGCCATCTAAGAAGTATTTCGTAGTACTTTCAGTAGCAACCAGCACAAGCTGGCGTATTGGATGCAGCTTTGTTTTATAATGTGGCCTCCCGAAGAAGACTAGGTTTGAAAAAAAAAGTTACTTTATTTGAAAATACAAGATTTTTGAAACTAAAACTATTGGTTTCTTCCTCCTTGGTGCACAAAATGAAGTTATGAAATAAACACAATTATTTGCTTTTATGAACTCAAAACATGAAAAACAAAATTAAATTTTCACATCTTATAAATATGCTGAATTAGTGTGGTATAATTTGAAGCACGAAATAATTCGTAGATGGCACCGTCATAGAACTGTTAACGGTGGGTGCCATAGTACGAGATTATTCGTAACACTTTTTTACTCGCGTGCCAGCTATGAAATAGATCGTAGTATACAGTTTGTATGGTGGCTTTGGGTTTCGGCTGGTACAAGAAAGCTGGCATTCAATGTGTTAAGTACTATGGTTTCTCAAAGAATTTGGGATTTTTATGTGTGATTTTTTCTATTTTTTCCAAGAAAATTTGCACTTTTTGGTTTCAATAACAACTAACAGTTTTGGTGCACAATGATGGATTTTTATTTTGTCATATTGTTGAATACATCCTATTTTAAACATAATACTATATCCTCGTGAGGCCCAATGTCTTCAAGTGATCACAAAATCAATTGTTCTTTTCAAGGTCGGGCCTTACGAGGATAAGTAAAACTTATAAGTTTCTGGCATCTTCGTGGGCTGTAACAATGGATAATAATTTGGGATTTTTTTCCTTTGCTGTAAGTGAAAAGGAAGCTAAACTGGATAGCCCTACGTTCTTAGTTTTTACCTCAGTTAAGATTTTCATTCATGATTTTGGTTTTGAAAACCTTCTCATTCTAAAAGGGCGTATAAGCAAAACAGAACGGAATCATAGTCGTATATCCACGCCATCCAACGTTGAAGCATTAAAAAAAAAACTTACTGCTCTCTCAGTGATTTCTGCCTTGACGGCTTTGCTTTACAGTACCACCATCTTATCTATTCAGTTGATAGCGGCGCTAATTGGAGAACTTAGTAGTAACATTTAAGAAATTTACCTAGAAAAATGAGAATATTTTAACCCGTCTTTAAATTTTAATGAACATATATTATATCTATAAATCTTAGTGAATAAATAAAACAAGAAATGGGGAACAGAATATACAATTAATTTACAATTAATTAGTTAGTTACAATTTTGCCCACCTGAACAACATATAATTTGGTGGCGCTGTACCTACTTCAGTATTTATTTTTTTAAGGTAACAGACTAATTACTTTTGACAGATTTGAATGAATGATACTTTCTGACTTTGTATTAATCTATGATGGCGTAATGATCTGTATCACTGAGCGAAATTAAATCAAGAAATTATTTTCTCGACAACTATAGCACCTAAAAATAAACAAAAAATATATTCTTATTTAGTGACCGCTCATATCCATATCCTAAAAGGAACTTTCTTGATTCGTGAACCTGGAAATAATATCCATTGCATTCAAGCCAGCTTTAATGGCAATTCGCATACAAACATAGGTTGCCTTGTAATTTACAAACACCACCCTGGGCTAGAATGAAACTTAGCCAATGTGTTTAATCTGTTGCATTATGATGATAGAATCCAACAGGTCAAAGTAAGTAAATTGACCTAAATAAACAGCATATTCTGCTTGCATGTATTTGTATAAATCACTTGACCTGGTCCCAAACTAGCATACCCTGTGCTTTGGTGACCAGGCAAAGACATTATAAAAAATGGAAAAACACCCAGACTCAGGCTATTTGTACAAATGTATGGTGGACCCACAGACTGAATTCAGATATCTATGGGTGGACCCAAGTGGGAGTCGAACCCAAACCCTCTGTCTTGGTAGTTAAGCGCCTTAATAGATGGACCAACAAGGCAGTCGTGTGGCGCGTTTAGTAAACGTGACTAAAATTACTTTTTGACATACAGGGTGTTGATTTGTACAATTAAATCCGACTCAGGGGCGATTATTTACATGATACTGAAGCAAAAGAATATATTTAAAAAAAAATTGTTTGTTTAGTGAAAATCACCTAAAAATCATAAAGTTATATGGCTTAGCTTCTTTTGCACTTGACGAGTCCGGCGGGGGTTTCGCGGGGCGGACGGGAGAGTGCGCCCGCGTGCTCGCCGCCCGCCGGGGCGCCGTAAAGCCGGGGATTTTAGGTGATTTTTACTAAAAAACAATTTTTTTATGTTATTTTTTGCTTCAGTATCATGTAAATAACCACCCCTGAGTGGGACGAAACTGTACAAATCAACACCCTGTATATTAAACTAGCTTGTTGCCGTAGCTTCGCTCGTGTTAAATTTGGAGTAATGTAGTTCACTCTATGATACTGATAGTATACTTCGTGTAAAAGCTTTTACCCTACTCTTTTAGGGGTAGGATTTTAAAAACCGTATTTCTCGGCGTCTCTTCCATTATATTATTATAATCGGATGCAAACTTTGGACCTCCGTGGAGGCCTATAATAAGCCCTTTTATTCCGAAGTTGCTTCAAGTTTCTTATTTTAGGGTGTTACACAGTTTAGGTTATCTATAGTATGTCTCGCAACTTGGCGTGCCTGTTGGCATAGGCCTCCTACAGCCCTCTCCATTGAGCTCTGTCCTCAGCTACTCTGGTCCAGTATGGTCCCAAGGTTAGGCGGATATCGTCTTTCCTTCCTTCTGGTGTCTTCTCTTGGATACCATAAGGTGTCCTTATGGTATCCAAGTGAAGGCCTACATCGTAATAACCATCTGCATTTCGTAATACGTTTAGTGGTTTGAGCTGTGCGTTGATAGATCAGTCAGTAGTCATTGCCTTTTATGTGTCCCGAAAATAAAGGATGATGTGCAAAATGGGCCCACCTCCAATAAAAACGGCTTGTTTATTAAATGAAAGGTCTAGATACATATGTTCATTATCAGGTAGGTGCATAAGGTTCGCTGTGTGGCTGGAGTTTTTCGACTTAGAAAAAGTTGATATTTTTGGTTATAAATAGAAGTTTTTGGCTTATAAAACCATGTTTTTGCTAATAATATTAGCATATTATGTAAACCACTTAATGCTTCATCATTTACTATAATAGTAAATGACCAACCCATTTCAGCCTATGGATGTCCTAAGAGTTGACTTACGGACGTTTAGACCTTAGCGCAGACTTCATTGCATACATGACCTAATGCCCGGTTCCAATATCCACAAAACGCTTCGTTTTTGCTTACGATCGGTTACAATTCCTACGAAATTCCTACGAACCGTCAATAAATTGTAGGGTAGGTAGGACCAAAACGGATCGTAGCCGGTAGGCGTATATTATAGGAACCGGACATAAGACACATCTGGTTGCCCTTCTGTGTTGTCTAGCAATCGCTTCATGTAAAAAACATTCATCATATTCTTGCCCTGTTCCCATTATTTGGGGTCGGCGCAGTATGTCATTCTCTTCCATGCGTCCCTATCACTCGCCATCTCTGCATTCACATTCTTATTAACATATCATCACGCACACAATCCAACTACCTTTTCCTCGGTCTTCCTCTTCCAGCATATCCATTTGACCAAGTAAAAATTAGTATTTTCGCCATAAAACTTAGTATAGTTAGCTATGGAAATTGGGATAACGCTAGGATGATGACGTTAAGAAAAATCCGATAATTGCGTTAGGTACTTGCAGATCGGCTTCAAACCGATCATTAATTTTCATTCTCGTGAAGCGTGCTAGATGAGTGCGCGTGAGGTGATGCTACTGTGGAGACCTCTCCGCCACCCATGCCACGGATACCGAGCTCGTGCAGCGGACGCAGCGCTGTGGGCGCGGATGTAGTCATGAAAACGAGCACAGAGAAAATAATCATATATGATGGCGGATTTCAAGATTGAAGCAGCAATTACGAATCATTTCCACGAGCCAGTAGTGGATAATGATGATGCAGAAATCATATTGGAGCTCATTAACAGATCGATAAACAGGCCGAATGCTTTGTTTCAGTACCTACGTGGAGCAAAATAATCTTATAGAAGAAGAACTGGTTTCAACGCATTGATGCAAGCCTGCCGCAACTAGAAAACTTCCCAGCCTTGTCGGAACACGATTTAAAACTTTTGTCTTTAAAGACCTATCACATTACATTTACATACAGGCACATACATTGCTTCTGGCCCCACATTAGGATACCCTGTGTCGTGGGACCCAGAAACAGCGACGTTACAAACATGTAAACATCCAAGAACCCAGTTCTTTATTTGTCCCCAGCCGGGATTCGAACCCGGGACCTCTCGCATGGTAGGCAGATGCGCTAACCACTGTGCCACGTATTGTGCGGAACATCTCCAAAATGGCGTCTATACTTTAGAAGTGTATATAGAAAATCAGATCAGCGATTTCCCTAACTTGCCACAGAACCATACAATGTGGTTACTAAAGGGTCGGATACAGTCACGACACGTCCGGGCCCGGACTTACTAAACGTACGTATTAATAGACCCTAGCCAGGAAGGAAGAGGTACAATCGTCGAGCATTACTGCACTTGTTTGACAGGGAGACGCACAATAGGTAGGTACTTGCGCGCATGTTGTGTCTATTCTATGGTTTCTGGGATACGGAAGACATAATCAGTTTAATGGTCCTGCTATGTTTCTGAATGAGGTTATTGTTGATTAGTTGGTTAAGCACGAAATTAATGTAATTTTTAAATGATAATTATTGGTCTGTTATAATTATATTATTTTCATTTTATAAACCAAAAACTTTTATTTTCCTGCCCTAAAAATCTCAACTTATTATTTTATACAGGATTTTAAGCAAAACAAATGGTTTTATAAACCAAAAACTTCTATTTATAACCAAAAACATCAACTTTTTCTAAATTAAAAAAACTCCAGACACACAGCAAATTCTGGCATGCGCCTGTCTGATAATGAACGTATGTATGTAGACCTTTAATTTAATAAACAAGCCATTTTTATTGGAGTGGGCCCACGCTTCATACATTTTTGCCCATCATCCTTTATAATATTATGAAGTATTTTTTATCACAAACCTGTTATTTAAGTTATATTATGTTTTTTTTTTCGTCGTTAAGCCGAGTCAGAGGCCTTAGGGCGGCTCGAAAACTTCTGACAGTAAGACCAGCCACTAGTCTTACAAGCCTCCACCAATCCGGGCTTGGCCTCCGTGGTGGAGTATGGCCTATACCTTCCTCAGGGAAGAGACCCGTGCCCCTCGGTGGGGACATGATTGGTTGATGATGAAAAATGTTTTTTTGCGCAATAAAGTGTAACAACATACCAAGAACAACACAATTCACTTCACAAATCTCACATCACTGTATAATTGCTTCACAATTTAACTTTTAATATAAATTCTTAAATCGGGCAGAGCTTCCGCCTGATCACAGCGCCAGAACAAGACTGCCGGTTTATCGTCGAGCCCTCCCTTTTATAGACTAAAGGCGAGCGCATGGTATTGGTTGGTCTTGGCGCCATTTTTTGACAAATCCGTTAAAATGTAATTCTATTCAAAATGGCCACTTTTAAAATAATGAACTGTTAAAAATGATATTAAATACTTCTTATTAATTACCGGTCGTTCTAAAATAATGTTTTAATGTTAAATTAAATAGAACCTTTGCCGCAAATTTATCAAAATCGTGACAAACAACAACAAGTATTAGTTGTAGAGAAAAAAAATACCACTCATCTTTATGTTTCGAGAAGAAAGAACTCCCCAATTGGATGAATTTTTTTTGTGCAAGTTTTATATTATTTTATCGTTGTTGTTGTTACTCTTTATTGCACAAAAAAATACATAATAAACTTAAAATAACAGGTTTGTGATAAAAAAATCGTGCAAATTCGTCGTTATTGTTCATTCCTTTTTGAACTAACGCATCATCTCTCCGTTCCCCAGCCGACCTCGAGCGCCAGTTCACGGTCCTCCGGGAACAACTGTACCGTGAGAGAGTGAACCACGTGGACTACCAGCTGGCTGAGGTCCGCGGTGGTCGCTCGCAGGAGTACCTAAGCCCTCTGCGGCGGCTGCAGGAAAATATGCGGATCAGGTTAGTGCAGGCTATCAGTAAGGCTGGTTTAAAAGTCACGCTGACCACGCGCTGACCGTCACCGCCGACCGTCAGCGCTGAACGGTCGGCGTTTTTCTAAAACGCTCCTTAGGACGTACTAGTCACGAGCAATAATATAATACACTGTCACATTTTCTAAGTCTTAACTTAAAACAATCTAGAAAGAAGTGTACGACAGTTTATCCTAAATTATGTAACTAATGATTAGATATTTTAGGACAAATTGCCGTACACATGTGCAGTACAAAACAAAATGTGTACGTCGTACAAAATGTGTCAGTGTATATTATTGCTCGTGACTGTACATATTGGCCTGTCAGCGCCGAGTGTCAGTGTGACTCTAAAACCGGCCTAAGACTAAGAGCCATCGCAAACAGGGCGACTTGTCGCCGCGCCAGACGCGACGTTATCGTTTGCATCTGGCGTCTTGTCGTCGCGACTCCGCGACTCTGACGCCAAGTGTGCGGAGCTTCGAACAAAATATGAAAATGGTCGGCCGTAGCCTGTCGTCGCATCTAGTCGCGGAACTGTCGCTGTCGCGTGTCGCCTAGCGTGCGTCTAGGCTAAGGGCGAAATGAGCCAATTCACTCGAATCAACATTCAGTGGACAGATGTACGTTCATGTAGTCTATCAACTAACTGTGATCCGCAAATAACTGTACCGTGAAACCACGTGGACTACCAGCTGGCTGAGGTCCGCGGTGGTCACTCCCAGGAGTATCTAAGCCCTCTGCGTCGACTGCAAAAGAGTATGCGGATCAGGTTAGTGCTGGCTATTAGTAAGACTAACGGCCTGGCCACGGGGGAAATCGCCCACGGGGGAAATCGCAATTGTTTCAGTCGCGGCTGCGACTAGCGACAAAAACAAAGTCATAGAAATGTACGTAGCAAGCCACGCGGTTGACGCCCCGCCGTTCGCGCCGCGCGATTTTTCGCGCGGGCGATTTCTCCCGTGGCCAGGCGGTAAGGGCGAAATGAGCCAACTCACCCGAAGCAACATTGAGCGGATGGGCTCCGTTTTTTCCTTTTGTGGTACGGAACTCTGACATACTATGGCAAACGACAATTATGTTCTTATGAAACCACCAAACCGCTTTTTTACCACACCTGCAAAAACGGACGTTTTTACTACAAATGCTATCTACTCCCAAGTTCGTGATTCCAGATTCTTTGTCGTGGGACCTAAAAATCATTGTTTACATTATTGAGGGATACTTTTTTTAGGTTTTTTTTTGCATTATGTTCACGGCCATGGGTCCTAAAAGATCACTTTTGATGATTGATTACATACAGTTTTTTTTTTTCAAATTGGACCTATAAAAAAATTATAATAGGTATTATATCCTCGTGAGGCTCGACCTTGAAAAGAACAATTGATTTTGTGATCACTTGAAGACATTGGGCCTCACGAGGTTATTATTTATTTTTTTCTCGTTGGCGCTAGTATTACCCCCTGGAGCCTCTTTAATATTACGTCAACTTGTGGAGATTTTTCAGGATACAGCCCGCCAGCGCCACCTGGCGTTGGTGGCCCTTTCCAAGAGCAACTTGGCCTTGTGGTACAATATGTGGTAAATAAGAATCGCGTAATGTTGCTACCTAAAGAAAGATGGCGCTACTTTACTTTGCATCGAGTTCAATATGATATGGCGAACTGCAAATAGGGGTAGGTACAAGTTATAGTTGGAATAAATTTGGTTCTTAATTTCTTACAATTTGGGTGTAGCTAGGTTTCTTGATTTCTTCTTATCACGAAAGTCAGGGGTCATCCGTAAATTACGTCACTCGAATTTCATGATTATTCGACCTCTCCCCGCCCTTCGCCGCCCCCGTCACAGCTGATCTTGTTAGCTTTGTGACACACCCTCCCCCCTAATGTGACGTCACATATTTTTCAATTTCAAATTAGTTTTATTTCCGATAGATTAGAGAATTTTTTGTTAACAGTTCAAAATTCGTGTTTTAAGATTATAATAGATTTTGAAATGTGACGTCACGAAATGTAGGACCCCTCCTACCCCCTAGTCACAAATATCACACTTTGTCGACCCCCTCCCTCCCCCGCATCACGTCACGACGTGACGTATTGCATGAATGGCCTTATTACAATGCATCACGAGTTTTAAAGGATTTTACTTGCCTTACGGCCCTAGTCACACAGAAGAGACGTGGGACATTGTCATACAAAATTTACTGTAAGGACGGGACGAAGCCCACACAGAAGAGACAGTGCGAAGGCGCCCGAATTAGTTAAACTTAAGAATTCCTCTTATAGTTGGGCCATTATACGTAGCAAGGCTGTGCGTTTACTCCAGCCAGCCTATCTCTTTCCAGAAGGCCAGCAGTGCTCTTATATCACCGCAGGCGTCCTGAAGGGATCCCAGCTTCCCAACGATTTGCGTGTTTTTCCACCTTCACAGTAGATGGTCACGTGGGCGTTTTCCTCTTCTTTTAGGTATGCCCGGCAAAGCGTGCTGTCGTTTAGTCCCATGTTGTGGAAATATCTATTCCGTGAGTAGTGGCCTGTTAGGATTGCCACAGCTCTGCCCAGATCATCTCTTCTCAGACGAAGCAGGCTACGTGTAAGACGTTTCGAGATTGTTGGTAGAGCCTCCTTGCCTTTTCTGCATTTAGTTTCTGTTCTCCAGAGTTTAGCTTGCAGGTTTTCTGTTTGTGACCTCAACCATTTCCTAAACTGGTTGTAAGGGAGTGGGGGCAGGGGTGCGGGCCCTTCCACTGTAGTTCCCGAGTCTCTTCTAGCGAGTTCATCCGCAGCATCATTGCCCAAGGAGCCGCTATGACCCTTTATCTATTGTAATGTGACTCGGTTGTTTGTCGACAATTTTTCCAACTCATGGTTTCACTCTAGTATCAGGGTCTATATAACGCGTCGCGTCTTTACCGCGCCGTCCCCCACGTCCTTTTTATTTAGCCATGGGCTTCCGAATTATTCGTTTACGGGGATCCACAGAGTTAAACTAACGCCACCGAGGCAAAAAATTATGTATTTTTTTACAGATCGAATTTCAAAAAAGTGTCTGTACAATTTATCTTTATTTTAGATACACTTACATGATTTTTCGTCGGAAGAGTCCGACCAGGTTTCGCTTTGTAAATATAGGTAATAATAAAAAAAAATATACTTTAATCATGGTGGGTCTGGACGCTCGCGACGTGCGTGCGAGCGTCTCGAATCTCCCAATCATTGTAGACAGTGATTTTTACGACACTCACAACACAGACACTAGGGAACCTGGGACTAATGAAATAGTGGAAGGAATAGTAAACGATGTTTTGGTATTGCAAGTGTTGATTGCACTCATGTCTCTTGAGCTTCTTAGGTACATTGATATTCGTACCAACTTATGTATTAGATTTAAGGTGATTTAAGGACGGTCAGAGTGGAGTTTTTTTTCGCTGCCGTTTTCTCCGCTACATTCAGCCCCAAGGCAGCGGCTAACATTAACATTATAAGTACATTGACATTCAACAAACAGAATGTAAATTCTTTACGTTGAAATAAATTTCTGAATGTGCGGCGTGTACTATTCCTCGATATACCATCTCTCACGGTCTCTTGTCATCCACAATTCCACATCCATGAACAAACCTACTAGCCTACTCAAAGACATCGTCCGACGATCGGGCGCTGGTTTGCCCACTGACCTATACATAAGAAAACTGAGCGTAAGTAAGGCGAAGTAGTTAAGGCGAAAATCCGGCGATGACGTGATCACATTACACGTCGGTTCACAGCGTCTTCGATGACCGATTCATGCGACTGATGTCGAATGCCGACAGTGCAGCCGTGAATGTGAATATTAACCATTTGTTTTAATCGCAGATCGCGTCGCTCACCAACCTCTATTAGGATAGGTTAAGCCATTAATTTATTACCTAATCGAAATCCCAGTCCGAGATTTATTTCAACGTCAAGAATTGACCCGCCTAAATAGCACCTGCACAAATAGCACCTGGCCTAGTCCAGATTGGGCACCTATTGATATTTTTGGCAGGTGCTGGCAGTGAATTCAAATGTATTTATTCTGCCAAAAATATCAATAGGTGCCCAATCTGGACTAGGCAAGGTGCTATTTAGGCGGCTGCGCAAACTGGACTACCTCGAATTTACATTCTGTTTGTTGAATGTCAGTGTACTTATAATGTTATGTTAGTGTCAGCCGCTGCCTTGCGGCCGAATGTAGTAGAGAAAATGGCGGAGAAAAAAAACCACTCTGACCATCGTTTCTCAAATCACCTTAAATCTAATACAAACTTGGTATGAATGCCCATCTAGCTAAGAAGCTCAAGACCCATGAGTGCAATCAATACTTGCAAAGTCAAACATTATTTATTATTTATAAAAAGGTAATAGCAGTATTTTATAAGCAGCGTTTTAGCCTCATACTAATACCGAGGTCTGCTAAGGCATCGCTCTGGTTAGCACAATTTAACATTTTTATTGTTTGCAAGAGAGTGAGTACTTTTTACCGACTTCGAAAAAGGAGGGGTTCTCTTTTCGACACTTATGTTCGGTTTTTTTTTCAGTACAAAATCTTAACCGATTTCGAAGATTCTTTTCTTCAATTTGGTATAACGTGCCATTGGTCCCATTTTAATTTGGTAAAGATCTGATGTAGACTTTTCGAGATATAGAAAAGAACTCTTAAATGGACAGCGGCAAATGGAGTGAGGTCTATTGGTTGCAATCCTTTAGTAATATGTTTATGTTTCACGTAATATATCGTAATTAGTCGCCGGGTAACTTGGTAATTATTCACACAAAACGTGAATTATTGTCAATTGCGGTAATCCCCGTTCTGGTCGGCAGGATCGAGGTCGCGGGTGTGCTGAAGCAGATGCGGATCGATAACATCAAGCACAAGCACGAGGCGGAAGAGCAGGCGGCACACCAGCATTTCAAGGTAGGGTAGATTTAAGTCGGCACTGTGTAGGGATACTTCGGGCACGTAATAAGAAAACCTCCTGACTATGCTAGAAACGAAGCGTTACGTCTGTCAGTTCCCGGACGGAGATCCAGATGGAGACCGAAACTAAAGTCCGTTTTTCAATTCGATGCAAAAACCATGGATGTTTGTTACGATGATGTGTTTCAGATGTTACAGTAGAATTTCGCCCTTTTCCGCCCCACATTCGCCCGCAGGAAAGTGTAGCGTTCACACGCTTCTCGCGTGAACACATTATTTCACATGCGCTAAAAGTATCCGTAACTTATTTGCAAACAATTTTCTCAACTAAAGCCCATGCGGACGAAGTCGCGACCAAAAGCTAGTAAAATTTAAAGGGTTAGAAACGTTGTACATTATTTTGGACGGTTTTGATACTTTACTTATTTTGATACTAACAATTTCGGTCATTTGTATATTCTGGACGTTTTGATACTGTAGTCATTTTAGCTAATTGATCATTTTGATACCATGGGCAATTTCATTATTTGTCATTTTCATAATATGGACCAAGTGCCCCGAAAGGTATTTTTTTACCGCGAGTAGAAGACTCATGTGACCAAAATCCTTATCACAACAGACATTAACAATTAATTACTCATAAGAGCTAAGTCTAAAAAAAACACCTACGTAGCACACACAGTTTTTACTTGGAAGTAAAATGGGTTTATTTGGTTTTTACGTACTAGCAACACTCAGACATTAACAGCCTTTGGCTTGATGTTGATAAGTCAACCTGACCGTTGTTTTTTGCATTGAATTAAAAAACAGACTAGGTGAATGGACATAGTGAAGAAAGACCTCATAGAGTGCGATGCTTCTGAAGAAGATACCGGGAACAGGGCGCAGTGGAGGGAGAAGATAAGGAAGGCTGACCCCACCATCATGTGGTATTAAAAGCCAGGAAGAGATTCTGTGTAGGGATAGTGACGTCTCACGTGAATGTCATGCAGACTCGGCACGGAGACGATCTCGTTATCAATAAAATTTTGCTGAGATATCAATGTGGCTTGAGCGCGATTAGGACAGTTTTTGAATAAAGGTGCCTGGAAAATCCGACAAAAATTTTTTTGATCAAAATAGAGTTTTTTTTTATTTTGTTAGTATTGTCTTCGCCCGACGCGCCTACAGGTGCCCATTTTGTGCTAGCCAAACTGAAAATGTAAATATCAGCTATCGAACGAAGCGTTACGTCTGTCAGTTCCCGGACGGAGATCCAGATGGAGACCGAAACTAAAGTCCGTTTTTCAATTCGATGCAAAAACCATGGATGTTTGTTACGATGATGTGTTTCAGATGTTACAGTAGAATTTCGCCCTTTTCCGCCCCACATTCGCCCGCAGGAAAGTGTAGCGTTCACACGCTTCTCGCGTGAACACATTATTTCACATGCGCTAAAAGTATCCGTAACTTATTTGCAAACAATTTTCTCAACTAAAGCCCATGCGGACGAAGTCGCGACCAAAAGCTAGTAAAATTTAAAGGGTTAGAAACGTTGTACATTATTTTGGACGGTTTTGATACTTTACTTATTTTGATACTAACAATTTCGGTCATTTGTATATTCTGGACGTTTTGATACTGTAGTCATTTTAGCTAATTGATCATTTTGATACCATGGGCAATTTCATTATTTGTCATTTTCATAATATGGACCAAGTGCCCCGAAAGGTATTTTTTTTACCGCGAGTAGAAGACTCATGTGACCAAAATCCTTATCACAACAGACATTAAAAATTAATTACTCATAAGAGCAAAGTCCAAAAAAAAACACCTACGTAGCACACGCAGTTTTTACTTGGAAGTAAAATGGGTTTATTTGGTTTTTACGTACTAGCAACACTCAGACATTAACAGCCTTTGGCTTGATGTTGATAAGTCAACCTGACCGTTGTTTTTTGCATTGAATTAAAAAACAGACTAGGTGAATGGACATAGTGAAGAAAGACCTCATAGAGTGCGATGCTTCTGAAGAAGATACCGGGAACAGGGCGCAGTGGAGGGAGAAGATAAGGAAGGCTGACCCCACCATCATGTGGTATTAAAAGCCAGGAAGAGATTCTGTGTAGGGATAGTGACGTCTCACGTGAATGTCATGCAGACTCGGCACGGAGACGATCTCGTTATCAATAAAATTTTGCTGAGATATCAATGTGGCTTGAGCGCGATTAGGACAGTTTTTGAATAAAGGTGCCTGGAAAATCCGACAAAAATTTTTTTGATCAAAATAGAGTTTTTTTTTATTTTGTTAGTATTGTCTTCGCCCGACGCGCCTACAGGTGCCCATTTTGTGCTAGCCAAACTGAAAATGTAAATATCAGCTATGTGTTTACTGAATAAAAATCGTAATTGTATCGTAATCGCGTCGTAATTACGAAATTATTATATTTTTTCTTTCTCTTTACGTTTTACGTCTTTCATTTTACGTTTGTCGGTTTTTACTTCGACCTCCCGTTTCGAATCTCAGCGCCTGAAATTGCCAATCCGCGGTGTGTGTGCACGCATGATTATGTCTATACTCTCTCTCTCTGTTTCTCACTCTCTGAGAGAGTCCAGACGGCATCTGTAAGCTGTAATTCACTCTTCGGTTGTTTTATCGAGATGTTTCATTTAATCGTTCCACGTGAAAGCCAAATATCCGGACACGCTTACAGCTGGACTTTCCAAACTGCGTCGCCACGCCCTGAGGGCGGGCGTCGCGGTACTACATATCCTCGTGAGGCCCAATGTCTTCAAGTGATCACAAAATCAATTGTTCTTTTCAAGGTCGGGCCTTACGAGGATATATCTCAAGGGCGTTGTGAAGCGCTCGACACAGATTGTATGTTGTAGTAATATAAACAAGTATAGGTCGCAATTAAATCTTAAAGAAAGAGATACAATTTTTTTTCGCAAAGAAAATTTAAAAGACAGAGTGAAAATACGTTTAGGAATCCCTGATTTATAGCATTTTATTTCCCCTTAACTTGATATACCTATGCTTTATACTCACAGAGACGAGCATATATAACTTTTCGCCAAAAAATTCTAGTAAGTGTATCCGGAATTTAGTTTTTCTTTACCATTTATTGGCTTTAAGATAACTTTACTGATAGGCTCCACTGAGTAATACTAGCACAACGGAAATAGATATTTGATTTTTTTCCCCTGGTGGCGCTCGTGAACCACATGGAGCCGCTTTGATCGCCTCCGGTCTGTTAAGATTGATTCCTATATTGTACTGATCTCATATTGAACAAATATAAAATCACCTTTTCCCAAAATGACTGATTTTCTAAATGTCTTTGAGAACGCAGGATATAAAACCGTCAAATTGATGTACAGTCGGTAACACTTTATTTTTAAATATTTTTACGGTAAAGGAGTATGTATACCTAGCGTCATGTAAATCGAGCGTCGGTGTCATGATGATGATGATGACTTTTAAATAAGCTAAAAAATATCAATTGTATGGCTGTATGAGAGAGTATCATTGACATACCTAAAAAAATATCCTATCCTATCTATCACTACCTAGGGGCTGAACAATCGGTCCCTTAAGTATAAGGGCACACCTAGCGCCACAAGTGACTGATATAATTATGTTAGTGAAAATGAATCAACCGTTAGGTAGCCTCTAAAAAAGATTAGGTGGCCCCTAAATCTTAAGTGTTGTTGGTAAAATCGGGCATCAGTCTACTATTATATTATTCAGTATAGGTTAGTTAAGTAAAGCTGGCACGTTCAACACATTTACACGTTGCGCTTGTGTAGTGTCTGTGAATAGCGCGCGACGTGACGTGTACTGCATGCGCATCATGAAAAGTCTGCCCGTCTCTCTTGCGCGCGGTCTAGCTTATGAGTGTGAAGGGGACAGTTATAGTTTTACTTTTACTACTGTTTATATATACAGCGTGATCTTTTTGGTATTCAACCGTATGTGCGTTTCAATGAGGGATTTTTCTGACAGCTAAGAAAAGTAGTTCCAAATGAGCCGCTTTCAGAAGAACTAAAAAAAAAACGAATGGCTGTCAAAGGAATGCAATTTTGGACCTCAGTCCAATAGCCATGTGTGATACATCATCGAATAGGTCTCAGCGAGCTGAATAAAAGTTACTAGAGTCTGACAAGCGAGTCCTGGGACGCGATTTATTTCGAATTCTTCATATGGCCACACTCTGACTGTCAAACTTAGGTATTTCAGCTGCAAGTAGTACAGCCCAAACAGTTTGATACTCGTCCTAGATTTAAACAAGAACTTTTGTTTCTATTCAACATAATTTTACCTATGTTTTAGTATATACATACGAGTAATAATGTTTTAAAACAAACATGAATTATTTCTTGTTGTAAGGTCTGTCGGATGACGAAAATTTTAAACGTCAGATCGAAGACTTAGTCAAAGAACTCAAAGATGTTGGAGAAAAAAGATATGAATCAGATTTTGATTATGGTTCAGCATTAATAAATGTTTATAAGTTTATGTGGTGCATCTTTATTATCCCTGTTTTTGGTGGAGTGGAAATGTTGGTTTTGATGTAGTTAATGTTTTCGTTTTGCTTATATTTATTTATGTTTGGACAAAATTCATTGGAGACTCCAAACTAATTCAACAAATAATAAACTTAAGAAAAAGTATCAAGATGGTTTATGGCATATAGATGCAGGGTTATCAACTAAAAGATTTTTAAATTTCCCGCCAAAGGCTTGTGCCAGGACTCACTTGTCGCACTCTATGACGTCAACAGCCAAATGTTTGTCCTTTCGGAGTTATATTGTATTGAAAAAAAAAACTAACATTTTCAATTTAAAAAAAATAACATGTATACATCACACATGGCTATTGGGCTGAGGTCCAAAACTGCATTCCTTTGACAGCCATTCGTTTTTTTTAAATTTCTTCAATTCTTAAAACGGCTCATTAGTCAGTAGATGGCATTTTTAAGAGAGGATTTTTGTTTTTCTAATGGGAATTGCCAGTTTATTCTGTGGTCTTTCCTCTTTTCTTTTGGTTCTTGCATTTGATTGTGATTAAACTTCGAACAACTGCTACTGGTGCTAAAATCATGGAAAAAACGTTGAAGAAAAAGAAGAAGAATAGGAGAACAGAACATTCGTAACCACAATAGAAACCGAATGATGTTGCTCAGTTGATCACAGATTCCTTCCAGTTGATGAAATTACAGAACAGTAATAAAGTTTTTATCTGTGGCAAGCAATTAGAAATAAAGGTAGGCTAATTCATCCAGTAACTGACCACTGAGCGTCCGTTACCCTTTGTTACATAATTAAATTATAATTAAATTGTTGAGGATTTCTGGGATAATTATTTTTTGTTTTGGTAAAGATTTTCTTAGGTGAAATTATTTTTGTTAATGTGAAAATTTATTGAAATTTAAAACTATTTTGTGACCATTGATTCCACCTTGTTTTTAATACTTTTCGCTCGAATTTGCTAAAAATATATTATAACAAGTAATCCATATATTTGTATTTATTTATCTACAACGCACCTATCTTACTAAAACCTAACTCTAGTCTACACTTAAACTAGAGTCTCATTTTGAATCAAAATCATATATTTTTAAACATCCTGTATAGTGAAATTGCATAAGTGTGAGTACTGTGAACGTGCCAGCTTTAGATAACAGACCTATACCTACCTGAACGTTTACCCAAAACAGGTCATGCGGCGAAAATGAATCCCTAATATTGAGGTTGAACGATGCGATGTTCAAGCGAAAACGCGGAAAACGGGGCAATTAGAGCGAAACCTTCAGTTAATCCGTATTCGCTATTGGCTATTGAATGAAACGCGAACTGGAGCCGGTAACTAGGCCGTTTCGGCTTACGCACTCAGCAACCGTCTGACACACTTTTGGAGGAAACTTTGTGTTTCAACTGCGGATTTCGCTACTGAAATCGCCATTTGGGGTCTGTGACTGCTTTACTTAAGTATGGTGTAGCCAGGAGACCCATAAAGTTTATATTTCATTTATGACTGAAGTCAGTTCACTTCACAACTAAGTTAAACAATCGAAACTATAATATATATATATAATACCGTATTTAGAGATTTAAAAAATCTAATAAAGGATATTGATACCTTCAACAACAAATCCCAATCACAATTAAATACTCCAAACGAAGAAGACATACAGGAAAATAGTACGTTTTTTCGTGAATAAGTGGATTAATATTATGCATCAGAATATTGCAGGTCTATTAAATAAATCGGATGAACTCACGGTCTGCCTTGAAGGGCTGTCTGATAACGGTAAATGCGTGGATGTAATATGCCTAACGGAACATTTCATGGAGTTAGGCTCTGAAAAGTTTTTAACAGTTCCGAACTTTAACTTAGCCGCTTTCTATAGCAGAAAAAAAAGTAAGAGAGGAGGATCCTGCATCTTGGTGAAAAACGGACACGATTTCACCGATCTTCCAGATGTGGCCAAGCGGTCAGTAAGTGGTGTAATTGAATGTTGTGCTGTGGAACTCACCGCCCATGGAATTATAATTGTAAGTGTATATAGAGTGCCCAAACCAGCCAATCTTAATCTCTTCTTCGAGCGCCTGGACGGACTGCTATTGGAACTATCGAGGAAACGTAAGCATTTAATAGTTGCTGGCGACTTTAATATAGATTTACTAAAAGAAAGTGCTGTTAAACTAGAGTTTGAGTGTTTACTTTTGAACTTTAACCTAAAACTAGAATTAAGACAGCCAACGAGACTTGTAAGTGGAAGCTGTATAGATAATTTTGCACATGACTTCAGAAAAAATTGTAAAGCGGAAGTGATAGAATTATCATTATCTGACCATACTGCTCAGCTGCTAAAATGTCCAGCAAAAAAAGTCTGCCTCCTACCTTTTTGGCGTACCAAACGGAGAGACTACAATAAAGAAAATATGGAGAAATTTAAGGAAATTATTAAAACTCTTTCTTTTTCCAAAATATATGAAACCAGTGACCCAAACACCGCGTATAATGAATTCATAGAAGAATTTCGATTGTTCTACGACCTTTGCTTTCCCTATAAAGTAGTCACAATAAAAACAGTTAAACGCCCTAGCTGGGTTTCGCGTGGTATAAAAGCTTGCAGCCGAAAAAAGAGAAAGTTACTATGGTTGTACAGACTTGAACCTAATACACTAAATAAAACAAATTTTAAAAATTATACACAAATTTACAAAAAAATCGTACGTTTAACAAAACGCGCCCAAAATAATTATAAAATAAAAATGTCGGACAATAAGTCTAAGGCCACATGGCAAATAATAAATAGTTCGAAGCAAACCATACCTAAAGACTCTATCTCTAAAATAGAAATTGACAAAAAGACGATTACAGATCCACAAGCCATATCAAATGCATTTAATGACTTTTTCATTGACAAAATTAAGCCCATTGACAATGCTGGCACACACACACGTTTATTAGGATCCTATATTACACCGTGTAGTAATTCGATGTTCATGGAGGCTAGTATTCCATACGATATTTTTAGAATAATTAAATCATTAAAAAATACAAACAGTGTGGGATACGATGGCGTCTCTACAAAGATAATAAAATACGTAGCCCTAGAAATTTGCCATCATCTAAGTCATATTATTAATCTAAGCATAGCAGCGGGTATATATCCTAATAATTTGAAACAAGCGATAATAAAACCAGTCTTTAAAAAAGAAAACCGACACCTAATGGAATTTTATAGACCAATTGCCCTTATTCCGATAATAGCAAAAATTTTTGAGAAATATATTTATGCGAAAATGTACGCCTATCTGGAACATAATAACATATTAACTAAGGAACAAAAGGGATTCAGGCAAAATAAGACGATTAATCTGGCTGTTTACGATTTCTTAAACACAGTTATGACATGTGTAGATGCAAGAGTTCCAGTCTCTGCGTTATACATGGATATGACACAGGCTTTCGATTACGTAGAACATACTATCTTACTGCGAAAGCTTGAGGCATACGGAATAAGGGGAAATGTGTGGAAATTAATAGAGTCATATCTTAAAAACAGGACACAATGTACAGAAATCTCAAAAATCAATCCTAAAACTAAACATGAAGATATTTATAGGTCACGTGAGCGTGAAGTTCGCCATGGCGTCCCACAGGGCAGTGTAATGGGACCGTTACTATTCTTACTGTACATTAATGATCTTCCCAGAGCCACTCCACACCCGATGACCCTATTTGCAGATGATAGCACTGTCACAATCCAATGTGACCAAGAAACTTTTTACGAATGTGATATAAATCGGACTCTACAATCTATTATAATTTGGTTAAACAATAATAACTTGAAGGTAAATTTAAGTAAAACTAATTTTATGCAATTTAGCCAAAGGTTACCAACAGCAAATTTGGATATTCATTATGAAAATATTAAAATACAACAAGTAGAGACCACAAAATTCTTAGGACTAACGGTGGACCGAAATTTAAACTGGAAAGCGCATATTGCGGAACTTTGCAAAAAAGTTAGCTCGTCTGCTTATCTCCTCTATAAACTTGCCCCTGTCACTAATATTGATGCTCTAATTACTGCATATCATGGCACGGTAGCTTCATTGTTGCGGTATGGTCTGATCTTTTGGGGTAACTCAACGGACAGAGAGATAGCATTCAAAGTACAAAAAAGGTGTCTAAGGGCAATGTTTGGACTGAAAAAGACGGATAGTTGTAAACCATACTTTCAAAACTACAATATTCTAACACTTCCGTCAATGTATATTTTAGATGTAGCACTCTTTGTAAAATCGAACCCAGGCATTTTCCGACCGATCTCGCTAGTCAGAACCCGCTTACAACGGGATGAAAATAGAGTATGTATACGTAGAGCCAATACCGCACTTATGCATAAAAGTCTATATTGTATGGGGCCTATGATTTACAATAAAATACCAAGAGATATACGAGAATTTGACATGGGCCAATTCAAATTTAAATTGAAAAAAATGCTACTAGAAAAATGCTACTATAAGCTAACAGAATTTCTAACTGATTGATTTATTATTATATGACTATGTACTGACTCTTCTACACACAAACTTGACTTTGAAATGTACTTTAATATTTGACAAGTTGATATTTCATTTTTTTTTTTTTTTTTTTAACATAATTGACGTAAATATAGCTCGTATGGAAAGTATTTTGTGATAGAGATATATTTTAATGACAAACGATGGTGCTCTCTCTAAATATTTTGTAAGTCCCGATGGGCGAAACATGTACAGGACGTATTTCAATGTAACAACCTTATATCTCATGTTTGACAAATAAATAATCTTTATCTTTATCTTTATCTTTAATACGATTATTTAACATGACCTCTCAAAAATCAAAATATGTTGTATTTTCGCGCTCTGCCCGTTAAGTCTCATAATGTGTCTGTTTGTTTTCTGGTGTGTACAATAAAGAGTTCTAATCTAATCTAAAATAAATGAGAATAGCATAACACGAGGTTTTTTTAACCTTTTCAGTCCTGACCTTGAAAATAACAATATTTTCCTATTGTTAGTTTGTCGACACGGGACTGAGGAGGTTAAATAAGATCTTTAACAGTTATTTTCATTATTTTCGAACAACTAAAAACCTTTATTGTGGTGAAAAATTCCTCAGGTTTATTAAAACCACGAACAGGATAAGTCCTACATTCGAACCTTGACTTATGCCTAACTGAGTCGGGTACGACGAAGATACGTAAGGCTCGCACTTAGTAACCTGATTTCTATCTAGAAGATAGTTTGATAGCAGTATAAGAAGTGGAAGAACGAATCCCATCGTACTCAGTTTTATGAGAATTATAAAAACACTAGCGTTTATAAAAACACTAGCGAACCGCCCCGGCTTCGCGCTGGTGAAATGCTGATATGATAATGTACTATAGGTACATACTCGTATAAACTTTCCTCTTGAATCACTATCTATTAAAAATCTTAATCGGGGCAGACAGACAGACAGCGGGAACAACTTTCTTTTGTTAATCTACGTTATATAATTTTTGAATTTTGTCCAAGTTATTGCTACAAATACCTAATGCTACTCCCCAAATCATGATCATCATCAACCTATTATGTCCGCACCGAGACGCACGGGTCTCTTCTCTGAGGAAGGTATATTTATTTTGTTGTTGTACTCACCCTCTCTCTGACAAACTCACACATTCACACACACACTCACGCATTCACACTCCCATTCATTTACTCACACACATAGAGGGAGGACAATTAACAATGTACATTTTTACTAAAATACTTCTGTTTTTAAACAGTAATTTATAGAGTTTTTAAGCCATCTTAGTTAGGATTTGGTGAAAATTATTTGTAAACGGAGGAAGTAGGCGCTGTCTGCTGTAATACAGGCCATGAGCCTAGCACAGCAGCGGATGCTAAATAATTTTTAATTTCAAACCAAAACATTATGTAAAATTTCAGTTTTTGTCTAGTATAAGTCTTTTAAGTCACAAATAAATTACTTACCTACTTACTATAGGCCATACTCCACCACGGGGGCCAAGTCCGGATTAATTAATTTTGACGACATCTGTGGCGGCGCGGTTAGTGCATCTGATCTGACTACCATGCGAGAGGATACGGGTTCAAATCCCGGCTGGGGACAAAAGAAAACAATAAACCCAGGTCTTGGATGTTTACATGTTTGTGACGTCGCTGTTTCTGGTTTCCACGACACAGGGGTATCCTAGTGTTCGGCCAGAAGCAATGTATATGCCTGTGTGTAAATGTTATGTTATGTTAATGGGGGCTTGTTAAGACTCTTCAAATGTCTGTCCCCCTTTTTATGTGCTTTTATTTATCATCATCATCATCAGCCTACGGTTGTCCACTGCTGGACATAGGCCTCTCCCATTACACGCCACTGAGCACGGTCCTAGGCTACTCTCATCCAGCTCTTGCCAGCCGTCCTGCGAAGATCATCGCTCCACCGAGTCTGAGGACGTCCTACACTACGTTTACCGATCCACGGTCTCCACTCAAGAACTCTTCTACCCCATCGGTTATCAGTTCTTCGGGTGATATGGCCGGCCCACTGCCACTTCAGCATGCTAATTCGGTGGGCTATGTCGGTGACTTTGGTTCTCTGTCGGATGACTTCGTTTCGAATTCGATCTTTCAGAGAAACCCCGAGCATAGCCCTTTCCATAGCACGCTGAGCGACTTTAAATTTGTGGATCAGCCCCACCGTGAGTGTCCACGTTTCGGCACCGTATGTCATGACGGGTAGAACGCACTGGTTGAAGACTTTCGTCTTCAGACTCTGTGGGATTGGCGATGTGAAGACTCGACGTAGTTTCCCATATGCTGCCCAGCCCAGCTGTATTCTTCTATTGGCCTCTTTCTCGAAGTTGTTTTTACCTAATTGCATGGTTTGCCCGAGGTAAACATACTCCTTAACAACTTCGAGAATACTGCTTTGAACTGCAATTGGCTCCGGATTTACATGTTCATTGAACATAATATTGGTTTTATCCAAGTTCATCCGGAGACCAATGCGTTGGGAAGAATCAGCTAGGCTACTCAGCATATGTTGCAGATCTTGCAGCGTTTTCGCCATGATGACGATATCGTCTGCAAATCGCAAGTGTGAAAGGTACTCGCCGCTAATATTAATGCCGTACCCCTTCTAGTGCAGCGTCTTAAACATATCCTCCATAGCATTCGTAAACAATTTGGGGGAAATAACATCCCCTTGTCTCACACCACGATGTATGGGGATAGGTTCAGATTTGGCAGCCGGTTCTGGATTTGGACGGCCATAGTAGCGGCGTTGTATAGACCTTTCAACACTTGGATGTATCGCCAGTCGACTTGGCGTCGCTGCAAAGATTCCAGAACAGACCAGGTCTCGACCGAGTCAATGGCCTTTTCATAGTCCACAAACGCTAAGCACAGGGGCCGATTATACTCTTCGGTCTTCTGTATAATCTGCCGCACTGTGTGAATGTGGTCTATGGTGCCGTAACCCGATCGAAAGCCGGCCTGCTCAGGTGGCTGAAACTCATCGAGTCTCCTCGCAAGACGGTTCGTGATGACTCTTGAAAACAGCTTGTAGACGTGGCTTAAGAGTGAAATGGGTCGGTAGTTCTTCAAAAGGGTTTTATCACCCTTTTTGAAGAACAACACGACAACACACTTACTCCACGCCTCCGGAGTTCTCCCATCAAAGAGGACAGCATTAAAGATCTTCTGGAGCTCCTTCACCGGACTTCAAGAGCTCAGTTGTAATACCGTCCTCTCCAGGGGCTTTTCCATTTTTAAGCTGTTTGAGAGCCATCGCGATTTCGTCTAGGCTGACTTCTGGCAAGTCTTCAGTATAGCGGCGTGTCAATGTAGCTCTGGAATCCTCATCCTCGCAGCGTACAGCTGGCCGTAGAAGTTTTCAACTTCCGAAAGAACCTCTGGTATGGAGGAAACAACCACTCCATCCGTGGTGGTCAACTTTGTCAGATGGCTTCTCCCAAGAGATTGAACAAACACTTTCGATCCCCGATTGTGCTCGATTGCTCGTTCTATTGAACGAGTGTTGGAGCATCGGAGATCGCGTCGAACTAGTTTGCCAATTCTCCTGTTTAAAGCATGCCTTTCTGACGCAGTGACTGGTGGGCGTTCACGTCGTTCCTCCATAAGCTTGAGTGTTTCTTCCGAAAATTTCGACTTCGTGCCTTTATGCCGCATTGCGCAAAATCTCATACCTTCCTCCCTGAGGATTCCGACTACATTCTCGAGGGCCTGGTCAATGTCAACGTCATTTGTGGTTTCCACGGCAGCGAATCGGTTCTCCAGGTTAGACTGGAACTTTTCAGATCCCACTATAGTTTGGTGCAGGTTTGGTCGGAGCCTGGATTTCATTAAACGGACACGTTCGAGCTTAAAATTAATATTCAGCGAGCCTCGCACAAGTCGGTGATCGCTTCCGGTATTAAACCTATTGATCACTGAGACGTCTCTGAATATACGCTTCTTGTCCGTTATGATGAAATCGATCTCATTTTTTGTCAGTGTCGGGGCTCTGCCATGTCCACTTCCTTTGGGGCTTTTTCTTGAAGAATGAATTCATCAAGAATAACCCCTCCCTTTCGAGGAAGTTGACTAGCATTTGCCCCCTATGATTCCTGTTTCCATAACCATGGGATCCTACTACCGATTCGCTGCAATTCTGTACTCCCACTTTGGCGTTGAAGTCTCCCATGACAACGTTGTAGTGGGCCTTGGTGGTGGAGTGTAAGGCCTTTGATATGTCATCGAACATATCTTCCACTTCATCGTCCGAGTGCGTCGAGGTCGGTGCGTAAACCTGCACAACCTTGAGGTTATACCTCTCGGTTAGCTTAATAACGAGGTACGCAACCCTGCTCGACACACTTGACACTTCTACAACGTTGTCACAGAGAGCTCTATTTACCAGAAACCCTACGCCACCCTGAGATAGCTGGTCTCCCTCTCGAAAGTATAGCAGGTGGCCTGATTCAAGGGTTACGGTTTCCTCCCCCTCTCTTCGGACTTCAGATAACCCAAGAACATCCCACTTTACCTTCTCGAGTTCGACTTCCAGTTGTGCCAGGTGCTCGTCCAGCCGTAATGTGCGTCCGTTAGTGGTTTTTGGCAGCCTTTCGTAACCCGGAGATTCTTCGCACCCCCTGCCCTGCCGTTACCGTGACCGCCGCCTTGATCAGGAATAGCAGGGCGACCGGGAACTGGGGGCCGTGGTCCGTTCTGGCTTTTCATGGATTGATTTGCTCGTAATTGCCACGCTGAGCAGGCGGGTTGGCAATCGCAGACCGTATACGTGCCGATGTCGCTGCTGCCCGACACCGGTAGGACCCGTATGTGCTGGGTAATAATAGGCACGGGTATTCTCTTAGTCGCCTTTTACGACACCCACGAGAAGATATGGGGGAGTGCTATTCTTAACCGACACTCCACGGTTTGTGGCTTTTATTTATATCATTCTGTAATTGTAACGATCATTTTATTACTTTAATTTTTATTGACTTTTGAATTAATTTTGTGCAAGCCTTTCTTTAAGAACCTATAAATACCTAAAATGTCACTCCAATCTAATTTTGACTCACATTCCCCATTCGGAGTAGGTACATAGTATTATTTTCTCTGTGATTTTCTGTAACATTTAGTACATAACGATACCATTCGTTAAATCTGGCAGATTTAGAAATAGATTCAACATTTTCGTGCTCCTGTTTTGTTACCGGCTTTCCAGATGACCTTGTTATTGCTTTATAAATAATTTGTTTGGAAAACAAACGCGAAAATTCCAGCTATCCGAGAACCACACATACAGTGCATACTTAATACGTATTTTAACAATATGTGAGTGGTTGACCAAAAAGGGACCTCAAGGGAAAATAATTGATTTCGAGAAAATCGCGTTTGAAGTTTCGTGTTTCTATAGGTTTCGACTCGTGCTCGGCTCACAAAAAAAATCATAAAAAAATAAGTACGGCATCTAAAACTGTTCTGGTTAGACCAAAACAAAGCTAAAATACCACAGATTAAAAAATTCAAATAAAAAAATTACGGTTTCCAATCCCTCCAGGTCCCTTTTTGGCATCTTTTTGGTCAACCACTCACATAATAATTTATGTCATTGAATTGTATATCGTGGGCACCACGCGTGCCCACCGTCGGTTGGCAATTTCAATAGCTGAGGTATTGTGAAACCCGCGCACATTAAGGTTTCTTCACGATGTCTTCCTTCCCTGTATTTCCTACCGTAGGTGTCGTATGTTAAGTACAAAATAATTTGACGAGATCGCGACCTCGCATTTTATTACATCTACTTAAGGAATTTCCGTTTCGTGTTTCCTTGTCTTTTAGCATACTTTCGACGTTATTTGTAGGCAGTTTTTGCCTTTTATACCATGTTTACAGCTCCAGCGAAGAGGCCATCGAAAGGTAAGTGATAGGCTGACGCTTCACTTGGCCACTCGCAGTCGCGTATTTGCAGATAATTCACAATAATATAACCACACTGAGGCAAAAATTCACCAAACATTTTTTCGGTTCCTTTTCTGACACGTGAACAAGGAGTATTCCTCTTGGAGATACCTAGTTGTTTAATTTGATTTTAAACATAAACATTTACATACAGGCACATACATTGCTTATGTATGGCATGTCTCTTATGGCAGTGGTGAATTTTCTTTTCTCAATTTAAAACCATTCAAGGGCGCGTTCTTGCTGCTGTAGTGTAGTTTAAACTTAGTTTCAACTTACTTATAGGTACCTACTTGCACTTTTTTGTCACATTGTTAAATCAAGTAGGCATGTGATCATGTGTAATGTAAGATGCAAGTTTCAAAAAAAATTTGATATTATCATAAACATAAACATTTTCATGTAGGCACACACATTGCTTCATGGCCCCACATCCAAGATCTGGGGGTTTTTTTTGTCCCCAGCCAGGGCTCAAACCTTGAACCTCTCGCATGGTAGGCAAATGCGCGACAGAGGTCGTCATTCGGTCGTCATCAGTGCTAAAGATCATCGAAAAAAAATTAATAATAATTTATCCATGAATCAGCCCGTATTAGTTAGTACTGATATATCCAGCACTGGACATATTAATAACGTAGTTTACGTTATATAACGTAAAGCACTTAATAATATGAATATGGGTAATGAAGGGAAGTAACCAGGCCGGCCCCAGGTGGACATACTTCGACCAAATAAGGGATGCATTAGCAAAGGGCAAGATACAAAGTGGCCTAAACCAGCGAACGTGCATGCAACGACTAATGAACGTCGATAAAGCGAAAGCGATTTGTCAGGGTCGTGGCATATGACAGTCCCTGGTCTCTGCTTACCCCTCTGGTATACAGGCGTGGGCTTATGTATGTGTATGTATGAACAACGAATAAATCAGTCAGTCCGTATTCGTCCACTGCTGGGGAAAGGTCTTCCTTAGACGCGCCACTTTTTTCAGTCTTCAGCCATTCTTATCTAGGCCCATCCACCAAACTGCCTCAGATACATGCTTGATATTTGCAAATGGAGGATGTATTAGCAAAGTGCAAGATAAAATGAACCCGAAACCGGCGTGGGTGCAGAGATACACGCGTGCGTATATGTTGTCTTTTTCCCAATACGCAAACGAGTGGTCACGTGAAGCGCCGGTATAATAAAATGCATGCACACACAGGCCTGGTTTACAGGCTTTATTAGCATGCTTTTCATAGAGAAAGAATAAAATAGAGACGGCAAAAACATCTACATGAGCGGGTTCTCCCGCGGAGCGTATCCGCTCGAAAACTGCTGCAGATAACAATTTACTTGGATATGATTGTTAGCACGTCAACCTTTACATTTGCTGCAAACTACATGACGCGATTTTCGTGTAAAATTCTGTCTGCATCGGAAGAAAACTATAAATAGTCGTAAGAACTTTCATGTCCCCGCATACTGAATACCTAATGACATCGTGTTTGTATTTGAGAACCGATCGTGTTGTATAAGCGCAGTTAATTAAAGAAAGGGATTGATAACTATTTCCTTCTAGCTCATACTAAGTATATAGGCGGCAATGTCGTGTGAACGAGAAGTGAACGAGTTAACTTGAGAGTGTTAAATTGGTCCTACTAATTCTCGCTCTCCGACTCAATTTTTCATGAAATACTGCTCTGGACCGATTTTTCTTGTAATCGTCCTACTCTTAGTAAAAAATATGTTTGCCTTGTATATTATTTACGGCCAATTACGCCAGATTTGGCGCTGGTCGGTCCCTTATCTCAGATAAGGAAAAGAACTCAATCATTTTCGTAACAATTTGTTTCACGGCAACACAAGCCGAAATCCGCGCCAACAACATGATATTCCCACCCTTACATTGTTGGTAATCACCATTATTTCCCATTAAAATCGAAATAGCTCCTTTAAATACCCAAAAATATCGCAAACAACATCTACGGATTGCTACGTCAGGGCTACGCCAGTCGTAGCGTTGTAGTTACGAGCTTACTCACAAGATGGCGCTAGTAGTATCGAAATTGAACGCGTCCTACGTCATTTCACCAAAATACTCGTTCATGTTTTACTTCTGTAATTTTAAGGTTTTTACGATTATTGCCACTTTATTTTACGCATATCATTAGTTTTTTGAGTATCTCGAGTCGTTTTAAGCAACATTCTGTTGGAAATTTGCGGTTTTAGTGGGTTTTCGAGCGTTTGGGCTAGGATATTGCGAACCGGTCAGCGATTTTGATATATTTGTCGTTCGCGGTGACAGAAATAGCAACCTAACTACGTAGAAGGCTGAGTGCATGATTGCCGCCTGGGTTTTGCTAAAGCGTAATCTAGAACAGTGGTCTTGTTTATGTAACGTTCAACAGTTAGGTAGGTAGCTGGAGAATAGTTTAATTAAATTGCGTCTTGAATTGATTTCGCTGTTGAATAAATATGTTAATCGATTTGTGAGCATTTTCGGCACTCGAAATGTCGTGGTCATCGGTAATTTTGATTCTTCCGGGCGTTAATAAACACAATTATTTTTTGTTTTATTAGCATTTGACCTACCAAATGTCGTGAAGATGTCTGTGTTTCTATTATGGTATATTACATTGCGTTTGCGTCGAAAACTGGGTCAAGTATTTCTTAGCGGAGTAATGTTTTCGCTTATTTTTACCTACGTGACATTATTTGGCCTATTTATTTAAACAGACCTCTGTGAAACCCATTGTAAGTTAGCTTGTTGCTTTATAACAGTGTTATTGTTTTAATCACGATGCCTTAGAATGCTCCTCAGGGCCAATTTAAACAGTCTAAAGGGAAAGACGTAAACACATATTATTTAACTGTCTCTAACGAGTGTTTTAAGGAATAGTCTTGTTTAGATTGTTATATAATTTCGCTGACTGTGAGGAATCACATCGTGAGGAAACCCGAGTGTCTGAGCTATTCAATACCTCAGCGCTTGAAATCGCCAATCCGCGGTGGTCACGCGTGGTGATTACAGCCCATACTCTCTCTCTGAGAGAAGGCTTGTGTCATGTAGTGGGAGGGAGGTAGTCCAGTTTGCGCACCTGCCTAAATACCAGGGGAGGTAGAGGAGAATACAAATACCTCGTGGGAGGTATAGGCTGCTTATAATATAATTTAATTAATTTGTAATGTTATTGAATATGGCTTTGGCTTAGGGAAGAACCCACGTGCCCCTCGGTGGGGACATAATGAGTTGATGATGATGATGATGATGATGGTTTTGGCTTTAATGAAAAATATCTATTATCATTATAAATAACAACTTGTTACTTTGCATAACATTTAATATGACGTATTTTCTATTGCAAAAACATTTCCTGCAGTGGACGTCGGATGGCTGATGATGATGACGATGATGGTGACGATGATGATGACCTTAATATGTCAACGCTTTCAGGTTAATAGGTACAATGCGCTAAGAACAGTAAACTAATTTAAGCAGCCATAACTTAGTATTCTGAAATTACTTTAATATTTGACAAGTACATCTTACTTTATTCATTTTTTTCCTGAGGACTGAATTTGTGTTAACTAATATAAAAATAATCGACATAAATATAGTTCGTATGGAAGGTACAGTGCGACAGATATACAGTGTGGCCCTGGATAAAGTGCAATCCCGAAAGGGGATGAAACTAGACCATGAATCATTGACTAGAAAAATATTTTAAAAAATTATAAAAAATTATTGTAGGATTTATTGGTATTTTAAGATTTTCATGTTTCATTAAGGACTCTATGTACAAAAGTATTGATTTCTTCCAAAATAATGGGTCTATTTCTTTGAAATAAAAAAAAACAGTATGCCTAATACCTGGCGATGACCATGAAATAATAAATAGTCTGCAAAAAAGTAACTATCTTGGGTAAAAAAATGTATTTTTATGAAAAAAATGATTTTTTTAGACGTTTATGTTAAAAATCTTCAAATTACTAAAAAAATGTGCCCTATAACTATGTAATTTTATAGCTTACTTTTATTCTTTACCATTTTAGCTTCCAAATAAAAAAAAAAGCAATGTTCTAACTAAAAAAACACGCTATCTACGAACTTTTAAAGTGGAGCCTAATCGTGTTACCGTGCAGGTAGAGACCGTTTTTTCCATTGTTTCCGTCCTACTCTGTGCCCTTCGGCAGTCGCAGTCCTTTTGTTCTACACTCAGGTAGAGGGAAGGCGAGGGGAGGGGAGGCAGGGGGTTCGAAACAGGACTTACACAGTCGCTCCGATATTCTCGCCGCTGCTACTACTGTTCTCGTTCTCGCATTGTGTTCTCGTTGATTTGTTATTAAGTTTTTGTTACATTGTTGACTGTTACGTTTTCTACTGTTCGTTACGTTTGGACTGTTCCTGTTCTGCTGTTAAGTGTTGATGAAATGCCGCGATTGACAGAGTTCTCACCTCGAGAAATAGCCGACATGCATTATTATTATGGCATGTCACATGGTCGCACAACAGTCGCTCGGACTGCATACATAAATGCTTTCCCGGGCAGACTCATACCCTCAGCTCGAAATTTTCAAGAGATTCATAGGAGGCTCTCCAACATTGGACTTGGTTTGGCACGAGATCGCCGTGAGCATCCAGCTGTCGTTATTGACAATGCGATAGAAGAGGCCATTTTAAACGATCTGTTTGCTGACCCTACAACAAGCATAAGACGATTAGCGTTGCGTCATGGCATATCGAAGACGTCTGTCTGGCGAATTTTGAAAAAGGAGGGATTGCATCCTTTCCATTACCAACGAGTACAACATTTACACGAAAATGTAGATAATCGTCCAAGATGCGTAATGTCGACGTGGATTCTAAGAAAAATTAGAGCTGACCCAAATTTTCCCAAACGCATTTTTTGGATGGACGAAGCGACATTTACCCGAGACGGCATTACAAACTGCAGAAATTTGCACCAGTGGTCTCACGAAAATCCACGATTGAAGCGGGCATCTACTTTTCAAGTAAAATTTTCAATAAACGTATGGGCAGTCTTAATCGACGACATTTTAATTGGTCCAGTCATTTTACCCAGAACCCTAAATGCTGAACGTTTTTTAGAATTACTACAAAATTTACCCATGTTGATGGAAGATGTTCCCCTGGCTACGAGACGGCGTGGGCGTATGTATCTCCAAATGGATGGATGTCCTGCACATTATGGGCGGGAGGTGCGGCGATTTTTGAAGGAAAATTACCCGAACCGGTGGATTGGCCGAGGAGGGCCAGTAGGCTGGCCAGCGCGTTCACCTGATCTGACACCCCTAGATTATTTTTTATGGGGTGTCATTAAGCAAAGAGTATACAGCACGCCAATAAATACCGAGGCACAGTTGCACGACCGAATAATTCAGTGCGCAAATGACATTAAAAATTATCCAGGAATGATTCGCAGAGCCACTAAGCAAATTAATATTCGTGCAGTAATGTACTTGCAAAATCGAGAAGGCCATTTTGAACATTTAATGCATTAAATAAAAATGCAAAATTGTAAATTACGGATAATTTTATTAATAAAGTTATTGTGATTAAAGTCTGACTTTTATTACCTACTAAAATGTAAATAACTCCTAGCCATTTTTTTAGTTAGAACATTGTTTTTTTTTTTATTTGGAAGCTAAAATGGTAAAGAATAAAAGTAAGCTATAAAATGACATAGTTATAGGGCACATTTATTTAGTAATTTGAAGTTTTTTAAAATAAACGTCTAAAAAAATCATTTTTTTCATAAAAATACATTTTTTTACCCAAGATAGTTACTTTTTTGCAGACTATTTATTATTTCATGGTCATTGCCAGGTATTAGGCATACTGTTTTTTTTTATTTCAAAGAAATAGACCCATTTTTTTGGAAGAAATCAATACTTTTGTACATAGAGTCCTTAATGAAACATGAAAATCTTAAAATACCAATAAATCCTACAATAATTTTTTATAATTTTTTTAAATATTTTTCTAGTCAATGATTCATGGTCTAGTTTCATCCCCTTTCGGGATTGCACTTTATCCAGGGCCACACTGTATATTTTAAATGACAAACAATCGTGCTCTATCTAAAATACTTTGTAAGTTCCGACAAGGGGAAACATCACGACGTATTTTAATGTAACAACCTTATATCTCGTGTTTGACAAATAAATTATCTTTATCTTTATCATACATTGTTGCAACTTACAAACTCACGATATGCACATAAAAACAGCCTTACTAATAATAAGTTATACACTCTGAATAACTATTTGACGTATATCAATTTATACTGGTTTAATCGCATTTAGCGTACAAATAACCACTTTGTCAGACCTCGCATAACGGCGGTATACACAAATCATAACCTTTATTAGTAAGGCCGAAAGAATGCACTTGCACTTTAGAGAACGTGAGACGGCAAGATGCGCTAGCACTGTGAGACAAACATAGATTATAAGTCGACTGTCTGCTTACCGACCAAGTCAGAGGTCGTGGATTCGATTCCCTGTTTGGGATGCCGTACCATTTGTACAAATGGCGTCACCCTGGCTTTTTTCCATGTTTGTAGTGGCCTTGCCTGGTTAGCACAAAGGGCAAGCTAGTTTGGGACCAGGGCCTCAATTCTTTTAGCGCATTATAGTTCGATGACATGTACACGGTCGGGTCACGTGACGTGTTTTTTCATACCATTGACGCCTAGATTTCTTGATTTGAGTGCGCGCGTAGACTTGAAGCGGCAATGAAACTAAATCGCCATGTTCATACAGTTGTCATTGTACTACAATCCATTAACAGAATCTAGGTCCAGGCCAAGTGATTGTCTCGTGTGGAAGTTATTATTATTGTTATATTTAAAGCCTCTACTGCTACTGCTAAAGTTTTTCTTTAATTAAAAATCGCCAGCCTCTTCGTTTGCGTGGCTCTGTGTACTGAAAAATACACATCAGAATTGCTATTGGCTTATCTGGAATAATCTATATCAAATTAAAAAATAAAATAAATAAACTCATGCCTGCTATCCCCGAGGGGATAGGCAGCCGAGGCACGAAACACTAAAACTGGGCCCACGTTTTGCCGAGTTTATTAGGTCCCAACGTGACGAGTGGCAAGCCTGTCGCCGTTATCCGGGCACAAGTTATCAAATAAACATAAAATGTTTTAGAATAGATAGATTACAACTCATTATCGCCAGCTCTGCGAATCAGAGCGAAACCTGGTCGGACTCTTCCGACAAAAAGTCAAATAAGTGTATCCGGAATGAACTTAATAATATCTAGTGCCTACGAAAGTTTTTGGTCAAAAAAGTCGTATATATATATATTTATGTATTTTAAACCTATCATCATTATCATCAACCCATTATGTCCCCACCGAGGGGCACGCGTCGCTTCCCTGAGGAAGGTATAGCCCATTCTCCACCACGGGGGTCAAGTCCGGATTAGTGGAGGCTTATAAGTCTAGTGGCTGGTCTTACTGTCAGAAGTTTTCAAGCCCCCCTAAGTCCTCTTGGCTTAACGACTGCCATCTATCGACCTATATCTATTTTATTTATTTAGGCTAACATAACATACTCTAGGATTAGGATCACCTAAAACCATAAGTGACGTTAAAACCAGACTAATCGAGGGCATAACAGTGATCTAAGTGCATCGCATTACCTAGATCAGTCTGGCACGCCTTCACTTGGCAGACCGCACTAATAGGCTATTTGACAGTGTAAAACAAAAACTGTATTATTTATACGTATTCGTATCTTACGTAAATTGGTTTGTTTACTGACATGTGACGTTATAATTCCTGTGCGACGCCATATTTCCCAAAATAGGGTTTTGGAGGGTTATTTCAAAAGTAATTTCCGTTTGCCTTTTTTAGAAGAAATACACGAAAGAATACGTTTGGGACCTCGGCAAAACGTGGGCCCAGTTCTAGTGACTGGTGCCTCTGCCTACAGGCGTATAACAGGCCTATGACAGGCATGAGTTTTTTTTTTTATTTTTGTACACGAAATAATTTAAAATGACCAATTTCTGAGGACACCAACAATAAATATGAGATAGTTTTCAAAAATATGTCAAATAGCCTATTTTATAGTGAGATATTGTGATCTCTATGGAGTTAGCACTGAAGAGTACTTAGATTAGTGTGGCATGAAAGAGATGAATTTGTGTGACAACTTCTTTATTGATAAAAATGTCACTTAAATCACTCTGGTTCTAGTTCCAACGTCGTCAACAGGTTTGTCTCGAAGTTGAACGCACTATACATTTTCCGTTCCCAAACCGTGGAATCGTTGTAAATGATCCTGTGAAATGCGGGTGGTATGCCCGCAAAAGACTTCAACGGGATACGGGCCGGCAATTGTTTTGGTCGGGTTCTGCGCTACTTTGGACATCTCATGGTGTTCCCCGCAGATGTTTAGCGAAATGAACTAATTTGTAATGCTTGTACCTATTGATATTGTGCTTCGTTCGTGACGGTTTTGCAACGGTACAAGCCGACTCTGTCTCTGTCTCTCAACGGCATTCTTATCAAGCAATTGTAAATCATAAAATTATATTACAAAAGTCAGCTACTTTTTTCCCGTCAAACGTTTTTTTTTTGCGATTATTTAGCTGCAATTTAAAGTAGTATCTACTATAATATCTACATATTATGTATAAGCAACGTACGGCGCGTTCAGTCCATGGATGGGTCACCGTCTATGACTAACGCTCGTGGCATTTTTCCGATCGGTTCCGTGCTTCGCAAGAAAAGTTAAGCAGTTGCTGCCGGCTGCCGTCGATAGATGGCAGTCATTAAGCCAAATCAGATGCGGTTTGAAAACTTCTGACAGTAAGACCAGCCACTAGTCTTATAAGCCTCCACCAATCCGGACTTGGCCCCCGTGGTGGAGTATGGCCCGTGCCCCTCGGTGGGGACATAATGGGTTGATGATGACGATGATGATATTGTTAGTTGAATATTATTGTTACCATGCCTGCCTTTTAATTCTATATCTTCATGTGTTCTGGGAATTTTATAAATGATTAGCTATCTATGACGACCTCTGTGACGTAGCAGTAGCAGAGAGAAAAAATAATAATCCAGGTCTTGGATGTTTACATGTTTGTAACGTAGCTGTTTCTGGTTCCCACGACACAGGGTATCCTAGTGTGGGGCCAGAAGCAATGTAAGTGCCTGTGTGTAAATGTTTATGTTTATCTATCATATTATTATGTAAAACTTTTCCTAATCCGATAATGCTGAAAGCAAAAGAAGTGTATAAGGCTGCTGTGGTTGGCGCTTAGAAGCCACACAGCGGCAGAGGCTAGCGAAGTAATCGATAACATGGCGGCCACGTCCGAGTCGGTCGGCGTTGGTCATTTCGTCACGTGGTAAAAAATAAGTACTACTTCATTGCATATAGGTACAATAAGCCTGAATAATATAAAGAGAGGTCTAGATTTAGATAGAGCAAAAACTATTTAGTAAAAACATGTTATATATTTTATCTATTAGGGGCCGTTATTTCAATAGTCAGATAACTTTTATCTGAGGAATAAAAATGGCGGTTTGACGGCTTATGTATGAAAATTGTGTCAAACCGCTGTTTTTATTCCTCAGATAAAAATTATCTAACTGTTGAAAAATCAGGCCTAAGTGCATAAAAATCGCGTGCCACAGTGACGGCTTCATTAGTGGCTAGGCTAGACTTAGTTAAGGCGATCATAACAAAGATTTACATACATTGCCTCTGGCCCCACTCTAGGATACCCGTGTCCGTGGGAACTAGAATCAACGACATAACAAACATGTGAACATCCAAGACCTGGGTTTTTTTTTTGTCCCCAGCTGGGATTCGAGCCCGGGACCTCTCGCATGGTAGTCAGATGCGCTAACCGCTGCGCCACAGAGGTCGTCTACTATTACTAGGTACTATTTACTCGTACATGAATCCGAACCCAATGGGTTAGAATGAAGCGCTACCACTAGTTACTAAGTACAGTTGACCATACATCAATCTTTAAATGGTTCGACTCTACTAAGTTATTTTAAGGGCCACTTTGCAACAAAAGTATTTCGTTTGATCTACTGTCGACTATCCCTTATCTCTGTAAAATAGTAGTGTGCGATAAATAGTTATCTATCAAAATCGCATCCCCGTTTTTACCCGACTGCGAAGGCAAATGAGTATCATATATGGGTATAAGTTTTCGTGCTTCTGTGTGTATGTTATTTGTAGCCGCGTAGAGGCAAAACTTGAGTTGTCAAATTAAACGTATGGATACAAGAGTGCCACTGGCAAGAAATATGAGGTGTTATATACTAAAGTTACTAGCTGCTTCATTAAAATGTATGTAAGTAGCCTATTTAGGTCCCACTGTAGGGCACAGCCTTCTCTCAGAGAGAGAGTATGGGCTAATGCCTGGCTCCAATATTCACAAAACACTTTGTGTTTGCTTACGATCGGTTACAATTCCCACGAAATTCCTACGAACCGTAAATAAATTGTAGGGCAAAACGGATCGTAGCCGGTAGGCGTATATTATAGGAACCGGGCATTAATCTCCACGCGTGCCCACCGCGGATTGGCGATTTCGAGCGCTGAGGTATGTGAATAGCTTATAATAGACACTCAGGTTTCCTCACGATGTTTTCCGTCACAGTTAGCGAGTGATATTGCTACTATAATTTCACAAATGTATTAGAAAACAAAGTCGTCAAAGTCAGGTTTAAAATTACATGTAATAATGTGTCTAGGGTCGGCGGACAAAAGCACAGAAGTCTAAAATGCAACTTTTTGAGTCGGTGATTAAAAACCTATTGTAAAATTACTCTATACCTAACATTTTTATTAACTTAACATTAAATTAACGGAGAGCTGTCATGAAACAATGAATTGAAAGTACATGTGTCTTACAAAAGTTAAGGAAACTGCTAATATAAGATTACTAACCTTGCGTGGAACAATAAAGGAGAATGGTCACGGTCCATACAAAATTTACCCAGGCCCGACACGAATGGGACCTATCCCATTTATTTTGTTATATTAAAGGTATCCAAGATATGTAATTTTTATATTCATAAACAGTGGCTAACATATTTATTTATTTTATTAATCTTTCAAATTTAATTACATAGTTATGAGCACTTTTTATGCTGTGCCTGAAGAAAACAACGAAGCAATAAACTAATATGTTAGCCCAGTGGCTATATCAGTCAGTAATATCAGTATATTTATTTATTTATTAATTGATTGATTTATTTATTTATTTATTTATTTAAATTTTTTTAAATGTAAGTGCAATAAAAGTCACTTACATTTAAAAAATTTGAAATTTAAAAGATATTGATTACAAAACATACATATTTTGATTACATTTAATATAACAAAAAAATGGGATAGGACACTTTCATGTCGGGCCTGGGTCACGAAAGACCATTCTCCTTTACTGAAAAATTTACTCATGTGCCTTAGCACTGAAGCACTCTACTTTTATTAAAAGATGCTTAAATTAAAAGCGAAATACGTTTTTTTTTATCTTTTTCGTCGAGCATCGCCTGGCCTAGGGATCGACTGATACCTAAACAAAAACGTAGCGATTCCCTTCTAATAATTCAAAATCATCCTAGACGATTGTGCTGGCCAGCTACTATAGTCTGTAAAATATAGCTTGATCTCCGCGACAGCTGTCATCTAAATTGCGTCCATGAAGTTTTGAATTTTTTCTCAGAATATTTGTTCTGTGAAAACTCCGTACTTCATCATCATCAACCCATTATGTCCCCACCAAGGGGCACGGGTATCTTCCCTGAGGAAGGAACAGGCCGTACTCCACCTCGGGGGCCAAGTCCGGATTGGTGGAGGCTTGTAAGACTAGTGGCTGGTCTTACTGTCAGAAGTTTTCAAGCCGCCATAAGGCCTCTGACTTGGCTTAACGACTGCCATCTATCGACGGCAGCCGGCACCAACTGCTTAACGTGCCTTGCGAAGCACGGAATCGCTCGGAAAAATGCCACTAGCGTTAGTCATAGACGGTGACCCATCTATGGACTGAACGTGCCGTATGTTGCTTAACCTTAGTGATCGTTTAAGATCACTCAGGCAGCCCAGGCTACGAGCGATACTGCACACTATTCGATGTCGAAGCAATATCGTCCTTATTCTGAGGCAATACCGTAACCTAGCCCTGTCAGTGTGGCAGCTGTCGCGGAGCTCAAGCTATATTTTACAGAGTATAATAAAGAGGAATCGCTACAGTACGCCGATCCTAGATTTAGGCCTTCCGTACTAACTTTCAAGCAGTCGGGAAATTCTTTTTATAAATTAGTTTTCAAAGAGTTACAGACTATTCGGAACTCCTTTTAACCCTGCTACGCAGCAGCGTAGCTAGGGGGCCGGGATGAGCGCTAATCCCGATAACAAAATTACCCAGCTACTGCACAGCTTCCGTGCATCATATGTCTAACGGCATAGGGTGCAAATTGCACAGGTTTTAGTGGCGATAATTTGGCCCCGTCGCTCTTATTATACGTAAATAAACGTATGTTGGCAGCCTCGTCTGCCAGGGGGTGAGATAGGTGTCAAAGATCAAGTAGTGTGGTGCAGATAACCATATATAGCTTGTTTTATACAATAGAAGCTCGTAGCGCCAATATTATTAAAAGGTCTAAAATAGACTAAACTTAAGAAAATTACGGGCATTTTTTTGTTTGTTTTGGCAACAGTTTTACAAATGCACACATTGAATTGCTTCATGAAAAAACTTTTTGAATTGTTGAGTGCCAATAAAATTTTAGGCTTAGAGTAAAATGAATTAGTGCACAATTCATAACTCATATCTATGAATTTTGTACATTACATCACATACGGTCACGCTTGTATCCCGGATGGGTAGGCAGAGACCAGAGTTTGCCACTTGCTACGGTCCTGTCAGACCTCTTTCACTTCATTCTATACCAACAACAGTTAGGTGTCACGGACAACAATCTGTGATAGCTTCAGAACTCCGACAGGATTAGGAGCGCATAATTAGACCTGTATGATGATGATGATGATGATGGCGGCCTTCTCGTCGTACCCGATGACAGCGACGGTCACTGCTTCCTGGCGTGTGCTCTAAGGTGACTGAAACATCCTAACTTTGTATTGAATGTTCGGTCGCATTCGGCGCAGTTGAGCTTCCCGTCTTCATTGTAAGTGTAGGTGACCTGTATACTCAATACTTGATTGCAGCCATAAGTTTCAAAACCAGGTCCAGGTGCAGGTCAGTTTCCAGTTTGACTCGGCTACAAATTCCAAACGTCATTTTGACAGGGCAAAATCCTGTCGCAATCCTGACGTTTGGAATTGATCATAGCGAGGATGGGGAGACTGATTGATATTATTGAGGCTGCCTGCTCCAATTTTTTGCGCACCAAATCATGGGGATTCAATCGTCTAACTGTCAAATTAGTTTGACAGACGTTTGAAATTGCTCAGGAGTTGGTGCGCAAAGTTAGGGCCCTGGCCCCTTATTTGAAGCTCACAAAATCCTGAGCGATTTTAATCGTCTAACTATCAAATGAGTATGGAATTTGACAGTATGACTATTGCGCTCTGGATGTGGCGCGCGGATTTTTTGTTCGCTGCCTTCTTCTCCACTAAATTTGGCCTCAAGGCAGAGCCTTACATTATAAGTACATTGACATTCAACAAACAGAAATGTAAATTCTTTACTTCTAAGGCTGATTTTAGAGTCATGCTGACCACTCGCTGACCGTCAGCGCTGATAGACAAAATGTATTGCTGGTCAGCGCTAAACGGTCGGCGTTTTTCTAAAACACTCCTTAGAACGTAGTACCTACATATTGGCCTGGTCAGCGCCGTGTGTCAGCGTGACTCTAAAACCGGCCTAAATAAATTTCTGATTTCTGATAGAGCTCTGATCGGCGTAACCACTCGTTACCCTTTCTTCCTTCATATTGGTTAGTTTGACCTGTCCGTTAACAATATTAGGCAATGTTTTGCGAAGATCTGTAGAGTCTCTTCTCCAACCCTTGTCTACTCTAAGGGCCCGAACCGATTTTCGATGCAATCCGCATCAGAAGGGGCCGGCTTTTTTTTATTAAAAACCCCCTTACCCTCCGCGTTGTTCTTTTGTGATACATTTGCCTTTCTCTGCGAGTACCTGAGCAGCGTTGTCATGTAATTAGCCACGAAGATACGTGAGAACTTGCTGTCGGTATAGAGTTGAATTAGCATCCGATTGTTATTAAGTTACGCTGCCGGCTGCTCTTAGAATTGGTTGCACGGTGACGTGAGTCGCGCTTGTTAATGTCAAAGGTCAGGCAAGGTAGTTCGCTAGACTTTCCAGTACGTTGATTGTTATATAGAATATATTCTGACATTTGAGGCGCGTAACATAAGCCATCGTCCTACGCATGCAGGATTATAAAGAAAACCAAAAAAGAAATTGATTTTAAAACTTCATGCGTGAACGAATGCTAATGACGCGAAATAGATTTGTCAGGATTGTGGCAACTGCCATGGTCTCTGTCCAGCCCCCGAAAATATAGGCGTGGTCATTGGTTAAAATCAACGTAATAATTTCAAGTAATATTGTACTTTGCTATCGCAATAGGGCCTCCTGTAAGGATAGCTTAGGTTTGTGGAAATAAATAAATAAATAAAACGTAAAATTTCATAAAGGTAGTGGGCAGACTGCAGGGACCATTACTATTTGAATCATCATCAACCCCTTATATCTCCACCGAGGGGCACGGGTCTCTTCCCTGGGGAATGTATAGGGCGGCTTGAAAACTTCTGACAGTAAGACCAGCCACTAGTCTTACAAGCCTCCACCAATCCGGAGTAGGCGTGGTGGAGTATGCCCTATACCTACCTGGGAAGAGATCCGTGCCCCTCGGTGGGGATATACTTAATGGGTTGATGATCATGATGATGAACAATTGGCCATGCTATTTATTTTTCATAAATTATAATATGTTTTTTATAATTCATCTTGAAAATATTGACCATTGTAAGAAACTGATTGCGGTATTTTTGAGTTAAATACTGAGCAGTTACGTTTTGGAAGATATACGTTGTTATGTTGGCACTTCACATTTTGACCACTTCAACCCTCCAACGATGTCTGGGGGCGGCCAACTGATATTCATTCTTTTCACCGCACGATCCTCTTCCATCCCTTTACGTTCTTATAAAAATGTAAACGTTGTCATGCTACCGTATAGTATTAAGCTTCTAATACACTACACTATACTGTAATAAAGTAGCCATAATACAAAGTCGACAAACTACATAATCTAGGTACCTTTATAAATAACCCAGTTGTAATATCTACCCCATGAGGGTCATACAACTCATACATAACAGCAGACTGGCGCCATATGTAGGTAGGTATTGACTGTCCTGTAGGTCTAGCGGTATCACGTGTGATTACCACGCCGGAGGTAGTGGGTTTGATTACCATTGGGGGCCGCCGTACTTGTGATGTCAGCTGGGTGTATTGTCATGTTTGTGATGTCCTTGTCCGGTCACCATTGCTCAGGGTGTCCTAGTTTGAAACCTGAAAAATGTTTCTGAGCAACGTTTTGGTGATTGTGACGTCATCAGAGGATGACTAAGGCTGTCTCCTTAGTTCTTTGCCTACATAAAAAAAAACAAATGTCATTAACGTCAATTGATTTGGTTTGTATTGCTTTGTAAGTATAGTCCAAGATTTTTAGATGTCCGCTCTGCATAAAATCCTTCTACGTGATTTTTTGATTGGATTATGTCGGAGGGTGCCCCCCAAGTATAAATTTTTCGCTGTTTACAACCGGAAGGGCGATTTTGGGAGGTTTGCGAATTTTCTTCTTCCAAGTCCATGTTACCTGCATCAGAACTCAGCAACTAATCATTTTGCAAGAAAAAGTTTCCTGCAAAAATTTGTAGAAAATTTCATGCTCTCCAACTTTAATTCAAACATTTTTTTCGTATCTCCAAAAATTATTGAGTTACTTTGCAAAAACAAAAAATTTGGTTTTTTTTACTTAAATATATCGGAAAATATCGACAATAGGGGGGAAAGTTTGGTATAAAAAAGATGGGAATTTTTGTTCTCTACAAAAAAGATCTCTTCGGTTTTTAACGTAAAACTTACCGTTTCCGAGATATATGCAAAAAAACGGTTTCCAAGATGGCGGCTAACGCTCACGGTTTCGGGCGACAGAAACTCGGTTTTATACTTAGGAGGCACCCTCTGACATAATCCAATCGAAAAATCACGTAGAAGGATTTTATGCAGGGCGGACCGATTTTTGGTGCTAAAATTCCTGGACTAAGTAAGGCAAAGGATTAATAGTCATATACTGTCTTTGCTGACGTCTAAAGTCATTTGAGGTCAAGTTTTTTTATTGAATATCTTAACTTAATATAGTGTTAACTAGCTGTCCCGGCAAACGTTGTTTTGCCAGATATGGCTATGAAAAATAGATAACAACCTATTCTCAAGCCTACCGAATATACATGTAAAGTTTCATGAAAATCGGTGAAGCCGTTTCGGAGGAGTATGCGCACTATGTATTAGATATACAGCGTGTTCCAAAAATGACACGTCACAGTGACACCGGAGGTAGACCTGCTCAAGAGGCATCGTACCAACCTCAGTAAAAGTAGCACCGTTTTCGGGATATTGCCGATTTAAACTTTTCCAAAATTTTACATCTTTTAACAAGTTCAATGCTAGCATTAAGTTAGATAGCCCTCGTGTTTGGTTTTTTTTTTATTTGTACTCGGTCACGAATAGTTAAATAAGATGACAGAAGTGTTATTTTCTCGTTAACTAATGTAAATTGTGCAAAAATAGTGGATTAAACTTGGAATAATAGCAAAATATTATTTTCAACTTTGACTTTCACTGTGACGTGTCATTTTTGGGACACGCGGTATACATATTTACAAATCTGATAAATAGAAATTGTACTGAAAGCATAATTATCGAAATGGTTTTGAAATTTTCGTTCATGTTAAAAATGTAGCATGGCCAATTGTGATCGAAACGCCCCACATCCATGTACCTAAGTAGCACATTATGCGATATAATTTAGCAGTCATCGGCGCATGCGCCGCGGCCGGGTTGTGAAACGGCGCTGGCGCAGTGTCATCGACACGGGCATTCATGAAGCCGTGACGTCACGTCCGGTTCGCCGCGCGGCATGCGAATGTTCTCTCTCACAATGCCGTGTTGTACAGGCGACTACACGGGGTTTTTTGTACATAGGCAGCAGCCTATGTACAAAAAACTTATGTATGCGGAATCTGGGATTCCAATAATTTTAAACGCAATTTCTGACCTCCATGGTCAAATTCGTTCTTTTTTTAAATACTAGCCGCTAATATTTTTCTCTTATATACGTTAGTGTTTTGTTTTTGTTGGGTTTCAAATGTCATATCGCTGAAAAAATGGAACTCACTCGTGAAAATATTCGTGCTATGATTTATTACGATTTTCGACGTGGTTTAACGCAACAACAGTGCGTAGATCAATTAACTTCGACTTTTGGTGGTGAAGCTCCATCAAAAACGACTGTGTATCACTGGTTTAGTGAGTTTAATCGCGGGCGCAGTAAGCTCACGGACGAAGTTAAAGAAGGTCGCCCGAAATCGGTGGTTGTGCCACAAAATATTGAAGCTGTGCGAAAACTAATAATGCAAGACCGCCATGTTACATATCGCGAGATAGAGGCTATTCTGGGCATATGTATGACGAGCATTCATAGGATATTACATGAACATTTGTCTGTAAAGAAAATTTGTTCGCGTTGGATCCCGCACAACTTAACTCAGGATCAAAAAGATGCTCGCGTCGAATGGTGCAAGAAAACCTTAAAAAAATTACAAAATTACTCAAAATCTGTTTATAATATCTACACAGGTGACGAATCCTGGATCTACGCGTACGATCCCGAAACTAAACAAAAATCAACAGTTTGGGTGTTTCAAAATGAGCCGAACCCTACGAAAGTGGCTCGTGCAAAAAGCACTGTAAAGCAAATGGTGGCCTGCTTTTTTGGTATTAATGGCCATGTGGCTACAATACCACTGGAGAATCGCAGAACGGTTAATTCGGAGTGGTACACGACCATTTGTTTGCCGGAAGTATTTGAAGAAATACGCCAAAACAACCAGCGACGCAGAATCATACTTCACCATGACAATGCCAGCTGTCATATATCTCAGGAAACAACTACATTTTTGGATGGTCAAAAAATAGAATAGATGGGTCATCCACCGTACAGCCCTGATTTGGCTCCCAATGATATCTATTTATTCCCAAATGTAAAGAATAAATTACGTGGTCAACGATTTTCGACCCGTGAAGATGCCGTAGATGCGTTCAAACAGCACGTTTTGGAGATACCTCAATCGGAGTGGAAAAAGTGTTTTACAAATTGGTTTCATCAAATGCAAAAGTGCATCGATCATAGTGGAGAATACTTTGAAAAACAATAATAGCCATATACATTTGTATATTTTTTCTATTCCGCATACATAAGTAGCAGCCCTCGTACTACAATTCGGTAGTTGACACGACCAACAATAAATTATTTGGTATGGTGGATTAAAACAAAAAATACAAAATATTTCGGAAAATGTATCTCTTTTAGTCAATTACTGGTTATTACAATCTTTAAGAATGCTCTGAATAATGACGTCATAATTCGGTATTTTCATACGAAATTCCGTTTTAAAAGGAACTTATTTGACATTTTGTCAACTACCCAATTCATGGATGACAAGTAGATATACGATAAATCCACGGATTAAGAAAAGTTTTACAGTTTTCAAACTTTCACAATAGAATCGCTCGTAGTCCCGGCTGCGTGAGTGATCTTAAACGATCACGAAGGTTAAGTAACATAGGGCGCGGTAAGTGCATGGATGGGTGGTGACCCATCGAAAAATGCCACTAGCGTTAGTCATAGACGGTGGTCTATGACTAACGCTAGTGGCATTTTTCGAGCGCTTCCATGCTTCGCAAGGCACGTTAAGCAGTTGATGCCCGCTACCGTCGACAGATGGTAGTCGTTAAGCCAAGGGCGGCTTGAAAACTTCTGACAATAAGACCAGCCACTAGTCTTACAAGCGTTCATCTATCCGCACTAGGCCCCCGTGGTGGAGTATTGCCTATACCTTCCTCAGGAAAGAGATCCGTGCCCCTCGGTGGGGACATAATGGGTTGATGATGAAAATTAAGTACGCAAGATGTTATGATTCCTACAAATAAATATCCACATCTAATACACTTTCATCGTCCCCTTCTTGCATCCTCTGGCCGAGCTCCATTAAAGTGAGGTTGTCAATAAGGATGCAGATCTCTATCTGAAACATACTTTGATATAAAATCTAAAGCAAAAAGATTCTAGAGTACAATCTTAAAAACATATTTTATCGCTAAGGGCGCGGAGGGGGAAAAACCAGCCAAGTGCGAGTCGTACTCGCGCACGAAGGGTTCCTTACCATTACCTATAAAATTGAAAAAAAAAAACACGTTTGTATTCGTACGGGAGCTCCCCTTAAATATATATGTTATTTTAACTCTTAAATGACCATGAAAAGTATACATTTTTCATCGGCTTGGACTTTATCTCAAGGCGATAAGGTTCAATATAAAGTGGGTACTATTATCCCTATAGCTTAATAAGGGTTAATGTAATTATTTATTTTGAGTAATATAACAGGGTCTACTTGTTGCCGTTATCAAAATCGAGCAAAAAAATCAAGTTATTGCAAGGGTTCCCCCGTAAATATTTATTTTATTCTGTTTTTTAGTATTTGATGTTATAGCGGCAACAGAAATACTTCATCTGTGAAAATTTCAACTGTCTAACTATTACGTTTCATGAGATACAGCCTGGTGACAGACGGACGGACAGACTGCGGAGCCTCAGTATTCATCATCAACCCATTTTGTCCCCACCAAGGGGCACGGGTCTCTTCCCTGAGGAAGGTATAGGCCATACTCCACCACAGGCCCCCGCCTGGTCCGGATTGAGGTTTGAAAGACTAGTGGCTGGTCTTACTGTCAGAAGTTTTCAAGCCGCCCTAAGGCCTCTGACTTGGCTTAACGACTGCCATCTATCGACGGCAGCCGGCACCAACTGCTTAACGTGCCTTGCGAAGCACGGAACCGCTCGGAAAAATGCCGCTAGCGTTAGTCATAGACAGAAACCCATCCATGGACTGAACGCGCCGTATGTTGCTTAACCTTAGTGATCGTTTAAGATCACTCAGGCAGCCCAGGCTATGAGCGATTCGCCTCAGTATTAGGGCCCGTTTTATCCTTTGGGTACGGAACCCTGATAAACGGCTTCGATGTTTCTCAATTGTTTTCTCTTACTTCTTAACTTTTATGTTATTGTTTTCTAGGTCATTCTCATAAAGCAGCGCGACCCAAATAACTGACCTGAAACTAACAACTTGGAAGTTCGTCAAGTATTGTCGGTCTTATTTATAAAAAAATAGTAATCTCTCAGGTTTTCTTTAAGTAAGACTCCGTATAACTAAGGTATGACTCTCTCTGTCCTGTGTCTCGATTCTGTTAGTGCATTGTAGTACGATGACATATACACGGTCGGGTCACGTGACGTGTTTTTTCATACTATTGACGCAAATAACACGCGATATACGTTTTCGCGTTGACTTGAAGCGGCACTGAAACTAAATCGCCATGTACATGCAACTGTCATTGTACTACAATCCATTAGCAGAAACTAGGCCCAGGTCCTCGATTCTGTTAGTGCATTGCAGTACGGTGACAGATTCTCGGTCGATTCTCACGTGACCTGTTTATTAATCGAACCCACGACCTCTGTCTTGTTAGGTACGCGCCTTAACGGCGAGACCAACGGGGCAGTCCAGTCAAGTTAATTATCTAAACGTGTTAAGCGGACAGCAGTTCAATCTTCACATTGACTGCAACCAAGTACACGGCACGCATACTATAAAGGTTGATGCGATGTATCGTCACTGCAAATGTACCTACATTTATAAATACTAATCATAATCATGGCATAGCATCGTATAGGTCAGTTATCTAAAGCTGGCACGTTCACAGTACTCACACTTATGCAATTTCACTATACAGGATGTTTAAAAATATATGATTTTGATTCTAAATGCGACTCTAGTTTAAGTGTAGACTAGAGTTAGGTTTTAGTAATATAGGTGCGTTGTAGATAAATAAATACAAATATATGTGTTACTTGTTATAATATATTTTTAGCAAATTCGAGCGAAAAGTATTAAAAACAAGTTGGAATCAATGGTCACAAAATAGTTTTAAATTTCAATAAATTTTCACATGAACAAAAATAATTTCACCTAAGAAAATCTTTACCAAAACAGAAAATAATTATCCCAGAAATCCTCAACAATTTAATTATAATTTAATTATGTAACAAAGGGTCACGGACGCTCAGTGGTCAGTTACTGGATGAATTACCCTACCTTTTTTTCTAATTGCTTGCCACAGATAAAAACTTTACTGGAAGGAATCTGTGATCAACTGAGCAACATCATTCGGTTTCTATTGTGGTTACGCGAATGTTCTGTTCTCCTATTCTTCTTCTTTTTCTTCAACGTTTTTTCCATGATTTTAGCACCAGTAGCAGTTGTCCGAAGTCCAATCACAATCAAATGCAAGAGCCAAAAGAAAAGAGGAAAGCCCACAGAATAAACTGGCAATTCCCATTAGAAAAACAAAAACCCTCTCTTAAAAATGCCATCTACTGACTAATGAGCCGTTTTCAGAAGAAAAAAAAAAACGAATAGCTGTCAAAGGAATGCAGTTTTGGACCTCAGCCCAATAGCCATGTGTGATACATGTTATTTTTTTGAAATTGAAAATGTTAGTTTTTTTTTTCAATACAATATAACTCCGAAAGGACAAACATTTGGCTGTTGACGTCATAGTAACTTTTATTCAGCTCGCTGAGACCTATTCGATGATGTATCACACATGGCTATTGGACTGAGGTCCAAAATTGCATTCCTTTGACAGCCATTCGTTTTTTTTTTAGTTCTTCTGAAAGCGGCTCATTTGGAACTACTTTTCTTAGCTGTCAGAAAAATCCCTCATTGAAACGCACACACGGTTGAATACCAAAAAGATCACGCTGTATATATAAACAGTAGTAAAAGTAAAACTATAACTGTCCCCTTCACACTCATAAGCTAGACCGCGCGCAAGAGAGACGGGCAGACTTTTCATGATGCGCATGCAGTACACGTCACGCCGCGCGCTATTCACAGACACTACACAAGCGCAACGTGTAAATATGTGTTGAACGTGCCAGCTTTACTTAACTGACCTGTAGCACTCGCAAACAATAATATCGGCGCGCCAAAACTCCCCATCAAGATCAAATACGTATGTAACAATAAATACAGTGCCAAGTGCGAGTCGAAATACCCCGAGGGCTTGGTACTGTAGCGCACTACTTTTATTGAAATACTTCATCATCAACCCATTATGTACCCAGTGAGGGGCACGGGTCTCCTCCCTGAGGAAGGTACGTACAGGCCATACTCCACCACGGGCGCCAAGTCCGGCTTGGTGGAGGCTTGTAAGACTAGTGGCTTACTGTCAGAAGTTTTCAAGCCGCCCTAAGGTCTCTGAAGTCGCTTAACGACTACCGTCTATCGATGGCAACCGGCACCTTAAGGCGGCTGGAAAACTTCACAGTAAGACCAGCCACTTGTCTTACAAGCCTCCACCAATCCGGACTTGGCCACCATAACATAACATAAACATAACTTTTACATACAGGCACATACATTGCTTCTGGCCCCACACTAGGATACCCTGTGTCGTGGGAACCAGAAACAGCGACGTCACAAACATGTAAACATCCAAGACATGGGTTTCTTTTTTTTTTTTTGTCTCCAGCCGGGATTTGAACCCGGGACCTCTCGTATGGAAGTCAGATGCGCTAACCGCTGCGCCACACAGGTCGTCCACCATGGTGGAGAAATTCCTACACCTTCCTCAGGGACCAGAGCCGTGCCCCTCGGTGGGGACATAATGGGTTGATGATGAAATCAGAAATCAGAAATTTATTTCAACGTAAAGAATTTACATTCTGCTTGTTGAATGTCAATGTACATAAAATTATAATGTTAGCCGCTGCCTTAGGGCTGAATGTAGTGGAGAAAAAGGCAGCAAAAAAAACTTCACTCTGACCATGTGGAGAAATTCCTACACCTTCCTCAGGGAACAGAGCCGTGCCCCTCGGTGGGGACGTAATGGGTTGATGATGAAATTCTGCAAATACCTGAAGTCACTGAAAACAGCTGTTTTTGTACCAGTAACGTCTGCCTTATTGGTCTAGCCGTTAAGGCGCTACCTTACCAAGGCAGAGGTTGTAGGTTTGATTCCCACTTGGGCCGCTGTCCATTTGTACAAATGGGCTCAGTATAGGTGTTTTTTCATGGTTATAATGTCTTTGTCTGGTTACCATACCACAGGGTATCCTAGTTTGGGACTAGGCCCAGTGATTTTGTTATGTGGAAGCTATTATCTATACTTCTTATGTACAAATATTATAAATAGGAAAGATTTGTATTTTTGTGTGTATGATTGTAATGAATAGGCTCGGAAAAAACTCGGCTGATTTTTTAAATTCTTTCACCATTAGAAAGCTACGTTCTTCGTGAGTAACGTAAGCTATATTGGATTTTCAAAAAAATTAGGATTCCGTACGAAATCTCGAATAATGTAACCCAAGGTGTAAAAAAATTACTACCCCGGGAATTTTCCACGGAACTAATATGGCTATTTCCACGGAAACGTTTTAGCCACCCGTGCGAAGCCGGGGCGGGTCGCTACCTTAGTTATTAGTCAGGCTCGATGCTGGTGCTTATAAATAGTTATTCATTTAACTGGTATAATCGCTGTTACAGATTGATTAACTAGGTTGGAATATTACGAATTAAACTACCTAACCATACCTATAATTTTGGTTTTCTCCAAGTATGTTATGATGAGTTGTTTCCCCTTATCGATAGGTTAGATATCTGCCTATATCTGATAAAGTGAAGTAAGTGTATCCGGAATAATGTTAATAATATCTGATGCATGTCTAAGGCCGACTTGCACCACCGACCAAAATCCATTTAGCGATAGATTAAATAGAATTTTGACTTAAAGTTAAATTGATTCGGGGTTTGAGGGGTTAATTGTTCTTTTTTTATGTTCTTGTTTTACTTTCTTATGAATATAATTTGCTACAAATTTTCATGTAGTATAATAGGCTAGTTGCCTTAAAAATGTAATTAGTCCGTCTTTTAGATTATTCAAAAATAAGGGACACGTAGTTTTTTATTTGTAAATTAGACCAAAAATGACAAAGATATAGCTATTAAAGTTACGTGTGACGTCACGCCGTGCTGCATTTTTTTAGCACGGAGTGACGTCACACGTAACTTTAATAGGCTATATCTTTGTTATTTTTTGTTTAATCGAAAAAAGAAAAAATACGTGTCCAATATTTTTTTATAATCTAAAATACGGACTAAATAGAATTTAATTATTTTGACCCTGGAAACTACCCTATTATGATAGTATACGGTTGGTTTCTTCCATCCAAGTCGTACAGGGCGAAACCCTAAATAAAAAGCCTACTCATATCCACCACATCAATACGCTCACAATAGAGACAATGCTCAATACACACTTATAGATCGGATGTCGACAAATGCGCTTTGCACTTTGTTGTCCCAGTTTGTATTATTAAGTTACTAGAGGATATCCCGGCTTCGAATCGCTCGTAGCCTGGGCTGCCTGAGTGATCTTAAACGATCACTAATGTTAAGCAACATACGGCCCGTCCAGTCCATGGATGGGTCACCGTCTATGACTAACGCTAGTGGCATTTTTCCGAGCGGTTCCGTGCTTCGCAAGGCACGTTAAGCAGTTGGTGCCGGCTGCCGTCGATAGATGGCAGTCGTTAAGCCAAGTCAGAGGCCTTATGGCGGCTTGAAAACTTCTGACAGTAAGACCAGCCACTAGTCTTACAAGCCTCCACCAATCCGGGTTTGGCCCCCGTGGTGGAGTATGGCCTATACCTTCCTCAGGCAAGAGACCCGTGCCCCTCGGTGGGGACATAATGGGTTGATGATGATGATGATGATCCCGGCTTCGCTCGGTTAAAATGTAGAATCATAAATTATACTCCACATCTTCTAATATATAAAATTCTCGTGTCTCAATGTTAGTGCGCATACTCCTCCGAAAAGGCTTCACCTATTGCCATGAAACTATACATGTACATATATTTAGTAGGTCTGAGAATAGGTTGTTATCTATTTGTCATAGCCCTAAGTGAAAAAAAATAATGGCGAAACAACGTTTGCCGAGGCAGCTAGTTTTTTTTATATAAAATTTGGATAATACACAGGTTACAATAACCTTCTTTGATGCTACGGTGTCCCACACACCATGGAGTTAACAAATTAGACCTTACAATGGATACCTACTTGTGACACGTGATGACGTGACAAACGCAACATTGGTGACATTGACATGTTTAATTTGCAACGCCATTATTAGAAAGATTACTTTTACATTGAAAATACTCGTTAATCCGAATTATCCGCCTATAAGTTGTCGACTCGGATCGATTAATTTTACGCTCTTCCATTTGATATATTTCTCGGAGGATTATATTTTGTAATTTATATTTCAGCAGATATGATTGAATGCCCCCCAGTTTCTCATACGCTTACTCGTAGCTGTTAATCTACTGCTAACAGCTGTTAAATTATTTTTCTATATGCATTTCGACCAACTTGTTAGTATTCAAGAAACAAGCGGTCTGTGAAAGAACGGCTTTTTAAACTAACACATAACTATTTTCTTACTTCTTGTTGCATATTTAGGCCTTTTTATGGATTTTAGTTCATACTTTCGGTATTTTCTTACAAATTTTCATGCATATTTTGGGCTTTTTATTTTGCTTATCATCTGATCTCTACTCGTAACCTTATAATTTGCAACTCATTAATTTGCAACGCCATTATTAGAAAGATTACTTTTACATTGAAAATACTCGTTAATCCGAATCATCCGCCTATAAGTTGTCGACTCGGATCGACTAATTTTACGCTCTTCAATTTGATATATTTCTCGGAGGATTATATTTTGTACTTTATATTTCAGCAGATATGATTGAATGCCCCCCAGTTTCTCATACGCTAACTCATAGCTGTTAATCTACTGCTAACAGCTGTTAAATTATTTTTCTATATGCATTTCGACCAACTTGTTAGTATTCAAGAAACAAGTGGTCTGTGAAAGAACGGCTTTTTAAACTAAAACAACTATTTTCTTACTTCATGTTGCATATTTAGGCCTTTTTTATGGATTTTCGTTCATACTTTCGGTATTTTCTTACAAATTTTCATGCATATTTTGGACTTTATGTTGCTTATCATCCGATCTCTACTCATAACATAACCTTATGAGTACATTGCCATTCAACAAACAGAATGTAAATTCTTTACTTTGAAATTAATTTATGATTTCTGACCTTAGTTCTGTGGTTTTATTCTGTCCTTTACACGCGCTAATGTGGCCTCCACACTCCTCGCGAAGTTGACCGAGGTTACGCGAATACGGTAGGTGTGGAGAGGCACTTCGTCTAACCTCGAGTGTGTAGCTAAGTACTTCGGTCAACTTTCCCGAGTACTTTGTCGAGGAACTTCGCCAGTAGTCTGGAAGAGGCATAGAGCTGTGTTCTCGGCAAAACATTACCTCAGTTCTTTGGTTTTAATCGGTCCTTTACACGACGTTAATGTGGCCTCCACACTCCTCGCGAAGTTGTGGAGAGGCACTTCGTCTTACTTCGTCCAACCTCGAGTGTGAAGTACGTACTTCGGTCAACTTTCCCCAGTACTTTTTCGAGGATTTGCGATTAGTCTGGAGGAGGCATAAAGCTGTGTTCTCGGCAAAAAGTCTGCGAACTATGTGACCCAGATGCGAACAAACAATGGCCGGTTGGGTTGGGTAATGCGGCAGGAACCCCGTAGTTCCTTTCCTTGAGAAAAATGTTTAGTTTTTAGGGTTCCGTACCCAGAGGGTAAAACGGACCCCATTACTGAGACTCAACGATCCGTCCGTCCGTCTGTCACCAGACTGTATCTCATGAACCGTGATAGGTAGACAGTTGAAATTTTCACAGATTATGTATTTCTGATGCCGCTAGCTATAGCGGCATCAGAAATACATAATAAATAGCACCAAATAGTTAAAAACAGAATGAAACAAACGTGATTTCTTTACTCATTTTTGCTCTGTACGAGCTCTACCCCTACTAAGAATCGAGTGTCGTTTTGGTAGTTGTAACGACTTTACAGAAAATTGTTATCTTTTTTTTTTAATTTGAACTTAGTTTTATGTTGTACAGTTTTTTCCGTTATTTTTCAGACATGTAAATAAAGTCGTGAAGTGAACATCCATTTTTTTTAGAGTATTGTGGCAGCTATTCACAAAGGATTTTATTTCCTTTTATTATTTTTTAACTTTAAATTAGTCTTACGTTTTTCAGGCTTTTCCTTTATTTGTCAGATATGTAAATACAGTCGTGAAGTGAACATCTATTTTTGTTGTAATTTTTCCGTAATTTCTTACCGTTTAACACCACAAGCTACCCTGGAATTCCACGAATATATAAACCCAAAAGTTAGCCAAATTGGTACATTCGTTCTCCTGTTTTAGCAAGAATTTTTTTAGCAATTAATTAATTTAACACAAGACATTAACACAAGCAATTAATTTTTATTTATAAGATTTTCAAAACGTGGGCCCAGTTCCAGTGATTGGTGCCTCTGCCTACCCCCTCGGGGATAACGGGCGTGAGTTTTTTATTTTAAGATTTTCCCCGTTGGAAAGTCAACTGCGGGCGCAGCGGCCCTCATAGTAGATTACTACCGCGTGAAACCGCTAGAGAAACGAGGCACTCGAAATGTGAACAGGTGAATGGGCGATGCTGCCCCCAAAGAGGCCCTGAAGTAGGTACCAGCGGCCTACTGGCAGTCCGTTGTCCGCGAGGTCAACGTTCGCCGCTCGCAACCTTTCAGGCGTACGCGGCCAGCTTTCGTTGGTATTTTTAGTGGCCCGCGATGCTCATAAAAATAAAAATGGAACCTTATAACTTGTACGGATACACCTACTTGGCGGAAGAGTCCGGCCAGGTTTCGCTCAGATTCGCAGAGCTTACTAATGGTGAGCAGAGACTGAGCTTAAGTCGTCGGTTGTTAGTCTCTGCCAATTCTTCTGATAATTGAACCTAATAAGCTAAGCTTTCTTTGTTTGCAAACCGTATAGCTTGACGGTTCTCTGGGGAATTGGGCTAATTCTAAAGACGAGTTTTACGACGTGCCCATCTTTTTACACGACGGCGTTGGAGCACAAAAGTGAGGGTAATATGTTTGGCCCGTATGTATGTATGTACGTACGTACGTGCCATTTTATGTTCCCTCGTAGCTCTATAACCAAAAGTCAGATTTTGATGAGTGAGAACCCAATCTACTGGTCCTTAGGCGAGTATCTTAGGCAAAATTTGGTATCAGCTTCAATACAACAAAAATATAAGAAAAACATTAAGATGACAGTATCTAATAAAAAACTGAAACAATAACGAACAACTCCGACTGCTGTGCATAAACTGCTAAGCGGGCGGACCCACATTCTACAATGTAACTCATTGCCTATTGTGGATCACGCCTGCTTGTACTCCATTCCAGGAAGCTAGGTCTCAAAGAAAATCGGTCCTACGCTGCGTAGGCCGTGGTCTTCCTTCGAGAGCGTTTTAACACCAAATAGTCTGTAATCACTTGTGTAATTAAAGACACTATTTAAAATTTAAGTAGCAAACAATGTGTGCTCTTTTTCTTCGTGCTGTGATTACAGCAGGGCGACTGGACACTCGGCGGGGGCTGTATCATAATAATAATTGATAAAACTGCCAGAAATCTTATAACATGTGCTTCTGAAACCAGCCGCTGCCAAGTATCCAGTCGCCCTGCTTAATCACAGCACGAAGAAAAAGAGGACACATGTTTGATATATGCCGTGCAATATTCGAACCTAATGTATACCATTTAATCCGTTGCGTTATGACCTTGAAAATACAATTAAAAGCCATTGTTGAGCCGATCCACCCATCAAAAATCCGACATGTTTATGTACCATGCCCATTTTCTACCACTACGCTGGAGGCATACAGTCCAACTAGGCCGGTCCAACTTCGTGAAAGAGGTCAATCGTCGAATCCAACTCGGCTGGGCAGCATTCGGGAAACTTAGAAAAGTCTTTTCCTCCAATATACCTCAATCACTCAAAACAAAATTATACAACCAGAGTGTATTACTAGTGATGACTTATGTTATGACACAGGGCTATGCTCGGATTTCCTCTACGAGACCGAATCAGAAATTATGAGATCCGTAGACAAACGAAAGTCGTCAACATAGTCCACCGGATGGGTAAGTTGAAGTGGCAGTGGGCGGGGCACATAGCACGCACAACTGATGGCCGATGGGGCCGAAATGTTCTTGAATGGAGTCCACACATCGGCAAGTGCAGCGTAGGACGCTCAGCCACAAGATGGACAGACGATCTCATCCAAGTGGCGGGAAGTCGCTGGATGCAAGCCGCTTCCAACCGGTCTTTTTGGAAATCCATGGAGGAGGCCTATGTCCAGCAGTGGGCTTCTTGTGGCTGAATAATGATGATGACGCTGGAGGCATCTGTGGAAATGCTGACGTTTGCGAGAGCTTTCAGTATATAACTTAACAGCTAGGCGTCAGGAATCCTTCAGGATTTGGTGCGCATAATTAGTGAGTAGCTAAGGAGGTTGCATTCGTCTTCGGGCATGTTGAGAATGACAGGGAAAGGGCTACGTAACAGTGACAAAAAAACCGGTTAAGTGCGAGTCGGACTCGCGCACGAAGGGTTTCGTACCATTATAAAATTGGAAGAAAAATCAGGATTGTTGTATGAGAGAGCCCCCATTACATAATTATTTTTTATTACTTTCATTATTTATTATTAAAGTAATAATACAACTCAATATTCTGTGAATATTTCAAGCGTTTACCTGTATATCGAGCAAAAAAAATCATGTTTGTTTTGGGAGCCCCCTTAAATATTTATTTTATTCTGTTTTTTAGTATTTGTTGTTATAGCGGCAACAGAAATATATCATCTGTGAAAATTTCAACTGTCTTTTTTCTTTTTGAACAGCTTTAGTCGACGGGTTCATAAACTCATTGCGAATTCCAAGTCTCAAACATGTAGGTACAGTAAATAAGCCTCTCGCATTGTATTTTCGACGTACTTCTACATAAACTATTCAAAACAAAAGTCAAGTAAAAAAAACTAATTAATTAGTAGCAAAACATTGATGTTAGGAACTCTTTATTATCTGAACTCGTTGCTTGCTGTACTTTTGACCAATTGCTGGCCATAATTTTCAATAAGCTTTACACTTGATTTCTATTTGGCGTTTTATTTGGATTTTTGTTTTAGCTTCGAATCATCCAGTAAGGAACCATAATTTTTTTTTGTAATTTATTGTTTCAAGTTAACAATGCTAAAAGATCGAATTCCTTTGGACACAATTACTGCAACCAGAGCCGTTACGTTGATTCGAGAAGCACGGGCAATGTTTCAATGTTGTAAGATGCCTATATGCATGCCACTATAGGGCACAGCCAGCCGGACCAGCCACTAGTCTTACAAGCTTCCACCAATCCGGACTTGGCCCCCGTGGTGGCGTATGGCCTATACCTTCCTCAGGGAGGAGACCCGTGCCCCTTGGTTTGGACATAATGGGTTGATGATGATGATGATGATAGGGCACAGGCCTTCTCTCAAAGAGAGAGTATGGACTTTAAGAGGCCTCCCACACTAGCATCTTTCGAGCGGCCTCGTTGCCGTGCCAGCGTCTGCACAGCGTCGACGCGACGCCAGCGCTGGCCGTGTACCAAATTTGTTTTTTTTTGGCAAATTTTGCCAACGGTATTGGAGCTATCGACGGAAAACACATCAGATTAATAAGATTATGTTTTAGCGGCTCGCTTTACTTCAACTACAAGAAGTATTTTTCAAGAAAGTTGGGAAAATTTGCAAAAAAAAAACGTTACGCTGGCGCCGCGGTAACGCGACGTCGCGTTACCGACGCGCCGCATCATCGCACGAAGACGATGCTCGAAGTGTGGGGGGGGGGGGGGGGGGGGGTCTCTAATTACCACGCGTGCCCTCCGCGGATTGATTTCAAGCGCTGAGTTCTGAGGAATTGTATTTTGTACACTCCAAGAAGATGTGATCCACAGTTCCCTCGGCCTGACCGCATTCGCACAAGGCACTGCACAATGACGGCCATTCTTCTTATTAGATGAACATCTAGTCCAGTCAGACGAGCTGTTAATTTATACTTGGTCTTAGTTGACTGGCTTGGCTCTAACCTCTTCATCATCATCATCATCATTAGGCTATATTAGTCCACTGCTGGACATAGCCCTCACCTAATGAGCGCCATAGCGCCTTGTCTTCGGCTTGCCGCATCCAGCATCTGCCTGCAGTTTTTCGCAGATCGTCATCCCACCTGGTCGGAGGGCGTCCTACATTACGTTTGCCAAGTCGCGGTTTCCACTCAAGAACATGTTTACCCCAGCGGTTGTCGGTTCTTCGCGAGATATGGCCGGCCCACTGCCACTTCAGCTTGCTGATTCTCTGAGCTATATCGATGACTTTGCTTAACCTCTTGTAAATCGTTAATTTCAACTGGATGAGCTTAGCAAAGATCACAAACTGCAGCCGAAATCTCAGAGATAATCGAATTATTTTGCCGTCTATCATTGTCAACATTAGATTGTGGTTGATCGTGGTGTTTCCGTAAGTAGTTGGAGCGAGTGGAGTAATATCTGCTTCAAACGCGGCCATTTTGTTTTTCACATTGGATTCTGTATCTCGTATGAACTTGAAAGAGCAAGGCCGCTAGTATCGGTAGTATGCAGTGGATGATGGCCGCTCATTCTCCCAAACGGTCCCTGGTCTCTGCCTAACCTTCTGGGATGCAGGCGTGAACTTATGTATGTACCTACCTACACCTACCGCTAACGCGGTATTATTTTTCCTTTATCATCCATATCTCTTAAGGGGCGCGTTAGAGGCACCATGTATCAAAGGATGAAATGTAGTAAATAATATGTCAATACTATTTTTGAAAACCGTAATTCGAAAACAGGAGGGAATCATGAGATATTAATATTTTTATGCTACTCTCCATAGTAAAGAAATGGTTTTAATTATTTACTCATAAATTATGGGTCACATCAAAAAAAGTCAATCTGTATTTGTTATTTCTCTTTAATTATAGAATGCGTTGGTAGTCTAGTTTTTCCAAAATAACGCATTTTATTTTTTAAGGATCCTATGTCCAACCTCTTGTATGGAGACGAACCACTGTGCGGCGGGTCGGTCTTGCAAGTGCACTTTGAATCGAATTTTGAAGGTGGTATAGACCACAGTAGTATGAGCATGTTATATTCTTAGAAAACGGTGATAAATTTCAAATATTACTCTGTGAATAACTAACTTAGCTGTGAAACAAGGGGTTAGTGTTAGTTAATACACTCTTGTAACGTTTTTATGTTACATAAATTAAAAAAAAATTAGGTAATTGTATGGTTTTAATTGCACGTCTAAGAATCTTCGTGGCCCCTATTTTGTTTTGACTAGTATAGTATTTACGTTTGGTGCCGGCTAGATAGGGTCTTCAACTTGACCTCCTGCACTCAGCGTTAGTGTAAACAAAACACTACACATCGATCGCATTCGGGTTTTGTGTCGTCATTTATTTATTTACTCCAAGATGTTAAGGAATACGTACATACATTGGTATATATCTAGATGTAGATCTTGGTCTCTGTTATATTCTCTCTGAAAGAAGGCTTTCGCGCTGCAGTAGTATGATAATATTATACTATAGGCTACATAGAAAAGTATGTTTTGCGTTTATTCATCTTCATTTACGGACCATGTACAGTTTGTACAGGGCCTTGTTAGTGCATAATACACTCTTTTGCAAAAAAAAACGGGCACCTAAGGAAATTTACGTTGTAAGGTCGATTTTAGTTAATTAAATGAAATTTATTTCTTTGACGTAGTCTATATATATACTTATAATCGTGTAAATTAATGCGCGTGAAGTGAATTCGAGCAATTAAGGAGAAAAAAAACGATGTATTCTTTAAAATCGATGCAGGCTAAAATAATTATAATAATTATAAATAAAATTCGGGCAGCTTGAAAACTTCCGATAGTAAGACCAGCCACTAGTCTTACAAGGCTCCACCTATCCGGACTAGGCCCCCGTGGTGGAGTATGCCCTATAGGTATAGGACCGAGGGGCACGGGCTTGTCACTGAGAAAGGTTCCTCAGGGAAAAGCCCCGTGCCCCTCAGTGGGTTTATAATGGGTTGATGTATCGCTCCTCTACATCTAAACTCTGATCATTTGGATTGACTTGTCTAGTGTAAGATCCAGCCAGATCAGGACGTCAATCTATTGCGACTCATAGCCTCGATAATGTCACGCACTAGATCGAGCGTGTAATGGCTGCGAAGTGAATGATTTACGCTTCATGGAAACGAGGCACCACTCTGTCGTGTCTATGACACGGATTCTCGCCCGTACCAATTTTATACAGCCTGATATGAAAACGCACGACCCGAGAACGTACGGACGGGAATCCGTGTACATGTGCACGGATTCCGTGGCTGTACATTACCGGGGCGTACGTTCTCAGGATGTGCATTCGCGGTACGTACATTATCGTCTCCCATCATGATCACCGGACTACCTACCTACTCGTCTTGTATCGGTTATCGTTTGCGTATTTTAATTATATTCCTCGACCAGTGCGTTCGCTCTACGGACTTCTAGTATATTGTTTAACTTATGCGACTGTGGCATACCGACTTATCGATGTAATATACTGGGCCGACGAGTTTTAGAGGATGAAATGACACAAATCCTTGTCTTCCCTGTCTTTTAATCTATTTGTGAGTTTCGTTACATTTCCTCACTCAATACAATAAGAACTACAATTAATGTAATAAATAACTGTCTATCATATGATCATAGTTATAAAATCAGCTGTTAAGTACCTATAGGTTATTGTCAATTTGTTGCATAGCCTCACTTTTACTAAATCTCTTTTAACTTTGCTCTCAGATTGCTAAAATCCGCAAAATTTTCAAAGATGGTTTGACAATATATAAGCTGTTTATTGACACCACTCTCGTCTTTTTACATCTGGGCCCAAGAATGTAAGGAATAGCCATTACTGCGTTTTTACTTTGGATGCAAAATTGAGCTCCTGGTGGTACATCTATAGGTGAAAAAATAATGGTGGCTGTAGATCTACTAGAAACCTGCTGAAATTTCAGTAAGAAAATATGCAGTTATGTCATGAAATGATATGTTTGTGATATGTTTTTCGCTATTTACTCAAAACTGCGTTTTTACGATTACTGCGTTCTTCCTTACGAGGGCAGAATTGTTCAATTTGAGTACGGCGGCCTGCGATGAGAACCGATTCCACTACCTGTGGCTTGGAACTCAAGCCTGTTAACTGGTAGACCAACGAGGCTATAAAAAAACTTCTTGGCGGTGAAGTGCTGATGATCTATTTCATGAAGTAGGTAGACAAAAGGTGTCGATTGTCGATCGCACTACGAAGTACTCTTTTGTGAAGTCACTTTTGACTCAACTCCGAGATATTTTAACATAGAAGGTTGCCAATTGAAAGTGGGATCCAATGCAATCAGTTGGTCCCTCAATGCCGAGGATCTTCGCTGCTATGACCAGGATAAATAGGAGTAGAGTGCTCTCCATCTGGATCTGTCGTTCGCTGCGTTAACCGCCTGATGAATAGTACTTTTGTTTCCCTAGTGACCTAGTAACCCTATTTAATGCGTGGTCTTCCCCTCCACTTTCCCCCTGAAAGTGGCACATAATATTTGGTCTTGCTATGTCCGATCTTCTCACCGTGTAATCGGTGGTACCTAGGCGTTCCAAGACCTCACCAGGCGCCCGTTTGTTTACCGCTTGATAATTCCTGTACCATACTGTGTCTTCAGGAGTCATCTGCCTACTACTGCCGCCCGCTGCTTCACTTCGTTTTCTCTGTAAGCGTTCTCGCAATCATTGCTTAATTATAAGATACCCACATACACCACACAAGGCAGCGGCTGACATTAGTATTATAAGTACATTGACATTCAACAAGCAGAATGTAAAATTCTTTACGTTGAAATAAATTTCTGTTTTCTGATCAAGGTAAATATTTTTTTATAAGAACGACTAGATAATTTTATGACCTTGATTAATCACGTAACCATGTTGCCATGAATTAGTTTGACCCAGAGAGGTAGGCAGAGACCAGGGACTATCACTTGCCACTATTACTATTTCCATCATTGGTTTGTTTACTTCAGTAGAATGTTCATTTGGTATCTATTATACATGTTTTATTTAAGACTGTAGGTACCTATTTAACCTTATCTCGACTTTGCTTAGCTTTATTCGAACTATATTAACTGCATAAGAAAGATTATTTTACTTCGTTTAAAATGTTAAAACTCAGTGCTATTTTGTTGTTATTGCCGGCGTACAGCCTCGCGAAGATTAAACTCAACATAGTTACGGCAGCGACTTTGAGACGATCCAGTGTATCCTATACCGGAGATGACAGAAGAATTGTAACCTCTTTGGACGTAAAATTATTCAATCTTACGATCGATAACATAAAATATGGCGTAAGGAAGGAGCTCGGGCGTTATCCAGAAAACGTTTTTATGAAAGACCCAACGTTATACGGCAACCTATACAAGAAATTCAATTGGCAACCAGTGACGAGACGAATGGAAATAGAAAAGGCGGAGATTCTTGATATTATCGATGAACCTGTTGTCGTAAAAGCCCACGGACTAATAAACTATTCGACGGAACAAATGATTAAGAAAATAGCCCTCTACGATACGGTTGAAAACACAGCATATTCCTCGTGGTCTGCCTATGGATATCCTGAAGACAACATAGAATATGATATCAACATTTTCTTCGGGAGCGTAAATCAGTCTTTAAGTTATACGAACACTTGGAGAAATGGCACATATAGAAACAAAAACATTAAATTCGGTGCGAATAGACCTGGTAACATGGTCGTGGAGCCAGGGGCTACAGCGTCAATGACACTTAAGGCTTTCAAATCGATTATGCTGGTTGAAATAACGTACTCGGCTACTATGATTGGCAGCTTCCTAGCCGACTACGAAGAGTTAGAAGGCATACATTATCACTTCTGGTCTCCCTCTGTCTTCAACATAATGAAAGCAGGTAATTTCTACAAGGAGATAAAAACTAAGGAACTGATAGAAATAAGGTTCTACACCGATCCTCAATTAGTGTTGGCTCGTGAAGACGATAATAGGACAGTCGATGTTGTAACGCCTCCTCCGTTTTTTAGAATGAGAAATAGACATTAAACTGCGAGTACCTACTAATGAATGTATCTATTGTTTTATTTATGTCCAAATCTCGTCGTCTGAAGGATATGGTCGTGTGTTATATTCCGACAAATGACTTTACCTTCAATCTCAGCTCGTCGAGCTCTTTCTAACAATCTGAGAAACATATTTCTGTCTTATTCTATTGCTGGGATAATATGATGTAAATATAAAGTCGCATGTAGGCTAGCCTAGCGCTCGCAGCCTGGGCTGCTTGAGTGATCTTAAACGATCACTAAGGTTAAGCAACATACGGCGCGTTCAGTCCATGGATGGGTCACCGTCTATGACTAACGCTAGTGTCACTTTTCCGAGCGGTTCCATGCTTCGCAAGGCACGTTAAGCAGTTGGTGCCGGCTGCCGTCGATAGATGGCAGTCGTTAAGCCAAGTCAGAGGCCTTAGGGCGGCTTGAAAACTTCTGACAGTAAGACCAGCCACTAGTCTTACAAGCCTCCACCAATCCGGACTTGGCGCCCGTGGTGGAGTTTGGCCTATACCTTCCTCAGGGAAGAGACCCGTGCCCCTTGGTGGGGACATAATGGGTTGATGATGATGTAGGCTAGTAACTTGTGGGCTCGCTCTCCTGTAAAGTATGTTAGGTGCAGCGCAGACGACAGACTTTGTGCGATCGAGTCCGTTTTTTGTGCGTCGGACTTTCAAGATTTGCAATAAATAAATGATTTATTCATATTTTGACTTGATTGGTTTTAGGTATGTTTAAGTAAGCCTTAAATCTGTAAGATAAACAAAAAAAAAAACTATGAATGTGGGGAACATTGCATAGGTTCTATTTTCACGGACTAAAAAGTGCGTCACGGATAGTCTGTCGTCTGCGCTGCGCCATAATAAATGACAAATCCGATCAAATGCTTCTGACGTTGAGAAATCTTGTCGTTAAACAAAATTAAATAGGCTATTGACAGTGCGACAAAACATAGTGTCGCGGTCCTATCCCGAACCATCTAAACTAGAGCCTTCTAGAAGCCTATCGAATAGTCGCCGCATGCTGCGTTTTAGTAAACAATAAACGCTGCAAGCAATAATGACTCTTATGTCCACTAGCGTAAGGTTCAAAACTCTTTGAATGGGTTACTGTTCGAGCGACGTTGCCTCGAGTAGGCACGTAGGTACGGGAATGTTCTAGAGCCCTTGCCGCCGGATATAAATAGCGGCCGCCGCGGCGCGCAGTCAGTTCCGTTTGGAATAGCGAAGAGTGAACTTCGAGCGAACATACCTGCGATACGAGCGATAACCTACGACCTCAGCGATACTATTGGACTTCGATTGAACCTGCGATTGGATTTTACATGTGGACTTCGTGTCGTGAAGACCTGCAGACCAGACCCTGCGTGAATAAATCCTAAGAAGTTGTCATTGGCGTTTTACATCCAAATCCAGAACCCTAGCCCGTAACAATAGTATTATTTATACATACGAGTATTCGTATAAAATTGTGAGTCGTAAGACCGTTTTAAGGCATTTTAACTAAACAAACATGGATCGTATGTCTAAAAATTCAAGTAATATCTATTTTGATAATTTTGAAACTAGTCATTTTAACGAAAACGGCCTGGATTGGTCCAACCTATATAGGTTCCACATCATACGTCAGTAACCCCCGGTTTCTCAATAATCTACTATTAACAACTTTACTGTCAGTTGGCCAAGGTGCGTACGAAAAAAACGTTTGGCAGCTGCTAGATTATCAGATTGTTAGCGTACTAAAAACCGGGGGTAAGTATGACATCTGTCATTAGCGTTATGTCAATCATTAGTCATTTTTATGTTCAAATGTTGGTTTTTAACTAATTTTTACTTTTGCTTTACTAAGGGTCTGATAGTATGTCACAATCTGCAGATAAAGTTCTGGATAAGCTATCCGCTACCAGCAAAGGTAGTATGAGGACGCGAGTCGCACGCGACAACGTCAAAAGTTGCGAGAATTTGACAGTTAATGTACTGGAAAGTCGCGGCTTTTGACGTTGTCGCGCGCGACTCGCGTCCTCATACTACCTTTGCAGGGCTGCCGTTTGTTCTAAATTTGAAGCCATAAACGAACACACGCAATACAGGGAAAATGTATTTAAATTTAGAACAAACGGCAGCCCTGGTTGCGGATAGCTTATTTGGAACTTTATTTGAACATTGTGAAACAGAGTGCGTATACTGAGTTTTGTAATTCACTTTCGATAGCGAGAGCGTTTGCGTTTTGCATAGGAGTGACAAAGCGCGCCATCTAGTTGTCTCTTTGTCACTCCTATGCAAATCGCAAACGCTCTCACTATCGAGAGTGAATGAAAAAACTCAGTATACGCACCCTGACCCTAAATGTTATTGCACCATCCCTTCCAGTGTACGTCGTCCCTTGTACAAATACCGTGTACCTAATTACCAATCCAGTTCCGGGACGTGTACGGGATAACTGTTCCAGGAATCTCGTTGCGACTAACAAGATCCTCTTGTTATTGTTTCACAATCAATCTATGTTTTATTTATCATCATCAGCGTATGTCTGCGCACTGTTGGGCATAACTAGGCGTTTTCTCTATGTCGATTTATTATCAGATTTGTAAATGCCAAGATGAAAAGTACCTGAAAGCGGTCTGCATTTAACGACTAATTAATGTCGATGAAGCGAAAGTGATTCGACGAAGTGTAATATTGTGTGACAAGGGGGCGGTAGGGGTCCTCAATTTCTTTCCCGACCCATGGCACCCCCAGAACACACCCCTGGGGGTGCCACGGGAACTTTGATTCGGACCAGTTGCACCCCCATGATACAACGGTGTACCAGAGGTATCGTGAGTCTGTTTACTAGTTCCCATGATCCCACCAATCGAATAGTAGTGGACAAAAGGTAAACAGTGCCAAAAAAATTCAGTAGTTGGATTTATAGTAAGTTTACTGCAGCGGCCAGCAAAAAAGGCATTGATGGACCAATAAATGCGCGGAAATTAAAACAAGCAGAATGTAAATTCTTTACGTTGAAATAAATTTCTGATTTCTGATAAGTAGTACCTACCTACTAAGGCAGAACTTTTTCTTTCTATTTTGGCGGTAACAAGTTTTCTATTACTATTGAAACTAATTTCACTATGTGAATACTTAAGGAACATTCTGTCACGCTCTTTTCTGAGGAATTTGATGAGACAGCACTACAGCTAAGCAGTTACTTAGAGAAATTCTCAATTCGAAACTGGCCCAAGTACCTACCTATCAGTTAATTAATGTTTGTGATGCTTTCAGAGTTGAATTCTCAAGAGGCTTTTTGACATTATGAAAAAAAACTGTATTAATTAACGTATTCGTATAAATTATGTGTCTAAAACCGCTTTAAGGCATTTTAACTAAAAAAACAATTATGATTTGTAAAAAACACAAGATAATGTATAGAATCAGGCGTGACTTTGCGGAAATCCATAATAGCATTAAAATGAGAAAATTACTTTGCTAAATTTCGCCAATTCCGCATGGAATTTAGCAAAGTAATTTTCTCATTTTAATGCCAAAAAACACAAGATAAAAGCAGACCGTCTCGGACCGCTCGGACGCTGCAGTGGCTGGGACATTGTTTAGATCCTAGGTTCCAAAAGTGGTCCAGGTGGACGCCCAGGGCGCGGGACCACGTAGACGTGAAAAGAAATCAGGGGTTCACAAGTAGTTAGTGGGGAGTACACGAAGAATTTTCTAGTTTTCATAATAAAAAAACAAAAATTTTGGCTTGGATTTACCTATCAACGTCAATTGTTGATTGTTTGTAATAATAAAGGTTCATAATTTTGTATAACTACAAGTATTGTTTTAATTAATAGGACACAAAAGAATGAGCTACTTTTTTTCTTCTTAACACACCTAATTTAGGGTGATTTTTTTTTAGGAGTTCTAGGAATACGGTAGAAATGTAGCAGCAACAATATGTAGCAGTAAAACTTTGAAATTGGTCCACGAGAAAAAAAAGTTTGGGAATCTCTGGTTTAGATGGAGTCTGCTTGCCCAGCACTAATCATCTTGACAGTTTAGAGAAGCCGTAGGAAAGACAAGTTAAAACATGCGGGGTTAGCCAAGCTGCGGGTTTCCTCACAATGTTTTCCTTTACGTTTAGCGTTGCTGATTAATCTGCTGAAAGTGCGTACCTTTAAAAAAACAAAGCCATAGATAAGTAGGTACATGCCCGTACGGGGAATTGAATCTGAGTCTGACCTTTTCGAGGCGATTGCTCTACCCACTAAACTACCTACCCCGCTAAAAATATGTAAGTACCTAATAGAAAACAAAAGTTTATAAACGTCATTAAAATGGGATAGTGGGCCGATTTCTGAATAAGGAATTTACACTAAGTACCTAAATACCTATAGTGGAGTTCATTAGAATCCGGCAACCATAGATAAGATAATTATTTGACAGTTGTCTATGATCGATAGACAGTGATAGTGTTGTACTGTACCTATACTGATGTCAAAGTGAGTGATTGAGCATTGATCAATGACATATGGGATATGGTTCACTATTCGTTGGTTTATCGTAAGTATTAGAAAAAATCCAAAATGATTATAAAGCAATTCAAATCAAGATACACTTTTGTGTACCTATCGATTTTTTTTCTATAAAATCAGGATTCACTTTTGTCCAAATGTTTAATAGGAATATTTAACTAAGTGACTATCGCACAAACATGATAAACGATCACCATGCATTAATATATCAATTGTAACGGCCTAATATGCATTAAAATACGTTGTTATGTTTTAGGCTTTCAGTACATAAATTAAATTTGTAAAAGGGCTTTTGCAATATTTCAAAACTTAGGGCAAGGCTCTTTAGAAAATTTAGTAGAATATGCGGCTCACTCATTATAATCTAAAAATACTATATAATTTTTGTCTTTATAATTATTCTTGGATTTACTCATAGCATCTCTGAGTGATTCTGTGTATATTATCTTTATTACTTTTTAAAGAACTATTAGTTTAAGAACATACGTCCGTGTTTCTTGAGAAAGAGATCCATTCGTAAGCAAAAACAACGTCCGTGATGTCACGCAGAAGTCGGTCGTTCCAAGAGTAAGTCCAACCAAATCTCAAAGAAAATGTCCAAAAGCGCGCCACCTAGTTGTCTCTTTATCACTCCAATACAAATTGCAAACGCTCTCGCTATCGAAAGTGAATGAGAAAACTCGCACTTATCACTCTGAACTCAGAGTGCGTATACTGAGTTTTGTCATTCACTTGCGATAGCGAGAGCGTTTGCGATTTGCATAGGAGTGACAAAGCGCGCCATCTAGTTGTCTCTTTGTCACTCCTATGCAAATCGCAAACGCTCTCACTATCGAGAGTGAATGACAAAACTCAGTATACGCACTCTGAACAATTCCCACTCACACAGGACGGTGACAGTGAGTGAAGTATAAACGTGTTTTTAATATTTACCCTTTTATGCGTAGATGGAGTAGAACTCCCTTCACGCTTATTAGGGCTCAATAATTGATACAAAACTCTTTTTTTGAGTTATTAGTAAAGAGAATGCAATTATATCCTTCATCTTAAACGACAATGCAAACTCATTTTGTCGTTTAAAACATAAACATGACGGTTTGTTGTGGAAGAAAAAAATGTCAGATTTGAAAAAGCGAGTCGTCATGAGTGATACACGTGTAGTGTAGTGAGTGGCAACAGAAAACTGTTTGTTATTAAAATAATTAGCCTTAAAGTTAGAAACCCCACTATGCTAAGTTTGAGTTTCAATACCTTTTGCTTTTAAAAAAATTACGCAATTCGCAACTAGAGTTCAGCCATAATTATATTAAAGTTTATTTTTTCGAACTGAAACATATTGAAACATTCGAATCAATGAGTTTTAAAATAATTTCAAAACATTGAACAACACTAACTTTCCAAAGACAAATACGACTTTGATGAGTAAAAAATAATATGTCAGCTTTACAAACTATTGAAATTTTCGTCGTCCGAGTATTTTTTATCAAAATAACTATCTTATACAAGTTATTTGGTATAAAAATGATTGTAAGAACAATGAATGGTTCCTTGAAATGTGATTATGATCAGGATTGATATTCAAATGTAAGTAATCACGGAGTAATCGTGATTGAATTGGTTTGTTTACATGATTGTGAGATTCTATAGCAAGCTGGTATAAGTAACGCTCTATCACTCTCTTTTCTTAAGAAAATTGACGAGACAGCACTACAGTTACGTAGGTAATTACTTAGCGACATTCTCAATTCAGAAGTCGGCCTAATGTCTCAAGTTTTTGGCTTATCTAGTCATCTCAATAATTCAAGAAATATCAATCTCTTTTTAACAAGTAACTACCTATTTATAATGTAATTTTTATTTTCATCTCTTGTTTATTGTGTTAAAGTATAGGTATTCCGGATTTTGACAGTATTTCAATTTTTTTTGTGTATGTACGCCCAGGCAAAGCTAAATAAAACAAAATTGTCCATATTTTGTTTCGTGTGTAAGCAGGTAAAAAACAAGCGTACTTATAAGTATTAAGTTTAGGTTGTTACCCTACGTAGAAAGAAAAACCTTTGGCTTCAAATTAAATATTCTAAAACCACGCGTATGCCCGTAAAACAATATCCGAAAAAAAGCGTTAGGTTTTCATTAATTTGGATCACTTTGTCACTCGCTCGTGGCAGCAGGCACAAGCGAAGCGCTTGCGACGTTGCCTTCTCCGACACACACCGCGAAACTAATAAGTTCATAATGTAACCACAGAAGGACGGCTCATAAGCGAATGCTACACGTCAATATACAGGGTGTTCGGCGCATGGAGTGCCAACATTTTTCGGAGTACTGGTAAGGTCATTTACCAAGTTAAAAAAAAATTCAATTTTTGTTCAAAGTCAATTACTCTGCCATTTCATCATGGAAAGACTTACAAACAAGCAACGATTGCAAATTGTTGACATTTATTACCAGAATTCGTGCTGTGTGAAAAATGTGCATCGATCAATAAGGTCGTTCAATATTAATTAAACGAAGATACTTTTTAATTTAACCTCTTGCGGCCCGACCTTGAAAATAACAATTGTTTTTGTACATTTTATTTGACATTGGGCCACACGAGGGTATAAAGTCTCGTTCCGCTTAGAGATGTGCCAGATGGGAAGCTTCCCATTCCCGGCAATAATGGGAAGCTTCCCGGGTTTAATAGTCACTAAGGGAGAGACTGTTTTCAGAAATTGTTTTATAGGAAATTTTAATGGCAAATAATGTGGTAAAATATAGCTGTAAACAGAAATTAAACTTGTGGTTAAAAAAAGTACGCATAAGGAAATAACTAAAGTAACTTCTGGCAAAAAATATGCTAAATATATGAATGATGATTTCCCAATAAACAGTCAAAATTACAAAATTTGTAAATATTTTGAAAGTTTTCTTTAAATACAACAATAACAGTATAAAAAAATGAAAGAATAAATGGTTTTAGAAAAAAAAATTCAAAATAATTCCTTAAAATGACTCCGTTATAAAATAAACATTGAGATTGATAAGATTTTTGAGAAAACAAAAGTACAAAATACCGGAATCGGCCATATTAACTGAAACAGCAATCAAAGTGAATGACGTCACGACTAGCTACAACGGCCGTGTTGTTTACTTTTTGTTGTGACTACGCGTTCCGATTATTATTTTTTTTTTTTTTTTTATTAAAAACTGACCAACGATTGACCCCGATCTCACCTGATGGTAAGTGAAGATGGAGCCGACGATGTTCCTCGTTGGTTCAGTAAGAGCCTATTCACTCTAGCCTTAAAGGCACCCAAATTTTCGCATAATTTAATTAGTGGATGTTATTGTTTATTTGTGGCTCAATATCGTGGTTCATAATCAACAATCGAACAATATTTTATTGAGGCAAATCAGCTCTAGTTCACCCAGAGTTGACTTGTTGATATTGAGCGAGTTTCTCGCATCAAATAAACACTTTTGCTCATCTGAATACCAAAATGTGAAAAGTTCTTTCATCATCATCATCGTTAGCCTACCGCTGTCCACTATTGGGTATAGGCCTTTTCCCCCAAATGCCATTTCACTCGGTCTCTCGCCACCCGCATCCACGGACCTTCCGCCGACTCAACGACATCGTCCGACCATCGGGCCGCAGGTCTGCCTACTGACAGTCGTCCTGTTCTCGGCCACCACTCTGTGTGTGCCTTGGTCCACCTGCGGTCTTCCCGCCTCGCCAGGTGCCCCGCCCATTTCCACTTCAGTCTTGAGACTCTTTCGCCAATGTCATCAAACCTTGTCCGGCGACGGATGACGACATTGGGTACTCGATCTACGAGTCTAAGACCTAGCATGGCTCGCTCCATTGCTCTTTGTGCTACTTTAATTCGGTGCATATTCTGCTTTGTGAAGTTTCGGCTCCATATGTGAGAATGGCTAGAACACACTGCAGTGTTTTATGAACCCAAAAAAAATTCCACTTCCGTTTTTCACATACATCGGTGAACCATTGTCTAATTAATGGATGACTACAACTCTCAGTTGTCTATCTCAAATAGTTTTTTTTTAATTATGTGTCAAAGTTTTAAACTTCAAAATGGTAAAAATAGTTTTTTAAGAAAACTAATCAGTATATTTAAAGAAAACAAAAATGGGATGATGAGGCATTATTAGAAGAATATTTACGGTACCAATTTATTTTTATATATGCGCAGGACATCGAGTAAGAAATATTTTTCTAATTATAATTTTTATTTTTTTTCTCCATAAAAACGCGAAAGTGTTACCTGGGACCAGCACAGAAAAATTGTCCAAGACAAGGCCTACGACCGATGAAAAAGCAAGCTTCCACTATGGAAGCGTTTAGAAAATATGTTGCATTTTGTTTTGAGGTAAAATTTCGTTAATCAGGGTTGTCACAAAGGTCATTGAAAATATTATAGCAATTGAATTTGTTTCTTAAAAGTATTTTTTTTATGAGCAAGCAATTTTCGTTTCGTTTGCTTCAATTGTGTTTACTAAGCACTAGTTTGTGGCCCGTGACGCACAGTGGTGTATTCCCAGGGACAATAGACTTTTTTTCGGAAATCTCAAATTTTAAATACGTTAACAGATATATCCCATCGTTCTAAAGAAAAAATGCCTCTTGGCATTTTTCTATAATGTTAATACTATGGCGAGAAAAAAACTTAAACCCTTTATAATCCTGATACACTTGGCCGGATTAAAGGCTTAGTCAAATAAAACAGTTTCATTTATTAAAATGAAGTTATTATCATTTGTAATTTGATCGTGGTTTGAAAAGTCCTCATCTCTATCTTCCTCCTGTTTGACTTCCTCTACTGGCTGCAAATCTTCTGCATTAACTGGTTTTAAAAGGTCGCTACCACCTGCTGGCAGAGGAACCTTCTTTATGAATCGTTTTCGTTGACTGACATAAGCCATGGATATTAACGGATCAGATGATTCTAGTGCACGGTGTAAGAGATCGGTTATTGTATTTTGCCGGTACTTTTTTTTAAATCAAAAAGTTTTCGTGACCTGCGTAGTAATAAAATAAGAAAAAAATCCTGTAAAAAAATCTATGAAGGCTTCAATGATCGTTGTATCTTGGGTGCTTAGAGCTATTAGAGGCACATATTTAAGATCTATTAATTTGTTGAAACTTTGCCTAATAACGAAGCAATAATTATATTTATAGTTTTTGGTTTTTATTTTTTATTTCTTTTTAGACTTGGAAGTAGAGCTGGAAGTAGAGCTTGGAAGTGAAACGTGTCTGTTGTAGCCTGTGGCTACAACAGACACGTTTTTTATTATAAGTAGCACCTACGACAAAATTTGCAAGTTCTAACAACGCGTTTTTTTGGAGATATGATTTAATTTGTTTCCAAGTTCAAATATGCAAGTCAGGGTTGTCACAAAGGTCAACATCTATTTCATTTACACTTTGTGACTTGTTTACGATATTTTTGCCATGGCTTTTAAGTTGTCAGGTTTTTTGGTTTTTGTAAGTACCTACTTAACCACTTTTTTAGGGTTCCGTAAATAAAGGGTGCCGGACGGGTCCTATTATTCTGCCTCCGATGTTTGTCTATCGGTCTGTTCGTCAGTCGATCTGCCCGACCATTAAAGGTTGTATCTTTGAAACCTTAATAGGTAGCTACTTTAAAAGGTCCACTTTTTTAGGGTTCCGTAAATAAAGGGTGCCGGACGGGTCCTATTATTCTGCCTCCGATGTTTGTCTATCGGTATGTTCGTCAGTCGATCTGCCCGACCATTAAAGGTTGTATCTTTGAAACCTTAATAGGTAGCTACTTTAAAAGGTTTACAGCATGTTTGTCTTTATGGCGAATTACCTATAAAGTGATAAAAATAAGGGGGTCTCTATGCAACAATCGTGTTTATTTGCAGGTTTTGTTTTTTGCTCTTGTTTTTGATCTTAAAAACGTAGATACGAGTACATACAGTTGTGTGGTTGTAGGGCTTATATTTTATGTGATATAATTACATATCATAAAAAATGATTAAGTGCGAATGAGACTCGCGCATTTTGGGGCCGTACAAATAGTGTTTTTTTTTTTCAAATACATGGCTCAAAAACTTAGGTGGTGGTGTTGATGATGATGATGGTACGGCGAAGCCCTTGGTACACATAAACTTGGCCCGTTTTTTTTAGGACTCCTCAAATGAGTCATTTTGTTTTGTCAGTATGACCGGAAAATCATCTTCATTTAAAATCTCATCTGATCTACATCCAACGAATCTTCACCGACCATTTGTATTTCGCTTTCTTTAGGAGGCTGTTGAAAATTTTACACAGCTGCTGGCAAAAGCAGACGTTTTGAAAAATTTCGTCCCATCATTGAAATTAAAGAATGACTCCAAAGCTCGATGAAACAAATCAGTTATAGTTGTGAGTCTGTCCATCTTTCTGCAATGACGCTCTCTATCTCGGCGCCAGAATTTATTACGGGATTCTGCAGCCTGTTCTGACAGCATCCCTATTGGGATGGAATGAGCGTCTATAATGTCACCACCATGTACCAGAATTTTGTGTATTGTTACTGTCATGGGGTGCCAGTGGCCATATGAATTCATATATTTTTCAGCTAGTGAGCGACAGAACATGGCAAACTTGTTTCTGTCTATTGGCAAGTCGGAATTTATTGTCACCAAAATAATGTGCAGTTCGTCTACAAGCCATGTTTCTAGACCCAGAATATTGGCAAACAAATGTCGGTACTTGTCTGAGAGTGCAATTCGCGCAGTGTTGCCGTCATTTGGGGTGCCAGCATTCGGACGAACAACACTACTAATAACCCCATTTGGCTTCTAATATCACCCTGGATACGAGGTTTTCTTTGTTCCACAAGGCGACCTTCATCTGAATATTTTTTGAATTCTCCATTTTTGCACAGCTGGATCTTTTTTATATGCTAGGTGAGTTGTCGGTGTTTAAAAAATGTGATAAAGCTGAAATATTACAGGAATAAGTCAAAAACTGTGATAAACCTGGTAGATGGCATTTATTACGGAAAATGTATTTGAGTAAAAGATGTATTGGCTCTTAAAATTCGTTTATATGGTTAGCTAATCCATTTTAGTGTTAAAAAAAGTCGGATATTTTATTTATTCGGGTACGTACGAACAAACAATTATAAAATCGAAGGTCAATTTGAGTGATAACCCTGATCAAAATATTTAAAATTAAATATCTCCAAAAAACCGCGTTGTTAGAACGTGCAAATTTTGTCGTAGGTGCTACTTCAAAGTCTAAAAATAAATAAAAACCAAAAAATATAAAAATAATTATTGCGTCGTTATTAGGCAAAGTTTCAACAAATTAATAGCTCTTACATATCGCGGGCTTCATATCATAGGGGCGTATGCCCAAAAATGCATTTTTTTTTATTATGTCATTCGATTCCTATTTGGAGTTGGCATTTTCTATTTTTTTCTTATTTTTTGAACAATTATACAGTGTGTCCCTGGATAAAGTGCAATCCCGAAAGGGGATGAAACTAGACCATGAATCATTGACTAGAAAAATATAAAAAAAATTATAAAAAATTATTGTAGGATTTATTGGTATTTTAAGATTTTCATGTTTCATTAAAAACTCTATGTACAAAAGTATTGATTTCTGACAAAATAATGGGTCTATTTCTTTGAAATAAAAAAAAACAGTATGCCTAATACCTGGCGATGACCATGAAATAATAAATAGTCCGCAAAAAAGTAACTATCTTGGGTAAAAAAATGTATTTTTATGAAAAAAATTATTTTTTTAGACGTTTATTTTAAAAAACTTCAAATTACTAAAAAAATGTGCCCTATAACTATGTAATTTTATAGCTTACTTTTATTCTTTACCATTTTAGCTTCCAAATAAAAAAACAATGTTCTAACTAAAAAATTGGCTAGGTAGGAGTTATTTACATTTTAGTAGGTAATAAAAGTCAGACTTTAATCACAATAACTTTATTAATAAAATTATCCGTAATTTACAATTTTGCATTTTTATTTAATGCATTAAATGTTCAAAATGGCCTCCTCGATTTTGCAAGCACATTACTGCACGAATATTAATTTGGTTAGTGGCTCTGCGAATCATTCCTGGATCATTTTTAATGTCATTTGCGCACTGAATTATTCGGTCGTGCAACTGTGCCTCGGTATTTATTGGCGTGCTGTATACTCTTTGCTTCATGACACCCCATAAAAAATAATCTAGGGGTGTCAGATCAGGTGAACGCGCTGGCCAGCCTACTGGCCCTCCTCGGCCAATCCACCGGTTCGGGTAATTTTCGTTCAAAAATCGCCGCACCTCCCGCCCATAATGTGCAGGACATCCATCCATTTGGAGAACATACGCCCACGCCGTCTCGTAGCCAGGGGAACATCTTCCATCAACATGGGTAAATTTTGTAGTAATTCTAAAAAACGTTCAGCATTTAGGGTTCTGGGTAAAATGACTGGACCAATTAAAATGTCGTCGATTAAGACTGCCCATACGTTTATTGAAAATTTTACTTGAAAAGTAGATGCCCGCTTCAATCGTGGATTTTCGTGAGACCACTGGTGCAAATTTCTGCAGTTTGTAATGCCGTCTCGGGTAAATGTCGCTTCGTCCATCCAAAAAATGCGTTTGGGAAAATTTGGGTCAGCTCTAATTTTTCTTAGACTCCACGTCGACATTACGCATCTTGGACGATTATCTACATTTTCGTGTAAATGTTGTACTCGTTGGTAATGGAAAGGATGCAATCCCTCCTTTTTCAAAATTCGCCAGACAGACGTCTTCGATATGCCATGACGCAACGCTAATCGTCTTATGCTTGTTGTAGGGTCAGCAAACAGATCGTTCAAAATGGCCTCTTCTATCGCATTGTCAATAACGACAGCTGGTTGCTCACGGCGATCTCGTGCCAAACCAAGTCCAATGTTGGAGAGCCTCCTATGAATCTCTTGAAAATTTCGAGCTGAGGGTATGAGTCTGCCCGGGAAAGCATTTATGTATGCAGTCCGAGCGACTGTTGTGCGACCATGTGACATGCCATAATAATAATGCATGTCGGCTATTTCTCGAGGTGAGAACTCTGTCAATCGCGGCATTTCGTCAACACTTAACAGCAGAACAGGAACAGTCCAAACGTAACGAACAGTAGAAAACGTAACAGTCAACAATGTAACAAAAACTTAATAACAAATCAACGAGAACACAATGCGAGAACGAGAACAGTAGTAGCAGCGGCGAGAAGATCGGAGCGACTGTGTAAGTCCTGTTTCGAACCCCCTGCCTCCCCTCCCCTCGCCTTCCCTCTACCTGAGTGTAGAACAAAAGGACTGCGACTGCCGAAGGGCACAGAGTAGGACGGAAACAATGGAAAAAACGGTCTCTACCTGCACGGTAACACGATTAGGCTCCACTTTAAAAGTTCGTAGATAGCGTGTTTTTTTAGTTAGAACATTGTTTTTTTTTTATTTGGAAGCTAAAATGGTAAAGAATAAAAGTAAGCTATAAAATTACATAGTTATAGGGCACATTTTTTTAGTAATTTGAAGTTTTTTAAAATAAACGTCTAAAAAAATAATTTTTTTCATAAAAATACATTTTTTTACCCAAGATAGTTACTTTTTTGCGGACTATTTATTATTTCATGGTCATCGCCAGGTATTAGGCATACTGCTTTTTTTTTATTTCAAAGAAATAGACCCATTATTTTGGAAGAAATCAATACTTTTTTACATAGAGTCCTTAATGAAACATGAAAATCTTAAAATACCAATAAATCCTACAATAATTTTTTATAATTTTTTTTAATATTTTTCTAGTCAATGATTCATGGTCTAGTTTCATCCCCTTTCGGGATTGCACATTATCCAGGGACACACTGTATTTTCAGTTATGATTAAAAATCGAAAGGCGTATCTATTATAACAACGACTTTTTGTTGAAACAGAAAGGCGCATAGTGGCAGCAGTAACAATCATGTTCATTCTGATCTCACATTGATAATATAATCATATTTGTAATACCTTACAATAAATACCCAAGACGTCTATCGTGTTTTACTTTTACTATTTTCTCTCTTAAATAATTTAAAACATATTCTCACAGCTGTATAAAATGTTCTTAAAGTGGCCCAAGTCAAATATTTGTGCCAAATCATACGGACGTATAAAATGTGAAAAATATGAAAATAATAATATTTTGGGACGAATGTTACTGTGAGATGAATGTAGATAAAACATTATATTACCAGAGGCCTTCGTGATGGTATAAGTTATCAAAATAAAAAGTGATTTTATACGCCTATTTTTCGTATGCACTTTATGATCATAATAAGACTAAATTGAGTGATTTTTGACAAGTCCATGGGCGTAAATACCAGAAACTGATCTTGGAGCTTAGATAGATAATAATGATGTTAGGACAAAAATCAAAGTCGCCTTGTTAAGCTGTATGCCAAGTTTTAGCACGATAACTTCATTACGTACGATGTTATTAAGTTTTTTGTCTCTCCTGAAAAGTAGGTGTTTGGGCATACGCCCCTATGATATGAAGGCCGCGATATGTGCCTCTAATAGCTGTAAACACCCAAGACACAACGATCATTCAAGCCTTCATAGATTTTTTTACAGGATTTTTTTTTCTTATTTTATTACTACGAAGGTCACAAAAACTTTTTGATTTAAAAAAAAAAACTATGATCATTGGACTCCTGGGAGTTCTACTCGTGTCATTTAAACACATAGCTGAATCAATTAGAGCAATAAACTGAGGATGTCACTTTTTTGGGGCTAAAAAAACACTGCCTTGATTTAAGGAGTTGTTCTATTATAGCCCCAGGTTCCACTTTTGAGGTAATAAAGAGAAAAAAAATAAAAACTAAAATATAAAAAAAAGATTACTCAGAGTCCAGTCCACATATTTGAAAAAATATTTCATATTATTATGCGCTTATCAAAGTACTATCACCAAATAATATCTTTATAAAATATACGCTAAAACACTAATTTTAAAGTAATAAATTCAGTTTCCTCGGTCAAAGGTCACGAAAAGTTCATGTTTTTTTTTCTCAAAAACTGCTTTAGATTGACGTCTGCGTGTTTTATTCTGGCATTTTCATTGCATAACTTTTTTCATTTCTGCAATAAGGGGTCCATTAGACGGTCATGCAAGCGTCAGTCAATTCCATCAATCATGAATTACGTTTTATTGTTGGTGACTGACGGAATTAATATAGACCTTAGACGGTCACTCTGACTGATCGTCAGTCATACCCAAAGGATACAAGGGATACCACGTATTTACGCAAGATAATAATGGATATTCATAAAAGAAAAGCCTGTGTTGGAATTTCGACTGCGATGTTGGATCTGACATCTGGCATCAAATTGGAAAACTAATACATAAAACAGTAGTCAATTATTGGCTGTAGAACCCACTAATAACCGAAAGCCACCAACAGATGCAAAAATAATAAGAGACAATTTTTGTTATTATGATTTCAATAATGAGGGTAAAATATAATTATTGTATTATGTATGTATGTATATGTTATGTCATGTCATGTCATGTCATGTCATGACATGTCATGTCATGTCACGTCACGTCACGTCACGTCACGTCACGTTATGTTTTGTTATGTTATTGTAAATGAAGTAGCTATTATAATTTTTTAAAACCTATTTAGATGCTAAAAATTTCACCCATGCCTCTAAATAATTTTTAAATTGTCCTTAGCACGGATTAGTGCAACAAAAAGAATATAATTATTATAAACATAAACATAAACATAAACATTCACATACAGGCACATACATTGCTTCTGGCCCCACACTAGGATACCCTGTGTCGTGGGAACCAGAAACAGCGACGTCACAAACATGTAAACATCCAAGACCTGGAGTTTTTTTTTCCTCTCCAGCCGGGGATCGAACCCGGGACCTCTTGCATGGTAAGCAGATGCGCTAACCGCTACGCCACAGAGGTCGTAATTAGATTATAATCTTACTGAGTATGTAGTAATAGTAATTTTTAAGTAAATAAACAAGAGTTGGGCGGCGGCGCCGACTTTTCGAAGTGTTCCGTGTCCGACTCATAATTCATAATTCATTTATTGATCGGTGAGACACAAGTACATAAAGATGTTACATTAAAAAATTAGTTGCTATGCGCTCTACCTGATAGGCATACAGATCATGTAAAAAAATAATAATTAATAACTGAGACTTAGGCCGCATTAGAATTACAAACGTCAAGTAATTACTAATGTCAATAAGAATACAATGTCAAAAAATTATAAACTTGCAAATGTCAAAAAATAACATACATACATACATAAGCTCACGCCTGTATCCCAGAGGGGTAGGCAGAGACCAGGGACTGCCACCTGCCACGATCCTGACAAACCACTTTCGCTTCATCGACATTCATTAGTCGTTGCATGCACGCACGCCGGTTTCGGGTACTTTTTATCTTGCCCTTTGCTAATACATCCCCTATTTGGTCGAAGTATGTTCGCCTGGGGCGTCCCTTACCGGCCCTTCCACTCACATTCGCTTGATATATTTGCTTCGTCAGTCGTTCTTCCTTCATCCTCTCCACATGTCCGAACCAACGCAACATTCCTTTCTCAATTCTAGTCACTACATCCTCTTTCAGTCCACAACGTTCTCTGATCACACTATTGCGTATTCTGTCATTCAAAGTAACACCACACATATTGCTCAAGGCCCTCATTTCTACTGCATTAATCCTACTTTCATGATTCTTCTGCCACACCCAAGTCTCGCTACCATACATCAGTGTTGGGACCAGCACACCGTTATGGATAGCCAATCTTGCCCTTTTGGAGATATTCTGGCTACTCACGAAGGAGTGCAAGGCACCATTTACATAATTTCCCGCTTTTACTCTCCTTTCTATATCACCTTCACACTTACCATCCCTTGTAAACAGGCTCCCCAAATAGACAAATTCTTTCACCTGTTCCACCCTTTCATCTCTAATCATTATTTTGCACTCAGTCATGTCATCATCTTTTTCGAAGACCATTACCTTCGTCTTACTCACATTAATGTTCATTCCTTTCCTTCTAAATGCCTCATCCATTACTGTTACTTGTGTCTGCAGTTCTTCCACCGACGATGCGAACAAAACCTGATCAAACCTGGCGTACAACAAACATTTAACAAGTAACTCACCCATCCTCATCCCACAGTTATTCTCTCTCAAATCAGTCAGGCAGCTGTCCATGAATAAGTTGAACAACCACGGGGACGCGACACATCCCTGTCTAACACCCTTGCGAATGCAAAACCAGTCAGTGTACGCCCCATTAAAAATAACGTGTCATAAATATTAAAAATATTATAAAAAATCTAAATTAAAAAATATAGTTAAAATGTCAAAGTAAACAACAATAATTGGAATTAAAATTTATCAGCAAAGAATTCTTGTAAGTCATAATAGCATTTGTTTATGAGAATGTCATAGAGCTTTCTTTTAAGTTGAATTGTATTTAGCGTTTTTAAGTCATCTGGTAATTTATTATATATTTTTGGTGCCATAGTTATGATACTTTTCTGTTTGAAAGTGGTTTTACATGGCTCATTTACAAGTTTATGGGGGTGGCGTATAGTCCTGTATCGATTTTCGTGGACTTTCGGGAAGAGTGACTCATTAGTCTTAACGAAAATAGCTACCTCATAGATGTATAAGCAAGTAAGTGTGAGGATCTTATACTTTTTGAAATAAGGCTTACAGCTTTCAGTGGCTTTTAGGTGGCACATAGATCTAACACACCTTTTTTGTGCTTTAAATACCGTTGTTACGTCCGTACTATTGCCCCAAAATATAATGCCAAAGCGCAAAGTTGACATGACGTATCCGTGAAAAGCTGAAAGTACCGCATCTGTACTGACAATTTTAACCAGTTTGAATAGAGCATAGGCTGATTTACTTAGCTTTTTACAGGTAGCTTCAGCGTGACATTTCCAGTTCAGATTCTTATCAATTATCAGACCTAGAAATCTGGTGGAATATTCCTCATCAATTTTTATATTATCATAAACCAAGTTTACTGGCGGTATATTAGTCCTTTGATGGAAATGCATGATTTTCGTTTTACTCAAGTTCGCTTTCAGGCAGTTGGACTCGAGCCATTTCATTATATCTTCAAGGGTTCTATTTATTTCACCCTCATAATTCCTATTTTCAGTTTGTTTAATGACTGCAGTGCTATCGTCTGCGAATAGAGTCATTGGGTAGCTTAAATTTAATGGTAAATCATTTATGTAGAGCAAGAAAATTAATGGGCCAAGTATACTGCCCTGTGGAACACCATGTAGAGACAAGCGATTGTTTGATGCGTATGTTACTTCATTGTTTGTATCAGTACATATATTTGTGAGGTGTGTTTGTTGCCTCCGGTCACTTAGATATGATTTTATAAGTTGCAAAGGTGTACCTCTTACTCCGTAAGACTCTATCTTTTGCAATAAGATGTTATGATTTACGTAATCGAATGCTTTTGTCATGTCCATATATATAGCTGATACAGGGACTTTGCACTCCATCGCTGTCTGCGCGTTGACTGACGCGTGATTGACGAAATGCCATTACACGTTCACTCAAAAGTCATGACTGATAGTTGCATGATGCAGAAATCAAAATATCCAGATAATTATCAATCAATTTCATGCAACCATCAGTCACCGCATTACACGGTAGGTTATTTGTCAGTCACAGCCATGACTGTGGTAAAACTGACAGCAAAACCTATCGTGTAATGGACCCCTAACCCGAAGAGGAAATTTTTTTGGGTCTATAAAACACTGTGCACTGGTCATATGTCTTGGTTTTTAGACTATGCGGAATCTTTGATTTGAAAACATCGGCAAGTTTCCCGAAAGCAGCCCAACCAAGCTGAATCCGCTTCATGATCTCCTTGACCTGGCCTCCTCGGTGAAAAGATAAACAATGTCCATGGTAGATATACTCATCGACAACTTCTATCGGGCAATTACCGACAGTGATGTTCGGCATAGTCACCAGATGGCTAGCCATGACTTTTGTTTTGAACATGTTTATCTTGAGACCGACCTCCAGGGACACTTCGTGCAAGTTTGCGAGCATACACTGAAGATCCGTGGCATTTTCTGCCAAGATGATGATGTCATCGGCAAAACGCAAGTGCGACATATAAACGCCGTTAATATTGACACCCTTCTCACCCCAGTCTAGAGTCTTACGTCTTCTAAGACGTTGGTGAAGAGCTTAGGCGAGATGGTGTCACCTTGGCGTACACCCCTGTTGATATTGACAGGGTTAGTAAGCTCATTTTGGCTTCAGTTTCAGATAGTTAAGCTCTAGTTGTTACACTTGGAGGCCGTACTAATAGCACTCCCATATTCCGTAAAGCCAGCAAATGCTTTATAAAGTCACAGTTTATCTCTATCTATAATAACTTTATCTCTCATTATTTTCTTGTTTCGAACATAAACAAACAGTTTGTTCGGTGCTGCTGTTGATGTGTTTTTGCACAGAGAGAAGTTTTGTTCACTTTCTTAATTCGGCATAGATACAAGGTGACATTTTCACCGGTACAATAAATCAACACACGTAATACTAAGTCCAAAATACAAATACAAACATTTTTTGTTACTACCCCGTTGGTACAAAAAAACAAAAATACCAATGTCTGAACTTATCCGCAAATCTTAAAGAAATGTGGACTCCATTACGCATGAGCACAACTAAACGCACTGGCAACTGCGTGCGGCTTGCGGGAAGGAAAAGGAGCGGCGGCGGCGACGCAACCAGTAGATATGACTTATGTAGCTATGACGTAGCAAAAAAAATCTTACTTCATACCAATTCTTCCTTCATACTTGCATGGGCTTAGGACCGTCACCGGCGTGGAATGCTTGCACTGGTTGGTAGTGGTATGAATTTCCACACCACGTACTGGCTAACGCCGAAGTGCGCCGTGCGTGCCGCGTCGTTGGTGCTCCTTCTGGGGTCTTCCTCGAAGAACGCGTATGTCTGTTCCTCGATCTCCACGGCCAAGGGAGGTCTCCCTCCTCGGCCTTGAGCGTGCGCTTGTGCAGTGAACTGTCCGTAGTCTAGCAAATGCTGCGTCACTCTCATGAATGTCCTGGTGTTGAGTATTTGAGGTTAAATAAAACCGGCATTTATCAGGCGGGGCAAACTTTCTTCAGCGTATACCCGCCGAGCTGCACTGTATTTTCCCCACTGAGAAAGTAACTACGAACCATTTCGTAATACTCGCGGTTTGTAAACATCGTGTTGCGCGCGTAATTTTCGACTGCATTAAGTGCGGAAACGGCGCACGTGCACTCACCTAGGTCAATGCGCGCGGATTGACGGGCCAAATCGTGCGCCGGCCAGCCCGCCGCCCGCTCACTCACCCAGTATAATGCCGTATCTACATAGTCATTACGTCACAAGCGACGCCATGATATTTTGGAGCGTTTCCGCGCGTAATTCAAATTGAATAGCAAAAAATATGATAAATTTGTACGAAAACTAAGTTTTTTTGTTGATTTTTTTTTTTCGAAAATAGTAGCCGTCTACCTACGAGACATAATAGAAGGAAAATTAAAAATCTGTCATCATGCCTATTATTGTAACTCCCTTACAAAATATTAATGAATTCAAGTTTTTAAATTTTTTTTTCACTTTTCACACAAACTCGAAACTTGCTACGGCTAATTTTTATGAAAAGTAAAAAAATTAATTTGACTTTTAGAATTTTTTGGTATTTTTCAAAAGTCAGTAACCTCTAACAGAGAAATTTCCCTCCAACATTCGGAATTTAGGACATCCCAAGGGGTTTTTGTTTCATATTCAATATCATGCTTCATATGAATCACTAATTAACTATTCCCAAGAACTCTATCTTAGTTAACACTTGAACTAATGCATTGTTCCCAATAATTCCCACCTCTTGGTTGCCGTTGCCGGCAACGATCCCACGATAATTCCCACTTCTGGGATTTTTCCCGGGAACGGCACATCGCTAGTCCCGCTATTCTCCGCGCCCCCTATCCCGGGCCGAGCCCGAGCCGCGCTTCTGCCCGCAAGCCGCCCAGCGCCCGCGTCGGAATGCGAGCGCGACGTTGCCGCTCCGTGCGTGCGATAAAACACGGTCCGCGCGAGTGGTGCGCGCCGCTGCATTGGGCGGCCTGTTCGCCATCTTGCTTTTAAAATCTCCTTCGTGCATCCTGACGCTTTGTTTAGCTAAATAAGCCTGAAAGAGCGAAGATCTTACGTAAATTATTGTATGATCTGGTTGAGGTTTGAGCGAGAGGTTTGTCAGTACAGTAGGATCTAGGCGAGCGACATAAAATTGATCTATGCTACCCACCTGTTTCTGTTTTTGACACCGATGCTACAAGTCATTGGAACAATTTCGAATTATTGGGAGTACCTACATAAGTAAATATATTTTACCTCGATAAAATCGTATTCAAATCAGAATTGAGGATACACCTACGTAAGTACGTTTAGTTTTCATCATCAACCCATTAAGTATCTCCCCACCGAGGGGCACCGGCACGGGTCTCTTCCTGAGGAAAGTATAGGCCATACTCCACCACGGCCACCAATGGGGGATATCGAGGGGATATTAGTTTTACCATGGAAATAATATTATAAGCCATTGTATTGTACTACTACTAGGTACTTGCCTACTGCTTAAAACGGGAATAATATTGCAATGTGGATTTAATTCTTTTTCTTAGGTTTTCAATTGAAACTTTAAAACAAAGAACATCGGCGTTTTTGTTACAGTACTTGGCTAAGCGCCGGTTTCTGAATTGAAAATTTCACTAAGTATACTGAAGTTACGTTTTGTTACTTCTTTTTCTGAGAAATACGAGACAGCACTACAGTTAAGTATTTACTTAGCGAAATTCTCAATGCAGAAACTGGCCCTAAGTACCTACACCTAAAAGCAAAGTGACACCATTAAGTTTTTCTTATACCTACGCACTTTTTAATTAGGTAAAGAAAACTCACTCAAAAGACCTGAATTTCCTCACGATGTTTTCTTCACGGCTAACGAGTGGTATTGCTACTATAACTTCACATATTATGTAGCTACATCATAAACCCATTATGTCCCCACCGAGGGGCACGGGTCTCATTCCGGAGGAAGGTATTACCCTATATTACGGGGACGGAATATTGCGATAACCAATTAAATTCCATACTAATAGCCAATTTGTACGGAATTTAACACATGTACTTGTTGTTTACAAAACAGGTTACAACTAATACACGATAATATGAATCAGAAATGTTTTTCAACTTAAAGATTTTACATTTTCTTTGTTGAATGTCAATGTACTTATACTTATTACGTTAGGGGTTGCCTTGAAGCCATTGTAGTGGAGAAAGAGGCTTCGAAAAGAAAACTCCACTCTGATCATCTTTTCTCAAACAACCTTAAATCTAATACATTAGTTGGTATGTACGAATATCTATATACTTAAAAAGCTCGTGACTCGTGAGTAGGGTTGCCAACCCTACTATTCTATATAAATAAAATTCAAAGTCCTCACTGACTCACTCATCAACGCCCAGCCCAAGCCGTTGGACCTAGGAAGCTGCAATTGTGCACACAGGGTCTATATATCATGTAGGCAAGGAATAAGACAGGATTTTTTTAAATTCAACCCCGAAGGGGGCGAAAAGGGTTGCCAAAATTTTAATGGGAGGTATAAAGAATGTTGTCTAATTTTCTTGAAACTTAAAATAAATACTCTTCAACACAATTGATTGAACACGTGTTCGCCGTTTTTCTAAATTTAACCCTTAAGGGAGTGAACGGGGTTGCAAAATTTTGAACTAAAGTCCACGCGGACGGAGTCGCGAGCGAAAGCTAGTATAATATAGTATCCTACTATATTAGGGTCTCGAATACTATATTTGCAAAAAAACTATTATATTTTGCGTAAAGCGGAACCCAGCCTTAGTCTTTTTCTAAAGCTCGATCTTCAAGTCAAATAAAGTCAAACAAAAAAATAAAGAAAATATTTAACCACATACTATTTTTTTTACTATTAGCTTCGAAAATACTATATTTGGTAGAAAAAAAAGTTGCCACCCTACTCATGAGTGCATTCAACAGTTGCTGTGTCAAAACAATAATAGCACAGTTTTTGGTAACCAGTCACAGCGTCTGTACATTACAAAAAAACTTGTTAGAGTCTATGTATAACCAATGGAGTATCAATGACTAATGAATATGTGTTTTCATACATTTACTGAGGTCATTGCGTTAACATTGTATTGATAACTAATTATTGTAACTTTGATGTCTCTTGTGTACAATAAAAAACATTTTGTCTTATCATAATACGAACTAGTCCATCGATGTCGTCCAATGTGTAACGAGGTTTCTAGATAGGTACTTATTAAATCGTTATTAGACTACCAAGCTAGTGTGAGGGACACACTCATATTTTCTATGTTGAACTCATCATCATCAACCCATTATGTCCCCACGGAGGGGCACGGGTCTCTTCCCTGAGGAAGTTATAGGCCATACTCCACCACGGGGGCCAAGTCCGGATTGACATGTTTGACACGTGTAAGGTTTTGTCTTAAAACGGTTTGATTAAGTTGTCAATATCTTTTTAAATTAATTATTTAAAGAAAACAAAAGTTGCACATTAGGAAAAATAACATCATTGATTTCTGAACATAGCTGTATTTTTGCAAGAAAAAACAGAGGAAGTTTGGGAGAAGTTTTTGTGAAGTTGGAAGAGAAATAAATTATTATCTGTTTGGAGTACTACGTGTTTTCTTTTAAATATGGAAATATCAGAGGTCCCTTTTTGATACAACATAGGTACTTGAATACATACTCATATTTAAATTTGAACTTGTCAAAATTAGGTTAAACCGCTAAAGGTAGGTTAGCGTGGACTATCGCTCTGGAGCATCCTGGCTGTTGAACGTGGCAATGCAGCCAGCGTCAGAACTTTTGCATCAGATATGGTCCAGGGCGCCTAAAAATGTTTATAGTCTAGACCCGGAAGGAATAAGCACGTAAGTCTAAAAGAAATGGATGGCAAAATGTTACAGTAGAAGGTTATAAGCGGTTAGTTAGTTTAACATCTAAGGTGCTTGTTATTGCTGCTGAAATTTTAATAAAGTTTTGACCAATAAATTACCGACATGACATCAACAGGCTCATGTACGTCTGAGGACTCAAGTCCTTATTACAGCCGGTGTATGGCATAAGAACAATATTTGACTTAAGTGCTTGTGGCCGCCGGGTCTAAAGTTTTTCGTTGACTTTTATAATGTGATCTATTTATTTTATTTCATTCTTTTGACGAAGCCCGTGGTGAATCATTTATAGTTTTAAGACATGTAATTTATTTTTTTCAATAGATCACTTACTTTGTATTTTTACTGACGACAATTTATTTCCAACACATTACCAGATTATTACCCTAGAATACACTGTAAAAAATCACAACAACGTCCTTCTCACAAAAAAAAAAAACGACAAGCCATAAGGTTTCATACCTTCATGTTTATGTAGATGGCCAGTTTCAGTTATAGTAAATTAGTCAAATTGAATTGAAATTAGTCGAAATTAAGAATTTAATGTTCTTCATTTTCAGCTGTGACAATTCAGATGTGAAACGCGTGGAAAGTAACTACGAAGTGAGTTTTCTTTTAGGTATTTATCTTAATTTTTACTATTATTACAAATGCGAGAGTTTGTATGGATGTTTGTTACTTAATCACTTCGAAAACTGTTACCAGGGTCTGAGATCGATCATAGTATATGTATAGGTTGGACCAATCCAGGACAGTTTCAAAATTATCAAAATAGATATTACTTTAGACATTCGATCCATGTTCGTTTGGTTAAAATGCCTTAAAACGGTCTTAAGACTCGCAATTTTATACGAATACTCGTATGTATAAATAATACTATGTTTTGTTGCACTGTCAATAGCCTACCTATTTGTTTAACGACAACATTTCTCAACGTCAGAAGCATTTGCTCGGATTTGTCATTTTTTATGGTGCAGCGCAGACGACAGACTATCCGTGACGCACTTTTTAGTGCGTGAAAATAGAACCTATGCAATGTTCCCCACATTCATAGTTTTTTTTTGTTTATCTTACAGATTTAAGGCTTACTTAAACATACCTAAAACCAATCAAGTCAAAATATGAATAAATCATTTATTTATTGCAAATCTTGAAAGTCCGACGCACAAAAAACGGACTCGATCGCACAAAGTCTGTCGTCTGCGCTGCACCTAACATACTTTACAGGAGAGCGAGCCCACAAGTTACTAGCCTACATAATCATCAACCCATTATGTCCCCACCAAGGGGCACGGGTCTCTTCCCTGAGGAAGGTATAGGCCAAACTCCACCACGGGCGCCAAGTCCGGATTGGTGGAGGCTTGTAAGACTAGTGGCTGGTCTTACTGTCAGAAGTTTTCAAGCCGCCCTAAGGCCTCTGACTTAGATTAACGACTGCCATCTATCGACGGCAGCCGGCACCATCTGCTTAACGTGCCTTGCGAAGCACGGAACCGCTCGGAAAAGTGCCACTAGCGTTAGTCATAGACGGTGACCCATCCATGGACTGAACGCACCGTATGTTGCTTGACCTTAGTGATCGTTTAAGATCACTCAAGCAGCCCAGGCTGCGAGCGCTAGGCTAGCCTACATGCGACTTTATATTTACATCATATTATCCCAGCAATAGAATAAGACAGAAATATGTTTCTCAGAGCTCGACGAGCTGAGATTGAAGGAAAAAAAGTCATTTGTCGGAATATAACACACGACCATATCCTTCAGACGTCGAGATTTGGACATAAATAAAACAATAGGTACATTCATTAGTAGGTACTCGCAGTTTAATGTCTATTTCTCATTCTAAAAAAACGGAGGAGGCGTTACAACATCGACTGTCCTATTATCGTCGTCACGAGCCAACACTAATTGAGGATCGGTGTAGAACCTTATTTCTATCAGTTCCTTAGTTTTTATCTCCTTGTAGAAATTACCTGCTTTCATGATGTTGACGACAGAGGGAGACCAGAAGTGATAATCGTCTAGGTCTTCGTAGTCGGCTATGAAGCTGCCAATCATAGTAGCCGAGTACGTTATTTCAACCAGCATAATCGATTTGAAAGCCTTAAGTGTCATTGACGCTGTAGCCCCTGGCTCCACGACCATGTTACCAGGTCTATTCACACCGAAATTAATGTTTATGTTTCTATATGTGCCTTTTCTCCAAGTGTTCGTATAATTTAAAGACTGATTTACGCTCCCGAAGAAAATGTTGATATCATATTCTATGTTGTCTTCAGGATATCCATCGGCAGACCACGAGGAATATGCTGTGTATTCAACCGTATCGTAGAGGGCTATTTTCTTAATCATTTGTTCCGTCGAATAGATGTTTATTAGTCCGTGGGCTTTTACGACAACAGGTTCATCGATAATATCAAGGATCTCCGCCTTTTCTATTTCCATTCGTCTCGTCACTGGTTCCCAATTTAATTCCTTGTATAGGTTGCCGTAAAACGTTGGGTCTTTCATATAAACGTATTCTGGAAAACGCCCGAGCTCCTTCCTTACGCCATATTTTATGTTATCGATCGTAAGATTGAATAATTTTACGTCCAAAGAGGTTACAATTCTTCTGTCATCTCCGGTATAGGATACACTGGATCGTCTCAAAGTCGCTGCCGTAACTATGTTGAGTTTAATCTTCGCGAGGCTGTACGCCGGCAATAACAACAAAATAGCACTGAGTTTTAACATTTTAAACGAAGTAAAATAATCTTTCTTATGCAGTTAATATAGTTCGAATAAAGCTAAGCAAAGTCGAGATACGGTTAAATAGGTACCTACAGTCTTAAATAAAACATGTATAATAGATACCAAATGAACATTCTACTGAAGTAAACAAACCAATGATGGACATAGTAATAGTGGCAAGTGACAGTCCCTGGTCTCTGCCTACCCCTATGGGTCAAACATTTCATGGCGGCATGGTTACGTGATTAATCTAGGTCATACAATTATCTAGTCGTTCTTATAAAAATTTATTTACCTTGATCAGAAATCAGAAATTTATTTCAACGTAAAGAATTTACATTCTGCTTGTTGAATGTCAATGTACTTATAATGCTAATGTTAGCCGCTGCCTTCTGTGGTGTATGTGGGTATCTTATAATTAAGCATTGATTGCGCTAATGAGGGTAACTGCGATTGTTTGTTAAAATAAAGATTTGCTACGGAACGTACGTGCTTTTATTTCATTGGCGAACGAGGAAAATAAATTAAATCGGAAATTATTATTATCGCGGCTAGTTACGGAAAATGTCTATGACTAACGCTAGTGGCATTTTTCTGAGCGGTTCCGTGCTTCGCAAGGCACGTTAAGCAGTTGGTGCCGGCTGCCGTCGATAGATGGCAGTCGTTAAGCCAGTGAAAACTTCTGACAGTAAGACCAGCCACTAGTCTTACAAGCCTCCACCAATCCGGACTTGGCCCCCGTGGTGGAGTATGGCCTATACCTTCCTCAGGGAAGAGACCCGTGCCCCTCGGTGCGGACATAATGGGTTGATGATGAAATAAATAAAAGAAATATTATCAATGAATTAAGTCAATAATTTGTTAATCTAATAATTTAAATTGAAGCGTTACGTTTAATCCGATCCGCTTCCGATGAAATAATTTTTTGGATGTAATTTTGAGCATGCAAAAAGGGAATAAATAAATGGCTATATTATATAATTAATATTATGTACGAATTGTCTCAGACCGTTCTCTACGTTGTATATTCATAAAAATTTACACACATGCACATACATTGCTTCTGACAACCACAATAATATTTACAAAGTCGCCTGGGACGTAATTGACAATGTGGGTAACAGTTGATATGCTGTCGACTGTACTTACCTGGATCTGTAGGCGTAATGGACAAAATCTCAATCTGCAGGTTCGCTAAAGGTCATTCGATGGTGGCGTAGTGGCCGCGTATCTACCTCTAAAATGGTTGAAACAGCTGATGGCTGCATGACTGACTTTTCTTTTATCCAAAAACTCAGGGTTTAAACAACTCTAGCGCCCTAAGTCGCAGCTTCCGGTAAATCATTGTCCTACATAGAATTGCATTCTATTTACCACATATGGTTTTAAGCATCATCTATCAAACAGTGCCATCAAAAGCCTATATACCTATAACCCTGTCGTGTCGAGGTTACACTAAATACGTGCGACAATCATAACAATGTATCGAGGAAATTGTAATTGACGACCTCTGCGGCGCCGGCGCAGCGGTAAGCGCATTTGCCTGCCATCTGAGAGGTCCCGGGTTGATCTCTAGACTAGGGATACACTGTGCCGTGGGAACCAGAAACAGCGATGTCACAAACATGTAAACATCCAAGACCTGGATTTTGAATTTATTTCTTTAAATTACAAACCGGGCAAGTGCGAGTCGGTCTCGTAAAGTCGACAGCACGTCAACATTCACATCTTAGTTGCAAAGTCGCCCGTAATGCAAAGGAGTAGAGTGCATGTCGATGATGTATTGTCGATTGTACACCGATTTGTACGGAACCCACAAACTTATAGGTACGTACACACATACATACATACATATTTCAAAGACTAATTTCATTATGCTTTAAATACAAATGCACCTATAGTTTCAGTTTTATTTTTATTTTTAGTATAAACCGATGTTACAAGTCAGGTTTCATAGTTCTATATCAACAGAAAGAACCTTATAAATTTTGATTTTCTTGAGTGTCAAAATGCACGTTTTTTGGCGGCATAAACGGTCTTATCTTTTTTTTACGTTAACTTAGAAGTTTGATTTTTTACAGCTTCAAGAGATCGCAAATGTAACTATGTGGTTTTAAATTTTTAATTTTAACTCCACGCGTTCCCGAGATAAGTACTAACTTTTGACAAACCGACGGACTATGATAAGGAATTCGTTTTCCTTTTTAAGATCGTAACATCGATGTTTGAAATGTTCAGTGTCAAAACTGTAATTTCGTAACTTTAGTAACTGAACTATAATTAAGTATAGTTTTCCGGAAGTATAGTTTTCCGAAAATGAGACAACTAATTAAATTTGATATTTTTTTTTATTAATACGAACCTCCTAAAATATTATATATTAGTTTTTCCTTTCATTGAAATTATTTTTAGGGGTGGAAACTAGAAAAAATCTGAAATAACATAACATTTACATACAGGCACATACATCGCTTCTGGCCCCACACTAGGATACCCTGTGTCGTGGGAACCAGAAACAGCGATGTCACAAACATGTAAACATCCAAGACATGAGTTTCTTTTTACAACTTTATTTGCACCGTAGAATCTGTTAGCCTTACATTACAAATTACTTACATAAGCTCACGCCTTCCTCCCGGAGGCGTAGGCGGCGACCATGTTTTGGCACGATTCTGACAAACCGCTTCGACGACACTCATTTGTGAAATATTTTGATCCAAAACAAAGCGGGATGTTACAGTCAGCTAGCGGTAAGTGGCGACATGTGTTCTGCGTTCGTAGTAAACAATCAAGTAAGTGTTGGGGGCGACTTTTCAGAGATGCCGTGTTTGATATCTCTTCGAAAGCATCATCATCATCACTAGCCCACTTTTGCCCACTGTTTGGTATAGGCCTCAAATAGAATACATAAAATAGGAAATTAAGGGCCGGTTTCTGAATCGAGAATTTTCGCTAAGTAAATACTTAAGCAACGTGCTGTCACGCTCTTTTCTTAGAAATTTGACGAGACAGCACTACATAGTTAAAAGTAATTACTTAGCGAAATGATCAATTCAGAAATTGGCCCAAAGGTTACAACTTTATTGAATAACTTTATTATCAAGTAGATATATAGATAGATAGAGAACACTTTATTGTATATAAGAAAGGAGATTACACAGGTGTTTCTTAATCTAAGTGTACAGACGGCGGCCTTATCACTAAAAGTGATCTCTTCCAGACAACCTTTGGATGGACATTGGAGAAGGAGGTAGATGTACAAAATAAGTAATATAACAATTTCTGAGATATATTCATTATACATGACTAATTAACCAAAATATGTACATAACATATCAATAGATACATACGAATAATATACACAAATACCTATATAATTTAAAATATATTGTTCGGGAGTACACGGCGATTTGTAAAAAATATTTAAATAAAAGCCAAATAAAAGCGACGTGCTGGACAGAGTAATGGTGAAATAATCCAAAATATTCACAGATTGGAAAATAAAGAAAACACAAACTCTTTACTTAGACCAAGGAGTTTTAAGACTCCTTGCTAAAACTAACTTAACCTAATGGTGCGCTTCGTTGCAACGCGTTATAGCGTATTACGCCTAAACATGCCCCCGGGCGTTGAAAGCATCGCTTTCAACCAGAATCTTGTGAAGACACCGGCAGTGGACAAATCCTGCTAAAAGCTCTTCGTATCGTTCCCGTGGAAGTCTTGATGTCGGCAACGCGAGCTATTCCATCGGCACCGGGGAGAACTGCGATGATTCTTCCAAGCCTCCATTTTAACGGCGGAAGATTGTCTTCTTTCACCACAACCAATGTATTCGGCTTTAAGCCATCATGGCATGTTCGCCATTTTATACGTTGCTGTAATTCTGAAACGTACTCCTTACTCCAACGATCCCAAAAATGTTGGCGAAGCTGCTCAATACGTTGAAATCTCGTTAAAAGAGAAGCAGAATTGTACTGGTACTTTGGTTGTGGTAACGAAGTCAGAGGACGTCCAATCAGGAGATGACCCGGCGTTAAAGGCATGAAATCGGCGGGATCTGATAAAAGCGGTGTGAGCGGCCGAGAGTTCAGAATTGCTTCGATTTGAGTTAAGGTGGTGTTCAGCTCCTCATAAGTAAGATGACAATTTCCCAACACTCTAAGCAAATGATGTTTGGTCGATTTCACTCCTGCCTCCCAGAGACCACCGAAGTGAGGGGTATATGCCGGAATAAAATGAAAATTAATGTTTTCATTGGCCATACTTTCACTCACAGAATCGCAATTGCCCTTTAAGAATCCGGATAAGTCTTTGCACGCACCAACAAATGAAGTTCCATTATCGGAATATATATGAAGTGGTTTGCCTCTCCGGGAAACAAACCTGCGTAGTGCCAGCAGAAACTGATTGCTCGTTAAGTTTCCCACCAACTCCAAATGAATCGCTTTGGTTGTGAAACATGAAAATGCAAACATAAACCTTAACTTCAAAGGGAAAATCACCTGGAATAAGCCGCCGCTGGGGTAAGTTGCCCATCAGAGGGGTCGAGACCTTGCCGTTCATACGACGGCACAGCACACACTTGTAATAACAGGCCTTTGCAAGATTTCGACCTCCTATGGGCCAATAATTTTCCCTAATGCAAGCCAATAGTAGCTGGGGTCCAGCATGCATCAATCTTTTGTGCTCATGGTCAAATAAAAGTTTCGTGAATATATGAGTGGACTGCAATAATATAGGGTGATTTTTATCGTATGTAAAATGTAATATTTACATAAAATTTTAAGAGTAATTTTAAGAGACTCTTTTTAAGTATATTCTTTTTATGTAGCAGGAATTTATACTTGAGAAAGTGTCGCCTTGGCACTTTGAAAGAATTAAATGTCAATGACTCACTGGTGCCATTGTGTACGTGTTGTACTGAAACCATGGACTTTACCTTAGGGGTTGTCATATGTGTGTTACGTGTCTGTATGTTACGTGACATCTCTAGTGTTTCAATCAAGTCAGCTCGGCCACGCACATATCGGAGAAATAAGTCGAATGTGATAGATTCGTCTTTGTGCAGCCGACCTTTGAACTCCTCCCATTCACGGTAGGTTTTCTGATCTAATTTTTGCGTTACAATATGAATTAATAGAGTGTCCCAGTGTTTAACTGGTTCGCCCAACGCTTCCAATGCACGGAGGTTTTTATTTAGCTGGTCAATTAAACGCTTCAAAGTGATAGACGACTCCTTCGTAATAGTTTCAATATTGAATAACGCTGAAAGATGATTTTGAACTAACAATCGTTTATTGTCAAACCGTTCACACAAAACCTTCCACGCCACACTGTAGTTTCTGGCAGAAAAATCAAATGATTGTATTACCACAGCAGCAGGCCCTTCCAGAGACGCCCGTAAATAATGAAATTTGTTAATCTCATTTATGTCGTCATTAGAATGGATCAGGCTGTTGAAAGTGTCATGAAACTCCAACCAATTTTCATATGATCCACTGAACTTAGGCAATTGTATGGTAGGAAGCTTAACAAGCCTACGATTACTAGCCCGAGAAACCTTGTCACTACCTACTGATTCAAATGAGTCATTTTTAGTTTTATTAAAATCGCTCAATAAATTCTGGGCCTTAGCCAGCGATTTGTAATATAAGGAATCGAAATTTGTGCGCTCAATAACCTGTGCATCTATACTCTCGGCGAGGCATTCCAGCTTGACCTGAACCTCATCAAATTGGTCGTACATTGACTCAAGCTTACCCAAACGCAATTGCAATTCCGTCGCATCAATTTCCTTTAGAGGTATTGCGAGCGAATCTAGGTAATTGTTGAAAACTGTCAAACGACCCTTGAAACTGGCTCGTTTTCGAATCAAATCCCTTTCTTCACCAGGTTTTTGTTCCTTGGCCATTCTGGGAGACAAAAGCGTACGACCTGGAATGTATACAATGACACAGATAACTAAAACTTAGTTTAGCTTATGTATTTATGTACCTAGATATTTTTAACGCAAGTACAATGTTAACAGAAATATCTAAGCACTAAATTTCTTGCTGTAAAACCTATAATTGAATAAATAGGTTCTGAAACTATCTTAGTTATTAAGTTTAAGTGACAAAAATATTGTCTTATTATTACGATATATTTGTGAAGTTTACTAACAAACTTTTGTGTAAACAAAGCTTAGAAAGAAAGCTGGGCTGAGATGAAAATAAGATCTTTCACCTAACTTTGACCGTCAATGCATAAATCTATTGTTAAGTAGGTACCTACTCACTTTAGTGCCTACTGCACGGCTATTAATTATGTGGTTAACTAATGTAAATAGGCCAATAATGAAGCTTTATTTTGCTTCTGTATTTGACGACACAAATACTGACTTAAATACTGCAAAGTATGAATGAACTTGCTATTGTTAACATGCAATAGGTCGAAGACAATAGGGTAGTTTCCAGGGTCAAAATAATTTAATTCTATTTAGTCCGTATTTTAGATTATTAAAAAAAATTGGATACGTATTTTTTCTTTTTTCGATTAAACAAAAAATAAAAAAGATATAGCCCATTGAAGTTACGTGTGACGTCACTCAGTGCTACAAAATGCAGCACGGCGTAACGTTACACGTAATTTTAATGGGCTATATCTTTGTCATTTTTGGTCTAATTTAGAAATAAGTACGTGTCCCTTATTTTTGAATAATCTAAAAGACGGACTAATTACATTTTTTTTGGAAACTAGCCTATTATGTGAAGATACAATAATATGCAACCAACCTTATTATTCCAGTGAATTACAATAGATACTAATTAATACCTTAATTAGAGTGTTGGGTGACGATAAATCATGAAAAATAGCCCTTATACAACAATAATTTCTTGAAATTACTCCATGCCCACGCTGCCGCTTAGGTAACTCATCGCCGCGTATACTTGTCTCCAAATAAACTCCGCTATGTTCTAATATGGTGATTTGAATTCTGGTTTTTGCAATTTATAAACATCCGGCTCGAAGGACCATGTTCGGGAGTACACGGCGATTTGTAAAAAATATTTAAATAAAAGCCAAATAAAAGCAACAGAGTAATGGTGAAATAATCCAAAATATTCACAGATTAGAAAATAAAGAAAACACAAACTCTTTACTTAGACCAAGGAGTTTTAAGACTCCTTGCTAAAACTAACTTAACCTAATGGTGCGCTTCGTTGCAACGCGTTATAGCGTATAACGCCTAAACATATATAATATATAATTTATCTAAATACATAAAAATATATTATATATCATACACACAGGACACAAATAAAACGACAACAATAGCGTTACAGTGCACCAGCGAGATAGTGACCCTTTATCATAGTCTTAAAAATTGCCAGTGACTTGGCTTTCCGCACCTCTACCGGCAGGTCGTTCCAGAGGCGGACTGCCTGCACTGTAAAGGAGCTGCTGTAGAAAGTGGTGCGGTGGGATGGGATTTTTAGGAGAAGGTTTTGGGAGGAGCGAAGAGTAAGAATATGAGAAGAGTGAAGGAATTCAAAGCGTTCTTTTAGATAGGAAGGAGTTGTTGGATTAAACAGTATGCAATAGAGAAGAGAGAGTATGTGCGTATTCCGGCGGAGGCGGATTGGGAGCCACTTGAGCTGTGAACGAAATTTGGAGACATGATCATATTTGCGCAGACCAAATATAAACCGGATGCAAGTAGGTGTTGCTAGAATAAAGTTGCTGTTTGTTCGACTAATGAATGACCATGAGGCGAAAGTGATCTGTCAGGATTATAGCAAGTGGCAGTTTGTGGTCTCTGCCTACCCCTCTGGCATACAGGCGTGATCTTATGCATGTATGTAGCTGTTGCTTGTGACTTCGTTCGCGTGGGTTGCGTGTCCTTCCGGCACAAAAAGTATATCTGCTATTACAGAGTATATATAGTAGGCGAAACTACTATATTTTGCGTAAAGCGGAACCCAGCCTTAATCTTTTTCTAAAACTCGATCTTCAAGTCAAACAAAAAAATTACGAAAATATTTAACCACAAACAATTTTTTTTTACTATTATTTTGCTATCTACTATATTTCTAGAGGTAATAGCTTCGAAAATACTATATTTGGACAGTTGCTGTTTCAAAACAATAATAGCACAGTTTTTGGTAACCAGTCACAGCGTCTGTACATTACAAAAAAACTTAAATAAATAAATAATAAATAAACTCACGCCCGTTATCCCCGAAGGGGTAGGCAGAGGCACCAGTCTCTCGAACTGGACCCACGTTTTGCCGAGTTTATTAGGTCCCAAACGTGACAAGTGGCAAGCCTGTCGCCGTTATCCGGGCACAATTTATCAGCGAATGGTGTTGCTGTACAAGCAAAAAAACTTGTTAGACCCTGGATTTGCATAATCTATGAAGCATCAATGACTACTCGTAATGATGAATATGTAAGTATTTCATACATTTACTGAGGTGATTGCGTTAACATTGTATTGATAACTAATTATTGTAACTTTGATGTCTCTTGTGTGCAGTAAAGAATATTCTTATCATAATAATATACTAACTTGTCCATCGATGTCGTCCAACGTATAACGTAAACATAAACATTTACGTACAGGCGCATACATTGCTTCTGGCCCCACACTAGGATACCCTGTGTCGTGGGAACCAGAAACAGCGACCGTCGCTGAGCGACGTCACAAACATGTAAACATCCAAGACCTGGAGTTTTTTTCTTTTTCTCCCCAGCCGGGGATCGAACCCGGGACCTCTCGCATGGTAAGCAGAAGCGCTAACCATTACGCCACAGAGGTCGTCAACCGAGGTTTAACGAGGTTTATAGACTCCCCGTAAAGGTACTTATTAAATCTTTATTAGACTACCAACCTAGTGTGAGGGACACACTCTTATTTTCCTACGTTTGACTTCGTTTCACTACGGAAGAAGACTCTCTGGTCCCTGTTTGAAATAACATTATACAGGGTGTTGATTTGGATAGTTTCATCCGACTCAGGGGTGGTTATTTATATGATACTGAAGCAAAAAAGGATATAAGTTACAAGAACTTTGTAAATAAATATAAAAAAATATATTTTTTTGTATATTTTTTTGCTAACGTAGGAAAATAAGAGTGTGTCCCTCACACTAGGTTGGTAGTCTAATAACGATTTAATAAGTACCTTTACGGGAGTCTATAAATCTCGTTATACGTTGGACAACATCGATGGACTAGTTAGTATAGCAAAAGTTAGTATAATAGCAAAACATATATAAAAATTTTCACTAAAAAAGATATTTTTTTGTATATTTTTTTGCTTCAGTAGCATGTAAATAACCACCCCTGAGTCGGTCGAAACTGTACAAATCAACACCCTGTATGTACTCGAATACCTACATACTAACATTTCTATTTAAACTTGTCTTTGTTGGTGGTTACGACCTCTGTGGCGCAGTGGTTGGCACATCTGCCTACCATGCTCCTCCCGGGTTCCAATCCCGGCTGGGGACAAAAAAATCCCTGGTCTTGGATGTTTACATGTTTGTGACGTCGCTGTTTCTGGATCCCACGACACAGGTGTCCTAGTGTGAGGCTAGAAGCAATGTATTTGTATGGAGTCCGTTGTGCATGAAAGTAAATGTTTATCCTGACAACAATTTGCAAAACATTACCAAATTATTTACTTTACAAACTTATAACAACCACAAAAAGAAACGAGAAGCCAAGATGGCGCCTCTCTTTCTTTTCTTACAGTGATGTCATTACATGAAGGTTTCATACCTTCATTTGTTTATCTAGATGGCCAACTAAATTTCAGCACTAGTAAATTAGTCAAATTGAATATATTGTAATTAGTCGAATTGAAGAATTTAATGTTCTTCATTGTCAAGTGTGACAATTCAAATGTGAAACGCGTTGAACGTAACTACGCAGCGAGTTTTCTTTTAGGTATTTATCTTAATTCTTACTACTATTACAAATGCCGGAGGTTGTATGGATGTTTTTTACTTAATAACGCCAGAACCTTGAACCTGGGTGTGAGATCGATTGTAATAGCAGATACTTTTTGTCACGGAAAGATACGCAACCCACGCGAACGAAGCCACGGGCAACAGCTACATAGGTACATGCATGAGCTCACGCCTGTATGCCAGAGGGGTAGGCAGAGACCAAACAGTGCCACTGCAAAGCAACAATGCTGACAGATCACTTTCGCCACATCCACATTCATTTGTCGAACAAACAACAACTTTACTCTAGCAAAAGCTACTTGAAAATAATATTGTTCAATAAACGGCAGTGCTGTCTCGTCAAATTTCTAAGAAAAGAGCGTGACACAACGTTACTTAAGTATTTACTTAGCGAAAATTTCGACTCAGTAACCGGCCCTTAATTTCCTATTTTATGTATTCTATTTACCATGCGAGAGGTCCCGGGTTCGAATCCCGGCTGGGGACAAAAAAAAGAAACCCAGGTCTTGGATGTTTACATGTTTGTGACGTCGCTGTTTCTGGTTCCCACGAGACAGGGTATCCTAGTGTGGGGCCAGAAGCAATGTATGTGCCGGTATGTAAATGTTAGTGTTAATATTTATTTTAGGCATACACCCAACAGTGGGCAAAAGTGGGCTAATGATGATGATCATTAGCCCACTTTTGCCCAACACTTTTGACAAACACGGCATCTCTGAAAATTCGCCCCCAACGCTTGCTTGGTTGTTTAGTACGAAAGCAAAACACAGATGTCGCCACTTACCGCTAGCTGACTGAAACATCCCGCTTTGTTTTGGATACGCACTGTATCTTATTTGTTTAGTTGATAGCGGCGCTGGTGAAGAATTCAGTAGTAACATTTAAGAAATTTACCTAGAAAAATGAGAATATTATAACCCGTCTTTCAATTTTAATGAAAATATAAATCTTAGTAAGTGAATAAATAAAACAAAAAATGGGAAACAGGATTTACAATTAATTAGTTAGTTACAATTTTGCCCACCTGAACAGATAACTTGGTGGCGCTGTAAAAATATTTCACAAATGAGTGTCGTCACTCTGTCAGAATCGTGTCAAAACATGGTCGCCGCCTACGCCTGCGGGGTTCAGGCGTGAGCTTATGTAAGTAATTTGTTATTTAAGGCTAACAGATTCTACGGTGCAAATAAAGTAGTAGGTATTTCAGATTTTTTCTTGTTTCAACCCCTAAAAATAATTTCAATGAAAGGAAAAACTAATATATTTAATATTTTAGGAGGTTCGTATTTATTAAAAAATTTTTTATCAAATGTAATTAGTTGTCAGATTTTCGTGAAACTATGATGCTTCTTAATTATAGTTCCGTTACTAAAGTTACGAAATTACAGTTTTGACACTGAAAATTTCAAACATCGATTGTACGAGCTTTATGAAATAGAAATATAATTATAAAAGAAATAAAGTTGTTTTTTTGCTCTTTATACTTATAAAAACAAGTTAGATTAATCTCTTTGCTAGTTCCAAACTTCACCGTTGAGTTTAGAGCCAAGGCGTGTGTTAGAATATTTCGATGAGAAATATTTTCGGTACAGTACCTACAACCAGACCGAAAAATAAAACTATGAAACTAGGCATGTAACAACGAAGCCAGTACTTGGAAGTTAATAGTTATTATATGGATTTTTTTTTTCATAATTGCACAGACGCTGTCTGCATAACAAAAACTATGCTATTATTGTTAGCAAGTTTTGATTATACTCATGGGTCACGAGCTTCTTAGATATAGGTACTTATAGAGTTTTATACCAACTTATGTACATATTAGATTTTAACCCATCACCCAACCCAACGAGGGGCACGGGTCTCTTCCTTGAGGAAGGTATAGGGCATACTCCACCACGGGGGCCACGTCCGGATTGGTGGAGGCTAGTAGTGGCTCTGTTAGAAGTTTCGAAGCCGCCCTTAGGCCTCCTGACTTGGCTTAACGACTGCCATCTATCGACGGCAGCCGGCACCAACTGCTTAACGTGCCTTGCGAAGCACGGAACCGCTCGGAAAAATGCCACTAGCGTAAGTAATAGAAGGTGACCCATCCATGGACTGAACGCGCCGTATGTTGCTTAGCCTTAGTGATCGTTTAAGATCACTCAAACTTTTAAAACTTTCCGATATTTTGGTAGGTATTTTTTGTCGGCTTGTCTTTGTGTTACTTGTAGGTACATATTTCTATACCGTTACCCACTTTTCGGGCTGTTTTGTGTTTTTGAGTATCGTGTCGTCAGATAAATAGATTTCTCTCTCTTTCTAAACATTGTAAGTTCCGAAACTACAAAGCGGGCTGAGACTGAGTCCAGTTACGCGGCCGTTGTTGGTTTAACGTGAAATGTCTATAAGTAAGCGTTAATTTATAGCTCAATAGCGCTCAAGTGCCATATAAAGTCCGTTCGCTTAGATAGTGTCGGTACACAGGAAGGCAATCCTGGTTTTAGTAAAAAAGCATTTATTTCAATAATACAACTTAGACGGCAAAAATACTTTAAATAGAAAAAAAAACATGGTACACAACATACCTAATGAAGCACAAAATAAAACACTACTCTTCATCACTCGAAGTGTCCTCAGGATATTCATCTCCACCGGTATTTAGAATAGGTACCTACCTAAGTGATGCAGGATCGTCTCGTTATAAATCCATTCTAAAATACTGATTGATTTAATTCTTTAATTGCGTGATCTACATAATAGTAGAATGAGACGAGCTGCGAGCCAAATTCACTGGCGTGTTTGCGCCGCGTCGGCTTCCTTTAATTTCTTTTGTGAAAAGCCGCCACGTGCCGAGGCGGTAAATATAAAAGTGACACTATGATAGCGAAAAGACTTTAACTGTGTTACATGGTCTACATGGTACAGGCCCCAACTAGCGGCATGAATCAAATTCAAATATTTTATTCTAAGTATACAGTACAAATAGAATATTTACTTTATGAATGTCAAAGTTGTCAAGATCTGAGTAGTAATTAGTCTCTTCTTTGCTCCACGCCACGTATTTACAAAGTTACAGCCCTCGCCGAGGCGACATGTTTTCGTTGCATGCGTCTTTAGCATGCCCCTTACTAACGAATAGATAGACGTTGTAAGTGAAAAGATTATACCTTCATAAACATTTACATGCAGGCACATGCATTTCTTTTGGCCCCACCCTACGATACCCTGTATCGGTCGTGGGACACAGAAACAGCGACGTCACGAACATGTAAACCGCCAAGACCTGGGTTTTTTGTTCCCAGGCGGGATTCCAACCCGAGACCTCTCAGATGGTAGGCAGATGCGCTTACCGCTGCGCCACAGAGGTCGCCAATTTGAATAGATACGTGAGATTTTTCCTCTATACATTGTTACGCTTGTTGCATGTATTTAGTGTAACTTCGACACGACAGGGTTAGGCTTTTGATGGCACTATTTGCTAGATGATGCTTAAAACCATATCGTCCCTTAGCTTACAACACCGCTCAAGTCGAAAATTGGGCGTTTTCACATTTGAATGCCATTAGATGGAGCTGCTCATTGCGCATCTAACCATTGGTCACACCTATAAAGTTGGTAAAAATGACTTAAGCGGTGTTGTAAGCTAAGGGACGATATGTGGTAAATAGAATGCACCTTCTATGTAGGGCAATGATTTACCTGAGGTTGTGGCTTAGAGCTGTAGCGTTTGTTTAAACCCTGAGTTTTTTTAATAAACTTGAATCTGATAAAAACTCATGTAAAACAAACGCCATTTGTTTTCTATCAAGAATTGCGCTTTTTTTAAATAACCCATATCTGGGTTTTTATTTCAATGTAAAGAATCTAAACTTTCGTAAGCATTACAAACACATTATTAACTTTATTCCGGATACAGCAAACGAAAAGCAACCGCAAGCTCCGTCTCTGCTCACCATGATTAAGCTCTGCGAATCAGAGCAGTCGACAGCATATCTACCGTTACCCATCCGGTATTCTCAGTTATATTATTATGTCCCAGGCGTCTTTGCAAATATTATTGTGTTAGAGTCGATTTATATCTACCAATTTATTTCCCAGATAAAATTCAAATGATATTGGCACACCTTTATTGTGTTTGTTTGTTATTTGTCTCATTGATTATTCTGACGTATCCTATTGTGGGGCAGAAGCAATGTATGTGTGTAAATGTTTATTGTAAATTTTTGGTCCGCACAATACAACGTAATATCCAGCAAAAAACATATGGTCTGAGACTATTCGTACATACCAGTGTACAAATAAAGCACCCTGCAGTAATCAAACTTACTACCCTGCGGTGGTAGGGCAGCACAGGCATATCAAGGGTAATTTACAGAGGGAGCTTGGCCAATGAAAAGTGATGGTCTATCTCAGTATTTCTCCAATTTAATGACGCCACGTACGCTTGTTAAAATTTATAATGACTAAGATCCCGTAACACCTGGGGTGGCATCAGTGGATAAACCAATTAAAATGTAAGCAAACCAGTGTTGTCGACTGTAGTTTTAAAATAGCAGAGATTAAGTATAATTACAACTCAGAGGCCTTGAAAACTTTTGACAGAAAGACCAGCCACTAGTCTAACAAGCCTCCACCAATCCGGACTTGGCCCCCGTGGAGTATGGCCTATACCTTCCTCAGAGAAGAGACCCGTGCCCCTCGGTGGGGACATAATGGGTTGATGATGATGATGATTCTGTTCTGTTCCGTTCCGTTCCGTCGCGTTCTGTTCTGTTATTGGTGTAATCGACACGCGTGTCCACAGCTCATTCGCAATTTCAAGCGCTGAGGTATGTGAATAGCTCAGACACTCAGGTTTCCTCTCTATAACTTCAGAAATATGCGTAACTTATGAAAAAAATGGCACATACTGGGATACCATCGCTCTATTGCAACTCTTCAAAAAAATACTCGAAATACGTCCTCGTGAAGTCAAAGTTAATTAGTCTTAATTTGGCTATATAATTTTACGTACAAATCCATGAATAAATTCAAATTCAAATATTTTATCCACAATGTTTACTTTGTGAATGTAAAAGTTGTTAGTATTACAATTGAAGGCGCGAGTGGATAAAGGTGATAAATGCAATTTTTAAGATTTTGAGTAAATTAAAGTTTAAGTTTACTACAATTTTCTACAACTTTTTTCACGCAAAAAACCGAAAACCGAAAATACGACGTATCACCTTCATCCACTTACGTCTTCAATTAATAGATTATGTGTGGAGAAGAAATTGAAAAAGAAACTCCACATTTTTATTCTTTTAAAAAACTTTCAACCTTGATAATTACTCATGAATGTGTTGAACACTAGACACAATTCTTCTCTGAATACACAACCCATTGAAGGGTACCTGCCCCTGATTTCGTACCAAGAAATACCACAACTGGAGCACTGTTTCTGAAGACATGATAATCTCTCAAGCTAAGCGTCCACTGCATCGGAATCGGAGCGTCCGCACCGTACGAGCCGTCGGCATTTACAAAATGCCGAAAGGGTGCGTCTACTGCATTCGGATTTGCCGTCGGCAGTATCGGTATTTTCAAAGCAATCGAGTTCGCTTGTGCACGTGTGTTCGCAATGGAGGATAGTGACGAGGATATTATTGTCATCAGTTGTTTGTTATCAGCTGAGGAGGAGAAAAGCAAAAGGAAACGCCAAATGTAGGTTCATAAAATAATCTCAAAAATACTTATGTTTTGAGAATTTCATACATTATAATATTATGATTTATTAGAAGATGAAAGTAGATTTTTTGTGTATATTCATATGTCTCGAACCAAATTCTTTGAATTTCACAATATTCAAGCACAAATTTTAAAAAGGCGATTTTGAACAAAGGAAACGGTTTTTATTCTATAATAATAAGAGAAAAAGTAATTGTAAGACAAATGCTACATTTCATTTCCATACAGGCACACTACGTTGCCTGGTAACAGCTCATAATGAATAATTTCCTTCTAATCCAATAAACCTATCAATATTACTGTTTAAAATTCTGTACTCAAATCAATAATACCAATAGTATACTTTATTTTTTAGCTCTCGTTGTGCTGACCCTAAATTGCTTTGTTTACATTTATTGTTTATTGAATTTGGCCCCAGTATAGTCATTCATGTACAAGCGTCGCAAACACGTCAGAACTCGAAGCGTTCGGAATCCGAATGGCGCGTCGGCTGCGGATGACGTCATCGGCAGTAATATCGCACTCCGAAGCAGAGTGCGTATACTGAGTTTTGTCGTTCACTTTCGATAGCGAAAGCGTTTGCGTTTTGCATAGGAGTGACAAAGCGCGCCATCTATTTGTCTCTTTGTTACTCCTATGCAAATCGCAAACGCTCTCACTATCGAGAGTGAATGAAAAAACTCAGTTTAAGCACTCAGAAATGCCGATCCAGTGCACGTAGTACCATAGAAATCAATACAAAGCAACAAATCCGTCCGCTCCGTACGCAGCGGTTCCGATGCGGTGGACGCTTACCTTCAGAGGATACTAATATGTCAATGTAGATCATTAGGGCCGCTTTTTGAATTAACAATTTCGCTAACGGCCAGTTGCTGAATTGAGAATTTCGCCAAGTAACTACTAGTTTAAATCTAGTGCTGACTCGTAACATTTCTTAGAAAAGAGCGTGACAGAACGTTACTTAAGTATTTACTTAGTGAAATTCTCAATTCAGAAACCGGCCCTAAGGGACTTTCGCTTAGTAATCACTTAACTAATCCGCCAACCCGGGCTTGGCCACCGTGGTGGATTATGGCCTATATATTCCTTCCTCAGGGACGAGATCCGTGCCCCTCGGTGGGGACATAAAGGGTTGATAGTACCTAAATAAAGATAAAGATGATGAACTACTTAACCGTAGTTGTCTCTTAAAATTTCTCACAAATGAGCGTGACAGAACGTTACCTCAGTATTTGCTTATTGAAATTCTCAATTCAGAAACCGGCCCTTAGGCGCTTAACCATTTGGCCAACAAGGCAGCAAATTTCCACGAAAAGCGTGTTGCAAACTTTATTATGACTAACTGGCAACAGAGTACGTGACTGGCATACCATTTTTAACCGACTACAAAAAAGGACGAGGTTCTCAATTCCACTCTATTTTTTTATGTTAGTTAGGTAGGTACCACAGAACTTTTTACTGGGTGAACCGATTTTGATTATTCTTTTTACGGTTCCGTACCCAATGGGTAAAACGGACCCTATTACTGAGAGTCCGCTGGCCGTCCCGTCCGTCTCTCACCAGGCTGTATTTCATTAACCGTGATAGTTAGACAGTTGAAATTTTCATAGATGATGTATTTCTGTTGCCGTTATAACAACAAATACTAAAAAACAGAATAAAGTAAATATTTAAGCGGTCTCCCATACAACAAACGTGATTTTTTGCTCGTTTTTTAGTCGTTGTCAGTTTATAGTTCGATAATTGTACTGTTTCTTTGGCTGACACCGACTCCAAAACGAGCAGTAATTGTAACGCAAGTACATAAGTAAGAATACGTAATAGGCTAGTACCCTAAAAAAATGTAATTAGTCCGTCTTTTAGATTATAAAAAAATATTGAAGATATAGCCCATTAAAGTTACGTGTGACGTCACGCCGTGCTGCATTTTGCAGCACTGAGTGACGTCACACGTAACTTCAATGGGCTATATCTTTGTTATTTTTTGTTTAATCGAAAAAAGAAAAAATACGTATCCAATATTTTTTTATAATCTAAAATACGGACTAAACAGAATTAAATTATTTTGACCCTGGAAACTACCCTATTATTTTTTACGTTTTAGTGTAGGTATATTTGTTTTGGAATAGTTTTTTGTTTGCATTCGGTTTTTTTTTGTTAAAATTGTGTTTTATACATTTACCTACTATCCGTAATAACATTGGGTTATGCAAGTGTACTGCTTGTTAAATCAGCTGGTTTTAACTAAACGATTATGCTTGGTTGGTTGTAGAGATGCCAGTCGCTGACTGTGAAGTAAATCGTCTTGAGGAAACCCTCTTAAACCTCACTCTCTTACCGCGGTTTTAAGGATTGAGTATTTCAGCGAACAGTCTATCTCTTCAGTTTGTCAACTAAGTCATTTTTAAAAGTGACCTAAATTTGGAATTAAATCTTACTGTTGACCAGTGGATATGATGATAGAGTCGCACTGGCCCGTACTTATTTATTGGTAACTAGCTTTGGCCTGCGACTCCGTCCTCGTGGACTTTAGTTCAAAATTTTGTAACCCCATTCACTCCCTTAAGGGTTAAATTTAGAAAAACGGCGAAACACGTGTTCAATCAATTGTGTTGAAGAGTATTTATTTTAAGTTTCAAGAAAATTAGACAACGTTCTTTATACCTCCCATACAAATTTTGGCAACCCTTTTCGCCCCCTTAGGAGTTGAATTTCTAAAAATCCGGTCTTAGTCCTTGCCTACATTATATATAGATCCTCTGTGCAATATTTCATCTTCCTAGGTCCAACGGCTTGGGCTGGGCGTTGATGAGTGAGTCAGTCAGGACTTTGAATTTTATTTATATAGATTACATAATTTTTATTATTATATATAGTTCAGGAATCGCGTCTCACGATTTTTTCCGATCTTTTCCCAAACTTAAAAGGCTAATTTTACTTACAAGCTAGAAATGTTTCGCTTTCAGATTTTGACATATACTAGTCAAAACAAAATAAGGGCCACCATGTATTTCTAGTATTATAAAAGATGTATATCGTTTAATGGTTGATGAATGATTTATTTTAAGGGGTTGAACAATCGGTAATTTTTAAGGAACATTTTATTGGAAAAATACCATTTTTTAATGTTTTTTTTGCGAAATATTGATTTTTAGTTAAAATATCGTTATTGGTACAATAGGTTAAACTTAAAATAAAAAGATTTTTTTTTTTGTTTTTACCTTTTTTCAGTATCGTGGGTGTCCTCCTCGTTTCCCAACACATTCTTGAAGCCTGGAAGGCATACTCTCCACCAGTGTCGCACTGTCTCTATTGGAATTTGTTCCCAGCTTGATTTAAGCACGCTGATGAGCTGTCTTTCATTATGCACCGGTTGGTTTGTATCGCAGACGCTTCTCTTTAACAAATCCCACATGTGCTCGATTGGGTTTAGATCCGGACTGTTGGCAGGCCACGGCAAGACCTGTATACCAGCCTCGTTTAGAACGTCTCTGGTGGCACTAGCTGTATGGCGTTGTCGTGAATTAACTTAAAACTTGCACCAAATATTTTTGCATACGGCATCACATGGAGTCTTATGATCTCCTCAATATATCGTTGAGCCGTCATCGTGCCTTCGTTGATAATAGCTAGCTCCGTTTGACCAGTTAGAGAAATTCCTACCCACACCATTACTTGGGACCCCCAAATCTATCACTTTCGTGGATGCAGGCATCGGAAAATCGCTCACCTTCTCGTCTCCAAACCATTATGCGACGATCATCACTAAAAAAATTCACTTTGCTCTCATCAGTGAACAATACAGTGCTCCAATCATTTATGTTCCAGTCCTGGTGCTACCTGGCGAATGATAATCGGTTTGCACGATGCGCACTTGTTAATGGAATCCGCACTACACATCTTCTAGAAAACTGCTGGTCTTCATGCAACCGATATCTGATAGTTTGGTCACTAACGCGGGTTCCAGTGGTCTGGCGTAAGCGGTTTTGTAGGGAGCGTGCAGTAACAAATCGCTCTCTGCGCGTAGTCAAACGTATGTAACGGTCTTCCTGTGAGCTAGTTACTCGAGTTCTACCAGATCCCCGTCTTCTGCATACACTGCCAGTTTCTTGAAAACAGTTCCAAGCATTCTGGATGGTTCGACGAGAATATCCTAGCTGCAAAGCCACAGAACTCTGTGAATGGCCCTCTTGGATCAATGTTATTGCTCTAGTTGTGGTTTGCAGGTCCATATGTCTTCAAATTCTCGGCATTTTATAAGCCAATGTTTATTTAGGCACTAATTTAGCAAAAGTTAATGTGTACACAAAGAAATCCGCACTTTGAATGACATTAAAATGCAGCTTCAAATGTGGGTAAATTTAAGTGGTTACAAAAAAATGTCAAAGTTTACCCATTTCACAAATTATGCAGTTGTAATACTCTCGATATGTTTGTTAACACTTAGGGTAACAACCACACAAAAGAATTAGCCACTTAAGAACACATTCAAGTTGTAAAAACGACCCGATAGTGGAAATGAGTCAGTGGCCCTTATTTTGTTTTGACTAGTATATATATATTTGTAGTTTAAGACGACATTACAAGCCAAACTTCATAGTTCTAAGGCAACGGAAAGTACCCTATCAATTTTGATTCCCTTATTTTTATGTTAACTTTGAGGTTTGTTTTTTTTTCACAGCTTCAAGTGACCGTCGACTTGACTATTTGGTTCAAATTTCAACTCCATACCTCACGCGTTCCCGTGATTAAGGGCCAATTTCTGAGTTGAGAATTTTCACTAAGTAAATTCTTAACTGTAGTGCTGTCTCGTCAAATTTCTCAGAAAAGAGCGTGACAGAACGTGACTTAAGTATTAATTACTTAGTGTAAATTCTCAATTCAGAAATCGGCCCAGAGGGTCTTGACAGACGGATGGACGGACGGGTGTCCGTATAGTTAGTTGGCTTTACTTTAGTAGTTAAATTAATATACCGAATCCGGATACTTAAGTCCGTGCCATATTTGCTGATTGATATTATTTTTTCACTTTTGTTCTTACATGTACCAAAACCTCAATGTATGTAAAAGTTCACATTAATTTCTTGGCTAAACGCATAGGTGATTCGGGGGCATTTGTGTTTCATTAAGAGGCACTATTAACGCACAGTTTTTTGGTATAGGTTTTGTTTTAAAACTCTACGCCGTTACGAAGAAATCATGTTATGAAAAAGCGTCTAGTTGGCTGCCTCAACAATAGGGTATGTTTTCTCAGCTTGTATTGAAGCACTATTCTGGAAACTTGGCATGTAGGGAGCACTATTAGCGCACAATTATCTGTCATACAAATCATAACTCTATATACAACCGTTCGTGATGTGTCTGCTAAGTAGACGTCTAGTTGGCTGCCTCATTGAGTCGCCTTAATATCTCCTGATATATTTTTCCTAGCTAATTGTGCCTTGTAGCACTATTAGGCACTATTGATACACAGTTCTGTGGCATATTTGAAATTACTGAAATCGACCATGTGAAAGCCAACTATACGGACACACGGACTTACAACAGTGATCCTATAAGGTTTGTTTGTTTGTTTGTTACGCTTTATTGCACAAAAGAAATAATACAGAATAAAATAACTTAAATAACAAATGACGATGTACAAAGGCGGACTTATTTCAAAAGAAATTTCTTCCAGCCAGTCTACGAAAGGTTTGAACAGTAAACAGAGAGCGGGAGATGGCAAATAAAGCTCAAAAAAATTATTTCTATCCTAATATATACTATCATTGTACACATATCTACATACATAGTAAACATAAATATTTATAGCTTAATAAACATACATAAGTAAAAGCTACATAGATAGAATAATAATAATAACGACAATATTACTTATATAATGGAGAGAAAGTGCTCTTTGAGTTTGACACGGAACTGTGACACAGACGGACAATCTCGGATTTCCTTGGGCAGTGAGTTCCACTGGCGAGCAGCACGCACAGAGAACGAGGTGGAAAAATGTTCTTGTATCACACGCTCTGTGTGGTCTGGTTCGCGGCGGCAACAGTGAAAATCTCTCTTGTAGGTACTAGGGTGCACTAGGGTTTTTGATGATGTTGTAAAGGAGAGTCAACATATGCAAGTTGCGGCGCATTCTAATCGGAAGCCACTTTAAAAGACGTCGGTATTCAGGCACATGGTCAATGCTCATACTTTTTTAGGCTGAACACATAGCGAATTGCCAGATTTTGGAGACGTTCAAGCTTGTTGACCAGAGCCTCGGTTGCGTCCATGAAGCAGACATCAGCGTAATCAAGCAGTGGTAGTAGCAGCGCCTGGGCAAGCATCACTTTTGCTTTGAAAGGCAAGAAGTTTTGGAGCCGTTTGAGGGAGTGGTACGAAAAGTGCATGCGTCTGCTAATGTCAAGGTTACCGTTTTCTTGAAGATGACCACTTACCTCGGGATCGTGTAGGATTGAAACCATAATTACGCAAACGTACTGTACGTTTGAGTAATTATAGTTTCAATCTACCTTCCCAAATCCTTCCCACTTCAAGAGTGGTGAAAAAATAATCAAACTTTCTTTCGTACTTTCTATTCAAATTTGGTATTCGTTATGAAAAACACTGTTTCTGTACACCCTTCTCCTTCTGGGTGAATCAGAATACAAATAACTTATGTTATGACGCCAACTCATAATAACAGTCGTTTTTATTGACAACAATAATCACACAGTCCACTGATGAGCTCTTATCTGTCACGCCCAACCTCCTCGGTGCCCTGATAGTGTCATCCATGCCTGCTGCCTGTGGCGTTAGAAGTATGATCGTCATGCGTCCACCGGGTCGCGGGTCTGCCTATCGCTCGTATACTGGACCTTGCCCACAACTCTACCTCGCTCTTAGCTACATGGGGTTCCTACCTATCATAACCCTATAAGTCTAATGGTAGTCTAATGGGAGAATTATGTTATGACTCTACCTAACATAAGGTTGTTATTAGACTTTTTATTATTTAATTATACACTTTTATGTACATACAGTCTGTTAGCTTTTAGAATATACTTCGGGCTAGATTAGGCTTCGGTTTTCGCCGAAAGCACACGAGTGTACTAATACTACTTCCTGCTCTGTATAAAACTTTTCTTCGCTATTTTGAAAAGTTACGTAAAGTTATAAATAACAATACAAAATAAACCTTACCTTATTGCAATATAATTATTCTATCCGATAGTAGCCGAGGTATACCATATTCTAAAAGCTAACAGACTGTACTTGTTGGCCAATGCGTCATCTCAATAATTATGTAAATCTTGTAATTTATGAGTACAATAAAGAATGTCCGATATATCTATATCTTTGCCCGTTAGGGGATGACTGACAAGGGCGCACTAAATGATGTCCATCGTGATAGGCCACGTGTAGAGCCAGAATTGCTCAATGTAAAAAAAAACAGAAATGGGGAGATCCGCAGAAGTATTGCTTAAAGTCTGTTTTTTAATTCAATGAAAAAAAAAAAACTTATGTTGACATATCAACGTTGGGGAGGAACATAGGTTATTTGACCGATTTCTGAAAGCCATTTCATATTTGTTGGTTTTCATGGAATCCTCAGAAAGTGGTCATTTTAAATTCTTTCGTGTATTTCTTCCAACAAATGCAAACGAAAATTTACTTTTCAAATAAGCCGCCAAAACGCTCTCTTACGCAATATGGCGTCGTACAGGAATTATGACGTCACTTCCCAGTAAACCAACCAATGAACCTATGAAAGAATGAATGACAGACGCTATATTTACTACCATGTGACGTCATCATACAATCGGCCAATCCAGGCCGTTTTCGATACATTGGCGGCAGATACAAATTATCAAATATTATCTCTTGACTATTCACACGAACCACATTTTGCAGTCGTTATCGACCGCGTGTGTGATATCGACCACATCGAGACCACATCGCGACCACGTCGCAACCACATCACAACCACATCGCAACCACATCCCAACCACAATGTAACCTCTGAAAGCCGGAGTCGTACTGTGTCTTCACACGACGTGACCGCATCGGAACAACTGGCGACAACGCAACCACATCGTCATTTTTTTCTGTACCACAACGCAACCACATCGACATTTTGTCGGTACCACAACGCAACTACTGGCGACAACGCAACCACATCGACATTTTGTCGGTACCACAACGCAACTACAAAAAGCTGCAGCGACACTCTTCACACGTAACCACTGCTTGACCGCATTTTGTCTTTGCGACGTGTAAAGAAGCCCTAATTGTATTGTTTGTTTTAAATCACATATTATATGTATGTATTTGTGGTGTTAAATAAATGTTTTTCTTCTTCTTCATTTATTGCCAAGAACAGACATGTTTCACACCTATAATAAGAACTATCTACTGAAAGACTAAATTAATAACCTGAACATAAACCTTTTACATACAGGCATATACATTGCTTCTGGCTCCACACTAGGATCCCCCACCGAGGGGCGCGGGTCTCTTCCCTGAGGAAGATATAGGCCATACTCTACCATGGGTAGGCCAAGTCCGGATTGGTCCGGTTTTCTGTACCACAACGCAACCACATCGACATTTTGTCGGTACCACAACGCAACTACTGGCGACAACGCAACCACATCGACATTTTGTCGGTACCACAACGCAACTACAAAAAGCTGCAGCGACACTCTTCACACGTAACCACTGCTTGACCGCATTTTGTCTTTGCGACGTGTGAAGAAGCCCTAATTGTATTGTTTGTTTTAAATCACATGTTATATGTATGTATTTGTGGTGTTAAATAAATGTTTTTCTTCTTCTTCATTTATTGCCAAGAACAGACATGTTTCACACTATAATAAGAACTATCTACTGAAAGACTAAATTAATAACCTGAACATAAACCTTTTACATACAGGCATATACATTGCTTCTGGCTCCACACTAGGATCCCCCACCGAGGGGCGCGGGTCTCTTCCCTGAGGAAGATATAGGCCATACTCTACCATGGGTAGGCCAAGTCCGGATTGGTCCGGTCCGGATTGATAGGTAAGACTAGTGGCTGGTGTTACTATCAGAAGTTTTCAAGCCGCCCTAAGGCCTGACTAGGCTTAACCATCGCCATCTATCGACGGGAGCCGGCACTAACTGCTTAACGTGCCTTGCGAAGCACGGAACCGCTCGGAGAAATGCTACACTAGGATACACTAGGATAATAAGTAATAACATACCATTTTAAACAAAATCAAAAGTGGGAGAGATTGGCAATAGAACTGATGTCACTCAGCCTGTGCTGGTAGATGCTGGGCATCCTACAGCACGGATTTTCAGCGAAATCCAAGTGCGGAAATCTTTGGTCTCGCTAACTATCGTGCAATATTCTGTCACGCTCATTCGTTAACATTTTATGTAACCCTCGTCTCGACTTAATTGCTGAACAAACACTGACGCGATTTGTAGATAAAGACTACGAAAGTCCAAGGTTGCTGTTACGTAATGAAAGTATGCAGTGCTAATAGTTATACTCGGCCTCTCGAATTACAAGCCTTGTCTTTCGATAGATTCCAGAAATGGGCGTGTTCATTTACGGGCGTAGCTCTAATATTAAATTGAGTGATGGTTTTTTTACGTAGCCTGTATTATATTGTGTCGCACTGCTGGGTAAAGGGCCGTTCAGTCCAAAGTATTTGGTCCTGGGCCACCTCTGACCACTCCAGCAGATGTCGGTCGAGATCAGCTCTCCATCGCCTTCTAGACCGGCCCGGCACCCACAAAAACAAAATATAGATTACAGAAGAATCAAGATAAAATTAGTTTGAGCCTGAGCCCTTACTCTGACTCTGAGAGAAGGCATGTGCTGTGCTCAACAGCGGGATGTATGTAAAAAAAAACCCAGGTCTTGGATGTTTACATGTTTGTGACGTCGCTGTTTCTGGTTCCCACGACACAGGGTATCCTAGTGTGGAGCCAGAAGCAATGTATGTGCCTGTACTTAAATGTTGTTGTTGTTGTTTAAAAAGTGACTTTTTATTAGTTTATAATAATATTCTTTACTGTTCACCAGAGAACCGTTATAGCAAGATACAAAGAACCTAATTAATGTCAAAGGACTAATGAATGCCGATTAATTTTGTTAATTAAACTAAAGCTGTTCTAAAAATAATAAATGTGGAGGTGCTTTGTTAGCTTCTTCTCCACGTAATCTATTAATTGGGTAACTGGCAACTTTGTTTCAACGTTCATAAAGTAAATATTTTGTTGTTGTTATGAATAAAATCCCGAGCATAGCCCTATCCATATCCATAGCTCGTTGTGTGACCTTGAGCTTTCTTATGAGGCTCATAGTAAAGGACATGTTTCAGTGCCATAAGTTATCACTGATAACACACTCTGAGCCACACTCGATTGAGCACTCGACCAGCCACAAGATGGACAGACGATCTTATCCAAGTGGCAGGAAGACGCTGTATGCAAGCCGCTTGCAACCGCTCTTTTTGGAAATCCATATAGGAGGCCTATGTCTAGCAGTGGACTTCTTGTGGCTGAATGATGATGATGAATAAAATTTTGGAATTTAAAGCGAAAGTGTTCTGTCAGGATCGTGGCAAGTGGTAGTCCCTGGTCAATGCCTACCCCTCTATCATTATAGCTGCTCGCTAAGTTGTTCCTACTTAAGCTAGCTTGTAGGAACTTCATAGCGTGGTTATAGCTTTTTTCAGTAGTACTTTAACTACTGAATCTTTATAATCAGTGTTCTCTACCCGTCTAGGTGAGCTGATAGATCAGATATTTCAAAATATTATCCGGATCCACTTACTCGATTTCTATCGGAAGAGTCGGACCTGGGCCTCAATTCTGCCAGTGCATTATAGTTCAGTGACAGATACTCGGTCGGGTCACGCGACCTGATTTTTTACACCTTTGACTCCTAGAAGGATTGATACGTGTGCGCGCGTATATTAAAAGCGGCAATGAAATGAAATCGCCGCGTTCATCCAGTTGTCATTGTACTACAATACGTTAGGAGAATCTAGGCCCAGGTTTCCGACCTGTGTAGTGCTTACGAAAGTTTAAGTTCAAAAAAGCTGATAGATAATAGATAAAGATGGCCTATGTCTAAACTTTTTTTGCCAGAAATAATTTTAACATTATTAAAACCACTTTTTGTGTGAAATACTTCATATAAAAATCGGAGATACCTACATAAACATTTCGTCAGAAGTATACCTACATAGTTGCAATTAATAATTATTCCGCTTCCAAAGCCAACCCCGCCTGAATGAAGCCTCATAATTTTGAGTCACCGAGAAAAGCTCTCTAAAGCCGATGTAATGCGAAGAAACGTAGTAAAATGAAAGCCATTTTACGAATTTTACCAGAGAGTGAAAACTTTTTTTCTTTGTATCTCCTAATTAATGTAAGAATTACAGTTACACAATACTGCAATTTTTTAATTCTATATCTTTAGTAGTTTAGAAGAATCCATGCGGCTTATACTGCAAAAGAAACCTGCACTGTCTTTTACAGAAGAAAATGAACATAAACATTTACATACAGGCACATACATTGCTTCTGGCCCCACACTAGGTTACGCTTGTCGTGGGGACCAGAAACAGCGACATTACAAACATGTAAGCATCCAAGTCCTGGGGTTTTTTTCGATACGAATCTATACTCGATTTAATACGAATTATACTCTTACTAAAAGTAGGTATTTGCAGTGTAAGCCTTTTTATTACATAGCATCTAAAAAATCATGTCTTTATAACTTTTATAAGACATTTTTAATATTATAACATATTTTAATTTGAGGAATATTTAATTTCTTCAAATTAATTTTATGCTATTTAAGACATAAAAGACATTATTTCAACGGACAGATTGCAAAAGCTTAAAAAACTGAATAAGACTGCTTTTTAAGTAAATTTTTAACACCAATGGCTTTTACGACTGCTGGGCATAGGCCTCCTCCATGGATTTCCAAAAACACCGGTTGGAAGCGGCTTGCATCCAGCGTCTTCCCGCCACTTTTCATGAGATCGTCTGTCCATCTTGTGGCTGGTCGTCCTACGCTGCGCTTGCCGATATGTGGTCTCCATTCGAGCACTTTTTGCTCTGATTCGCAGAGCTTAATCATGGTGAGCAGAGACGGAGCTCGCGTCGTCGGTGGCTCGTCTCTGAGTGATCCGGAATAAAGATTCATAATTAGACTGAGCCCATTTGCAACAATGAACGTATTACATGTAGTTTAGCTAATAGGTTCCAACCCACACAAAGTGAGTTTTGACATATTTGAGTTATTAGGTTTAATCTGATATACGCTCTCCATACATTTGGGCTACAAAACCATGTGTCGTAACTTTGCACATACTCGTACTCATCGGATCGCTATGACAGATTTTTTTTGTATGTACTTTGCCGACTGACAGCTATTAACAGACTGTTAGCCTTCGAGAAACCGGGGGTTTGATTCTTAAAATATAGAGCATAGTAATCATTTTGTGAGTTGGAACCTTATTGCTAAACTACTTCCAAATGTTTTTGACGGTATTCGTCACCATCACTGAATTCGTCTAAAATAACGAGTGAAATAACAAAAACGGGAAAAAGTAGGTATACACTTCAAATATAATTTTAATGAATCCATGACAATTTCTATTACATGTGTACAATTGTATACATTATTATGGAAATTGTCATGGATAGTTCAAAATGATAATTCGAAGTGTGAAGTTATTTATGATTTTGTTTTATTTATATTAATGTATAATAAATGTACACCTAATTTTGACACAGTTTAATGGTTACATAATTTAGGACAAATTGTTGTATACACTTCTTTCTAGACTGTTTAAAGTTGAGATATTTTAGAAAATGTGACAGTGTTTATATATTATTGCTCGTGACAGCGGCCTCAGGGGAACGCAACCCACGATTTATACACAAAGAGAGCCTAACGTAAGTTGTGCCGAATTGATTTTTAACGAATTGTCTAACTTTAATAACATCTAACCTACAGATTGTTCATGCAAGGTCTCGAACAATCTTGACCTCATTTTCGTACGAAAATCCGCTTGGAATTAATAGAGGGTTGTGTTCCAACACCACTAGATGGCATCACTTGTAACGGTGTAGACCTATTTACATTTTTCTTACGTTTCTTTCCGTTCCGTCTATAATTTGAAAATCAAAATTTAAAGCTACGTCATACATTTTTAGACTTCATTTGACATTAATTTCTCTTCGTCTTTTGACGTGTACATGAATTGACAGCTTTCTACTTGTTAATTTATTCATCATCATCATCAACCCATTATGTCCCCACCGAGGGGCATTGGTCTCTTCCCTGAGGAAGGTATAGGCCATACTCCACCAAGGGGACCTAGTCCGGATTGGTGGATGCTTGTAAGACTAGGCTTGTAAGGCTGGTCGAAATAATGTTGCAGTTTTTTGTTCCTTCAATTTTTTTAAACTTTTCTGTTTTTTTGTTTGACATAACCAAAATACAGACAGAGTTTTACAGCAATCGGTTATATTATTTAATCCTGCTCTCTGTGGCGACTGCCGAGCAAACGTCGAGCGCTTGACCTTTCGCCCTCATTGTAAAATACCTAACTCTATGTACTGTACACACGGCAGCTCGCGATTAGATGATCTTGTGTACGTTTTGTTGCACTGTTACACAGAAAAAATATTAATAAAAAAAATAAACTTGGAAACTTCTGACAGTAAGACCAGTCACTAGTCTTCAAGTCACCAATCCGGACGTGGCCCCCGTGGTGGAGTATGGCCTATACTTTACTCAGGAAAGAGACCCATGCCCCTCGTTGGGGACATAATGGGTCGATGATGAAAAGTTAAATAACAGGCTTCTACTGATTGGTTGATTCCATATGTATTTTATTCATATTCAATTTTACGGCCTAATTTATGAAAAAATTCTCTTTAAGTAATACTCAAAGAACAATGGCGAAGCTCTATGATGAAAATTAGTTTGTTTAAAAACGCTGTGTCTTGAGATAGAAAAATAATAATACTCGGCGTAACTTCCTGATATAAGTAACAAAAACTGTTAAAATTATCTAACCTAATCATTAAACCTAATCATCTACTTATCAAATCGAAGAAAAGTACGTGCAAATGCAATTTTTGTCCGCCATAACCGCCTCGTCTGTGAAGATTGACACTTCATTTGTAGGTACAGCGCCACCAAGTTGTCTGTTCAGGTGGGCAAATTGTAACTAACTAAATAATTGTAAATCCTGTTCCCCATTTTTGTTTTATTTATTTACTTACTAAGATTTATAGTTATTTTTTCATTAAAATTTAAAGACAGGTTAAAATATTCTCATTTTTTTAGGTAAATTTCTTAAATGTTACTACCAAATTCTCCACTAGCGCCGCTATCAACTGAACAGATAAGATGGTGGCACTGTATTTGGCATTCATTCGCTCGCGTGTAGAAACACACTGCTGAAAGAAGTAGGTAACGAGACTTTAACATCGTCAAATACATCCATGAGTAATATTTTTTAAGCTTGAAAGTTTTTCTAATTAAGATAAAACTTGTTGGAAAATAATAAATGTGGAGTTTCTTTGTTAGTTTCTTCTCCACGTAATCTATTAATTGTGAAACAACTTTGACGTTCAATACGTGCACAAAATGAGTACTTAACACACTCTTAGCCCTTTCTGTGTCGCACTGCTGGGCAAAGTCCTCCCCCTTTGCATAGCCATATCTTTGTGAATTTTATTGTGGAAAAAAATGTTTATTTCAATACCCAGCGTACTTTAATCCTAGGCTAAATAACCTTTAGGTAGATACGCTTACAAGATCAGTTACACAGATCTGTTAAAGCTTACTAGGTAGTGAATAATGAAAGATACAAGATACCTTTTTACTTACATGGAGATGTTACATACTATTAAGACATACGCTTTGATTAGCATTATATTTTAGACATTGTATTTACAGCGCACTGCAAACACAACAACTTAACATACTAACATTTACTAAGTAGATAGTCAACATTGAACTTATTTTTTAAACAAATATTTTTACAGTTTTATTAAAACTGCCAAACCGCGGTGTACACGTGTTGTTAAACCCATAAGGGCGGTTTCTGAATTGAGAATTTCACTAAGTATTTACTTAGTGAAAATCTTATTGGATCGGTTTCCGAGTTGACAATTTGCACTAAATAAATACGTTAGTAGCATTCTGTCACGCTCTTTTCCGAGAAATTTGACGAGACAGCACTACGTCTGTTGTGTAGTTATGTAGTTACTTAGCGAAATTCTCAATTCAAAAACTGGCTCTTATTGCCAGTTGAGAATTTCGCTAAGAAACTACTTAATTTTAGTGCTGTCTGGTATTTTTTCCAAGCAAAGGCCGAGAAAGAACGTTATTAAATCAAATTAAATTTCAATCTAATAGCGTTCAGTGCATGGATGGGTGGCATTTTGCCGAGCAGTTCCGTGCTTCGCAAGGCACGTTAAGCAGTTGGTGCCGGCTGCCGTCGATAGATGGCAGTCGTTAAGCCGAGACAGAGGCCTTAGGGTGGCTTGAAAACTTCTGACAGTAAGACCAGCCACTAGTCTTACAAGACTCGACCAATCCGGACTTGGCCCCCGTGCAGTATAGCCTATAGCTTATTTTTATATTATTTTATTCAAAAAACTCCTTCCTCAAGGAAGAGACCTGTGCCCCTCGGCGGGGACATAATGGGTTGATGATGATTGTACACGAAACGTTGAACAGAACATCACCTGTGAAACAAAACGTACAAAGGCGAACTTAGAGCGAGCTCTATAAGAGATTTCTTTCAGCAAACCTGGGAACTCTCCAAGTCGGGGTAGTAAAAAACGTGCAAATGTGGCAAGTGAGAAAATAAAATTTAAATTCGTAGGCATTTATTACAATTCGGCAATCTGTTCTAATTAACTGTGCAATGTACATTGAATTGCCATGGTAACGGTGATGGTAGTTTTATGATATAAACATAAAACTTTTAACATTTACATACAGGCATATAAATTGCTTCTGGACTTACACTAGGATACCCTGTGTAGTGGTAACCAGAAAAAGCGACGTCCCAAACATGTAAACATCCAAGACCTGGGGTTTTTATTGTCGCCAGCCGGGATTCGAACCCAGAACCTATCACATGATAGGCAGATACGCTAACCGCTACGCCACAAAGGTCTTCGAAATAGGCCCCTGGTCTCTCCGGTATCGGTAATATTTTACGGACTATTTGTTTTCTTGTGCAGTCAAAAGTTATAGCCATATTTCACGATTCTAGGTCAGTAGGAAGTACTCTATAACTTTTGATATAAAAACATTCTGTTGACCTAAAATCGTGAAATTTGGCAAGAAGCAAGGCCTCACGGCGGAAATGGAGGAAAAAAATGGCTACTAACTTAATGTATTTGCTATAAAGATATTATACTTAACTAGCTGTGCCCCGCGGTGTTACCCGCGGTTCATCGATTTTCTCGTAGGAATAAGATATTTCCCCGCGGTAAAACGTAGCCTATGTTTTAATCCAGGGTATCGGCTAACTCCATACCAAATTTTATTAAAATCCGTCCAGCCGTTTCAGCGCTAAAGACTGACAAACATATAAACACACACACAAACTTTCACGTTTATAATATTAGTGTGATGTGATGTAGGTCAGAGTGGACATATTTTTCGCTGCCTTTTCTCCACAACAATCGTCCACAAGGTAGGGCCTAACAACATAAGTACATTCAACAAACAGAATGTAAATTCAAATAGCGAATTGCAATTCGAATTCAAATTCAAATAGCAATATTTCAAATAGCACTTTAAAATGTTGCGTGCCCTACAGGGTCCACAAAGATCTCATCAAATAACTGTTAAGTTAAATTGTAACAACCCTACAACTTGTGGAATGCAATAAAGTATTGAGTATTGAGTATTGAAATTCTTTACGTTAAAATAAATTTCTGATTTCTGGTTGTTTTACTTATAAGGTTGTCTGGAAGATAGGTTGATGATCGCCAGTTGTCCCTTGTGTCTAAGTACGAGTAACTTAGTTATTATTTAAGACTAGCGACCCGCCCCGGCTACACGGGTGGCAAAGACGTTTCCGTGGAAATAGCTATAACTTATGTTCTTTATATCTTGCTTCTTGTCAATATATTTTCGATTTCCTTATTTATCTACATCGGAAAATCCACACCTACCGACTATTCTTCCTGCCTCTCCATACAAAGGTTGTCTGGAAGAAATCGCTCTAAGCGATAAGACCGCCAATTGTATACCATTTAGACATAAGGAAATTACAATAACTCTGTATCATGGTTGAGCAATAAAGTGTTATCTATCTATCTACATTATATTAGTTCCGTGGAAAATTCCCGGGGTAGTCATTTTTTTTACACCTTGGGTTACATTATTCGAGATTTCGTACGGAACCCTAAACTTTTTGAAAATCCGATATAGACTATGTTGCACACGAAGAATGTAGGTTTCTAATGGTGAAAGAATTTTTAAAATCGGCCCAGAAGTTTCTGAGCCCACTCATTACAAACATACAAATCTTTCCTCTTCTATACTAATCTATATTAAATACTAGCTGTCCCTGCAAACTTCGTACCGCCAAAGCGTTTTTTCTCAGCGTTTAAACCTTCCCTGGAGCTCCATAAAAATAAAAAACCAAAAATCAGCCAAATCGGTCCAGCCGTTCTCGAGTTTTAGTGAGACTAACGAACAGAAATCCTTTTTTATATACCGGGTGTCCCAAAACTCGACGTCAACCCGAAGCCGGGTGAAAAGGCAAGTCAAGCTAGTTGTCAGAAAAATATAAAAAAAAATCTAAGTTGTATGATTTCAAAATTATAGGCATTTTTTTAAAAAAAGCAAAATTACACACTCTGTGACAGTCTTTTTACTCCTGTTGCCACAAATCTTTACTTTTTCCAATTATTTTTTTTGCTGTGTAACCCTGAATAATGCTTCTCTAAACTGTAATCAAAATTTTGAAACCAGCTGCTCTAGCTTGCATAAAAAATAGGACTTATTTCCTAGAAAAACTTTCAAAATAAAAAATTGCCTAGTTTTAACTGATTGTATTGAAAAAAAAATCATACAAATAAGATTTTTTTTTATATTTTTCTGACAACCAGCTTGACTTGCCTTCTCACCCGGCTCCGGGTTGACGTCGAGTTTTGGGACACCCGGTATAAGATTGTAGATGTATACAATTTTCATAAATGCATAAGCAGCCTATATACGTCCCATAGGTAGATGAAAAATCTATAAGTATACACACACTGCCTTTTTCTCCACTAGAATTGGCCCAAGGCATCGCCGCATTATAAGTACATTGACATTCAACAAACAGAATGTAAAATCCTTACGATGAAATAAATTTCTGATTTTTGATTGTCTTACTAATAAGGTTTTTTGGAAGTTAGGTTGATAATCTCCAGTTGTATAGGTACTAGGTAACTTAGATCGGGACGTATACAATACAGGGTGTCCCAAAACTCAACATCAAGCCAGAACCGGGTGAAAAGGCAAGTCATACTGGTTATCGAATATAAAAAATAAATAAAAATAATTGCTTGAAAAAAAATTATAGGCATTTAAAAAAAAAAAAATCTATTGCCACTAGTCTTTACTTTTTCCAAATTTTTTGTTTTTGTTTTGTAACTCTGAATAATGCTTCTTTGAACTATTAACAAAATTTCAAAAACCCCAGCTTGGAAGAAAAGGAGACTTTAAAAAAAAATAACTTAAAAAATTGCCCAATTTCAATTTAAATTTTAGTTTCCATTATGTTTGTGAAATTTCTTGAGTAAATAATAATAAAAAAATTATTGTGACTACTTAAAATGAAAACATCGATTTTTTTTATATTATATTTTTCTGATAACCAGTATGACTTACCTTTTCACCCTGTTCCGGATTGACGTTGAGTTTAGGGACACCCTGCACAGGGCTTCTCTTAGAGCAGCCATACTCGAAGTGTGTTCCGCGGAACCCTAGGGTTCCGCGATACCCCTGTAGGGGTTCCGCAAGAATTTGGAAAAAACCTCTCTGGTCGAACCTAATACAGTTATTAACAAAGAATAGTTCTTTTGAAACAAAACAGGGTTCCATCAAGTATTTCGCTTTCCAAAAGGGTTCCGTCACCAAAAAAGTTTGAGAACCGCTGTCTTAGAGCGAGAGTATGGGCATTCTTCACCACGCGTGCCCACCGCGGATTGGTGATTTCAAGCGCTGAGGTATTGAATAGCACAAACATTCAGATTTCTTTCCGTAGTAACAACCACTGGCTAACCTTGCAGTAAACATATCGTGAGGAAATCTGAGTGTCTTGAGTTCTTCAATACCTCAGCGCTTGCAATCGTCAATCCGCGGTGGGTGCGCGTGGTGATTAAAGCCCACAGCATCTCTCTGATAGAAGGCCTGTGCCCTATAAAGGGACGTATACAAGGTGGAATTTTGTAATGCCACCTGTACTTTTGTCTTCATTGTGTTTCTGTGACAATACTAATAAAATCTTTCTTTCTTCTTTCTTTCTTTCTTTCTTTTTCTTCTGAAGGGGAAGTACTCTTAATACTGTAGATAGAAAATTTTACTCAAAGGAAACATTCCCTTATTTTTGAGAAGAAAGAAAACTGCATTCAAAGATTTTCAAAAATTCGCTTGTGGTTCGATTACCAGGTGGGGACCCGGTAATCGAACCTACTAAAATCTGTGAAAGTTGCACCGTGTACTATTATTGCAGCGATCGTTAGGGTCAATTATAAGGACGAAATCTCTCTAACAAACTTCATAATTTTAATGAAAGGAAAACAATGAAATCTTAAACCTCTGTGGCGTAGCGGTTAGCGCATCTGCTTACCATGCGAGAGGTCCCGGGTTCGATCCCCGGCTGGGGAGAAAGAAAAAAACTCCAGGTCTTGGATGTTTACATGTTTGTGACGTCGCTGTTTCTGGTTTCCACGACACATGGTATCCTAGTGTGGGGCCAGAAGCAATGTATGTGCCTGTATGTAAATGTAAATGTTAAATTATTAATTCTATGGGTCAAGTTAAAGCACATTTACTCAAAGATCCGTTTCTTTATGTTTACTTATGTTATTAATTAATAATTATCATTGACGTCATTGATCCATTAAAATGACGTATTACTATTTAGATAAGACGATTGCAATTTGCACAATCACCAGAGTGCTTAGTGCGAGTTTTTTTAACTACTCGATCGCGTTAACGTAAACTCATATTCTATAGGAGTGACAAAGCGCGCCACCTAGTTGTCTCTTTGTCACTCCTATACAAATTGCAAACGCTCTCGCTATCGAAAGTGAATGAAAAAACTCGCACTAAGCACTCTTATCTCATTTCGAGCAATTAATTAGTTAGTTTACCATTTTTTGAAAATAATTAAAACAATTTAAGATTTCATCCTTATAATTGACCCTAACGGTCGCTGCAATAAAAGTACAGGGTGCAACTTTCACAGATTTTAGTAGGTTCGATTACCGGGTGCGGCAAGCGAATTTTTGAAAATCTTTGAATGCAGTTTTCTTTCTTTTCAAAAATAAAGGAATGTTTCCTCTGAGTAAAATTTTCTATCTACAGTATTAAGAGTACTTCCCCTTCAGGTGGCATTACAAAATTCCACCCTGTGTAGGCTGTTTACTCATTTATGAAAAATCTTAAATAATATCAAGTTACTATGTGTGCGAAGATTTTTCATCTACACACTCGTACTTATAATGTGTGCTGTGCAATAAAGAGTGTAATCTTTTTTTTTATTATTATTGTTATTATTTTTATTTGTTCTTTGTCTCTTTTTATTTTTATAAAAAGGTATTTAATAAAGAGCACGGGCCTAAGCCAAGTGCAGTTTATGTGTTAGTTCAAATCTGTGGAGAGGAATTTTCGTACCATGCGGCAGATGTTTAGAACTACCGCTCTCTGTAAGTATGTAACTATGCTGCTGGGAATATTTAATGTACTGAGGCTATTGAAGAGTGTTTTTGGGATTATCGCCGTAGCCGAAAAAACTATTGGGATTATTTTTACTGCATTGACTCGCCATGGCGTTTTTAGCTCTATTGCCAGTTCTGTGTACTTGCTGAGTTTGTCAGTGATAGTAGACTGAATGTTGTGAGTGTTCGGTATGGCAATGTCTATAAAGTATGCGATTTTGTTAGCTTTATCGTGAATTGTGATATCTGGTCTATTGTAGTGAATTGTCTTGTCCATTATGGATTAATGACTTTTGTTGCCAAGTAGCGATTTTGTGTTTCGAATCAGTTATACATTCATTTGGTTGTTTATCAATAGTATGCAAGTTAAGTGGTGTATTCCGAGTGTCAGCGATAGCTGTGGCTTTGTGTAGTTTTGACTCCTGCGCTTGTCGATGGCAAAATTGCCTTAGTGTTGTTATCAGCTTATTGTGGAGATTTTGAATGTCAATAAGACCCCTTCCTCCTTCTTCGCGCGGCAGGGTAAGTCGTTGTACGCAGGATTTTGGATGGTGTTTGCGGTGTTTGGTTAAAGTGGTGTTTATTTTCGTCTGAAGTTTTTTGAGGTCTGTTTGTGACCACGTTAATATCCCAAATGAATAGGTGAGTATGGGTATGGCGTATGTATTTATTGCTTTTATAGTATTTCGTGAGTTTAATTGTGTTTTGAGAATTTTATTTAAGACGTATCTGGAACTGTTTAGTCAGGTTAGATTTTGTTTGTTTCTATTGAAGCTGTTGTGATTGATGGAATCCAAGGTACTGGTATGAGTCTCCTTGGTTCCTATGTTCGATTTGTTCTCCAATGAGTCTCCTTGGTTCATATGTTCGATTTGTTCTCCAGTTACTAGTGTGTAACTATTTGGCTCTATGTTGCCGCGTATTACTGACAGTATTTTACATTTCTCTATTCCGAACTCCATACTGATATCTTTGGAAAATGTTTCTGTAATTTCTGCAAGTTTATTGAGTCCGTATTTGGTTTCACTATACAATTTGATGTCATCCATGTAAAGGAGATGGGAGAGGTTAGCCTGATCGTTCTGAAATTTTGCAGGAAATCCATTAACTGTTTTGTTTAGGTTATATGATAAAGGATTGAGAGCAAGACAAAACCACAGTGGACTTAGAGCATCACCTTGAAAAATGCCTCGTCGGATCTGTATAAAAGGTGTCAGTATAGTTGAGGCTGTAGTTCTTAACTTAAGTTGAGTTTTCCAACTTTGCATGGCGATTTCTAAAAATGACACTATGGTTGGGTCAATTTTGTAGTGGTGTAATATGTAAATGAGCCAATCGTGCGGAACTGAGTCGAATGCTTTTCGGTAATCAATATTAATACTTTTATTGCACATAAGTACAAGTTTGTACATGGCTTCCTTTGTGTCCCACTGCTGGGCAAAGGCCTCCCCTCCTTTCTGCTAACTCTCTCTGTCTCCAGCCACCTCGCACAATCCCGGCAAGAATGCATTAGGTCTTCCCGCCATCTTCGCCTTGGTCTGCCGCGACATCGGTGGAATGTAGTGTAATAAAAATAATAAGAATATATTTATTGACCAAAGAGTACAAATCGATTAGATCGAGATCGAGAGTACGAAGAGTAATGTATTGTTCTAAAAATGTCGGCCGCCAATTATACTTCGATTTATAAAATTCAAATTGGTTTATTGATTTAATAATAATACACAGTTAGATTACATCATATTATAACAGTATTGATACTGCTCAGTATTTATTGAACTGGCCGTTTAAATTATTTTATGACTCATTTATATTTAGTTTACTGCTCATTTTTTTTTTTACTGCTAAACTAGTTTGCAAACATGCGTTTTTAATTTTTTTACCTACCATAAATCAAATATTGAACTGCCGCTTTAATTCTATGCCATAATTTAGTTTTATGCTCAGTGACATTTACTGCGTAAAATGAAAATTCTGTAAATATGATTTCTATACCTTCAATAAAGAATATTCTACCTATCTGTTTTTCCATTTACATAAAATAATAATAAACTCACGCCCGTTATCCCCGAGGAGGTAGGCAGAGGCATATCTGTGAGAAATTCTAACTTTACGGTAGTGTTTCGTTATCTCATGTTTAACCATTCCGGCTTATCTCCTCCAATCAAGAAAATAAGATTTATCTACGAACATCGAACTCAGGAATATGGCATATTTCGAAAACTGCGTGATTCTACGCTACGTGTACCGCTACATGATTCTAACGGGTTTACATAGAATAATCCGCTTACCGTGGGCAAACCTGTAGATAAATGTTGCTTCTGACTGCCTGGTTGGTCTAGCGCTTAAGGCGCTTACTTAACAGGACAGAGGTTGTGGATTCGATTCCTACTGGGGGCTGCCGTACATTTATATAAATAGCTTCAGTCTGGGTGTTTCCCCATGTTTGTAATATCCTTGCCTGGTTACCATAGCATAGGGTATCCTAGTTTGGGACCAGGTCAAGCGATTGTGTTGTGTGTAAGTTATAACAGTAAAAAAATAAACTCACGCTCGTTATCCCCGAGGGGGTAGGCAGAGGCACTAATCACTAGAACACACGTTTTTCCGAGTTTATTAGTCCCAACGTGACAAGTGGCAAGCCTGTCGCCGTTATCCGGGCACAATTTATCAGCGAATGGTGTTGCTGTAGGTACAGTCGACAGCACATCATGGTATACGCCCATGCCCTCTACTTCGTTTCATTAGGGGCGACTTTGCAACTAAAATGTGAAGATTGACGTGCTGTCGACTGTACAAACAAACAAATGTACGTAACAAAAAGTCATTGGTACACGCGTGGTTCGAACCTAGTCCCTCATGATCGAGAATCAAGGGTCAACCCCACTACGCCACCACCGCTTCTAGTTATTATTATCTATGTACGTATTTGTATTACCGTATATGTGGCTCAAGGTATGTGTCTAGCTCTATTATGTATCTAGTAGGTAATTAATTGAGAATAGATTCTAGTAATTAACTGTTAATAATTATGTACTTAGCTTAAACTCTATTGAACCCCAGAAGCTGACATACAAATTGACAATGTTTTGTATCCGTTAAAATTTCATGGTTCGGTCTGAAAACCAACCAAAGGCCTACTTTGGCATTTTGCTGAGAATGGTCCATTTTTGAGAACTTTGTATGTCTAGATTCGAGTTGGTACCTAGTTGAGTAGGTAGGATACATTACATATATACATACATAAGCTCGCGCCTGTATCTCAGAGAGGTAGGCGGAGACCAGGCACTGCAAGCTGACGATCCTGACAGATCACTTTCGCTTCATCGCCATTAAGTAGTCGTTGCATGCACGCACGCAGATTTCGGATACTTTTTATCTTGCCCTTTGCTAACACATCCCATTGTAATTAATGGTTTGTAGTAGGAAACTCAGCGTTCCTGACTGCGTACTTGGCGTAATAGAATATTCATGCAGTGTATTCATGCGAGAAGTCCCGGATTCGAACCCTGGCTGGGGACCAAAAAAACCAATGTCTTGAATTTTTACATGTTTGTGAAGTCGCTGCTTCTGGTTCCCACGACACAGGGTATCCTATTGTGGGGCCAGAAGCAATTGTGTCTGTATGTAAATGTTTATGTATTATATAGGTACCCTTTGTTATTCGGCTACATCGTATTTGCAGAATATTCTTCGCATCACTTTTATTCACGTCGACGGAACGTATGTCCTCTCACTCTAATATGTCAACGCAGCTATTTTTAAAGTCTAACTATATTTATCCAGTTGTCTTTAGATAATTGCGACGAACACACAGCGAATTAAGTATTGATCCCATTTTATGATACATTCATCACTAGCTCTCTGTGTCGTCCTACCTATCACATCATCACCATCATCATCAACACATTAGGTCCCAACGGCCCTTTTACATAATCCTTTCTAGTCCCAGGTACGTTTTGCGAGGTTCTTTGACGTGGGTCCTAAGAATTACTGTTAGAACGTAGAGAAATTGTACGGACACTTTTTGCAAAATACGATCTGTCACAAGTCATAAGTTCATAACACAACACAGTGGAGCTAGTGTTACTACCAGGAGTCCCTTATGTTAGCAATGTTCGCGACTTAGAGTATTTTACCATACCCACTTTTATTGTTTGACGACCTCTGTGGCGCAGCGGTTAGCGCATCCGGCTACCATGCGAGAGGTCCCGCGTTCGAATCCCGGTTGGGTAAAAAAAAACCCAGGTCTTTGATTTTTACATGTTTGTGACGTCGCTGTTCCTGGTTCCCACGACACAGGGTATCTCAGTGTGGGGCCAGAAGCAATGTATGTCATCATTATCATCAACCCATTATGTCCCCACCGAGGGGCACGGGTCTCTTCCCTGAGGAAGGTATAGGCCATACTCCACCACGGGGGCCAAGTCCGGATTGGTGGAGGCTTGTAAGACTACTGACAGTAAGACCTGTCAGAAGTTTTCAAGCTGCCTTACCTAAGGCCTCTGACTTGGCTTAACGACTGCCATCTGTCGACGGCAGCCGGCACCAACTGCTTAACGTACCTTGCGAAGCACGGAATCGCTCGGAAAAAATGCCACTAGCGTTAGTCATAGACGGTGACCCATTCATGGACTGAACATGCCGTATGTTGCTTAACCTTAGTGATCGTTTTTAAGATCACTCAGGCAGCCCAGGCTACGAGCGATTCAAGCAATGTATGTGCCTGTGTGCAAATGATTAATGTTGTTTATTGTGGCAACATTGTTTTACATTCTGATGTTGCCATTATTTCGCCCCACTTTTGCATCATGATTTACCCACAGCATATTAAGACGAGCCAAATCAAAAGAAATGTTTAAAAATCTATTAAAGAAACACTACCTTAACAAGATATAGTCCTGTTCGTATGGAAATATCAGATACGTTAGCATAGGTATTTATAATGTAAAGTAAGAGAGCAACCTACCAACAAACTGTAGTTACAGTTTGGTACTATCAAATTGTTTTATAATCACACTAATATTGTAAAGGCGAAAGTTTGTGTGTGTTAGTGTGTATGTTTGTTACTTCTCCACATCTAAACGGCTGGAGCGATTTTAATAAAAGGAGCCGGGGATCTCTGGGCCCAATTGTAACAAGCTGAAATATGGTTTAAAAAAAGCGGTATTTTTTTCTGTTTAAAATATAAAAAATCTGCTCAATTCACAATCTGGGAGACGAGAAATCTTAAAAACAAGTTTATTGCACTGATGAAATAGAGTTTCGATTACTATAATCGATTACTGTGAATGATTTCAAGAATTATTATTGAACATAAAATCACTCTCATCGAATGATGGATTCAATCAAAGTGAACAAAATCTACGGAATAAATTATTATATTGTCAATAGTTTACAATAACACAGAATATTAACTTTAAAATCGATTCTCGTTTACAGATCGATTTATTACTTTTTATGTTTGTCAAATGTATTTAATCTGTGCTGACAGTGACAGCTCCCGGATTTTCAATCCATGATCATGATGGGTCACTATATTGCACGGACCGAGAATTTACGGCACGAGAATGTACAACCCGGGAATTCGTGCCCAAATGACCATATATAACTAACGCTAGTGGGATTTTTCCGAGCGGTTCCGTGCTTCGCAAGGCAAGTTAAGCAGTTGATGCCGGCTGCCGTCAACAGATGGAAGTCGTGAAGCCAAGTCAGAGGCCTTAGGGCAGCTTGAAAACTTCCGACAGTAAGACCAGCCACTAGTCTTACAAGGCTCCACCTATCCGGACTAGGCCCCCGTGGTGGAGAATGCCCTATAGGTATAGGACCGAGGGGCACGGGCTTTTCACTGACAAAGGTTCCTCAGGGAAAAGCCCCGTGCCCCTCAGTGGGTTTATAATGGGTTTATGTATCGCTCCTCTACATCTAAACTCTGATCATTGGGATTGACTTGTCTAGTGTAAGATCCAGCCAGATCAGGACGTCAATCTATTGCGACTCATAGCCTCGATAATATCACGCACTAGATCGAGCGTGTAATGGCTGCGAAGTGAATGATTTACGCTTCATGGAAACGGGGCACCACTCTGTCGTGTCTATGGCTGTACACGGATTCTCGCCCGTACCAATTTTATACAGCCTGATATGATAACGCACGACCCGAGAACGTACGGACGGGAATCCGTGTACATGTGCACGGATTCCGTGGCTGTACATTACCGGGGCGTACGTTCTCAGGATGTGCATTCGCGGTACGTACATTATCGTCTCCCATCATGATCACCGGACTACCTACCTACTCTTCTTGTATCGGTTATCGTTTGCGTTTTTTAATTATATTCCTCGACCAGTGCTTTCGCTCTACGGACTTGTAGTATATTGTTTAACTTGTACGACTGTGGCATACCGACTTATCGATCGGCCGACGAGTTTTAGAGGATGAAATGACACAAATCCTTGTCTTCCCTGTCTTTTAATCTATTTGTGAGTTTCGTTACATTTTCCCACTCAATACAATAATAACTACAATTAATGTAATAAGTAAATGTCTATCATATGATCATAGTAATAAAATCAGCTGTTAAGGACCTATAAGTTATTGTCAATTTGTTGCATAGCCTCACTTTTACTAAATCTCTTTTAACTTTTCTCTCAGATTGCTAAAATCCGCAAAATTTTCAAAGATGGTTTGACAATATATAAGCTGTTTATTGACACCATTCTCGTCTTTTTACATCTGGGCCCAAGAATGTATGGAAGCGTTTCCGTCTCCTTTGGTATGGAGTTGGCTGACACCCTGGATTAACACAATAGGCTACTTTTTACTGAGGGAAAATAGCTTATTGCCGTGGGAAAATCCCTAAGAATGTGAATAGTTATTATTTTTACTTAAATACACAAAATTTTTTCCCTGATAAACCGCGGGTAAGACCGCGGGGCACAGCTAGTAATTTATAATTGTGAAATAAATAAACTAAAAAAAAGAGTTCGAATCTCGGTTTTAATTATAGATCATCATCAGCTCCTACAACTACAGTCCGCTAAACTACAAGTAGGTATGTGCTACAAGGATTACAGAAGCTTAGGAAAATCATTGTGATGTTTTCCACTCATAGGACTCTGATGAAAATTTCCAAAATTAACCTAAGCGCATTACCTAGGAAAAGTTCTTCTTGCATTAAAATTTATACAAACATACAATGTACAATACTCACGAATGTAACACGGAGGGGTGGTCAGACACTGAGGTGTATTGCCACGATCGTGACATACAACAAAATTTGGATCTGATCTACTTATTATAGCTGTCAGAAACTTACCAAGTTCTTTTATTCGAATTCCACGAAAGTTTTATCTATCCATTGGTAGAGCGAATATTAACTCTTAGGTACCCAAATTAAAGTTATCCTTAATTAGCGACAAAAATTTTATACAAACGTGGTTTGGTTTTGATTCCCTCACTACTTTCTAAATATTATGTAATTAGGGTTGCAAATGGTATTGCTTGAAAATTCGTTAAGGAGATTGTTTGTTATGTCGTTTGTAATTTGGGAAAAGCTACATAAGTTATTTTTCTTTTCATATTTACACAATACTATGCATTGGCAAACCTTTGCAATGGGTTTTAAAAACCCGTTTCTTCAGTATCGATAATTAATTGAACTACTTCCACTAAGCATAGGCTTATAAGTATCTTAATTGTATTTTTCATACTGCGCCATTGTTGTGCCTTAAAAATAAAACTAACTAATGAATATCGATGAAACGAAAGTGACCTTTCAGGATCGTGGCAGGTGGCAGTCCCTGGTCCCTGCATACCTATCGGGGGTACAGGCGTACCCAAATGTAACTTGTGAACAAATGTAACTTATGTGTGTTTGTATGAAACTTTCTGTATCATTCCACACAGCAAACGACATGTCCAGTTGGAGATCACTCCATGCCCGTCATTAGTGCCCATGGTCCATGATTGGGGGAACATCATACCAATCCACTATCATAAAAAAAAAATTAGACCTATTTTTAACCGACTTACAAAAAGAGTAGGTTCTCAGTTTGTCGCGATGTTGTTTATTTTTTATGTGTTCCCCAATTATTCGAAAACGCGTGAATTTGGAAAATGTTTTTTTATAAGGTAAACTTCTCAGGTGGTCCCATAGTCCGCCGCTGTAGCATTCGCACTGTGGTCTACCACTTGCGAGATCCGGCGGCGCCCCATTGCACGAGCGACAGGACGGCCCCCGGGGTGTTTTAGGAGGTATGCCTCTCCTATTCTTAGGAGAGGAGAGTCCGACACACGGCCGTCGCCCTCCCCCAAGGGTGGCGGTTATGGTGCACAAAGCATTTCACCCCGTTAACAAAAAAAAAAGGTGGTCCCATAGTCACCAAGTCGGGATCTGATGATGGGCTTTGAGGGAACTCTTCATAGAAACGTATCTACTTGAAAAAGTATTTGGGTTCACAATTCGGCGGAAGAGAAAAATTAGAATTAAAATAATTTTAAATAAAAAATAAAAACCGACTTCAAAACACTAAAAACAGAGAAATAATTTAAAACAAATATGACCTTTAAATTCGACGCAGCTGTATTTTAAAAGTATATTTTGGACTCGGTACCGAAAATGTAAGTGCTGATCTTGTAACTTGGCACCGACTCCAAGCTATACTTCTACAATACCTACACCAAAAGTAAAAGCCATATTTGTTTTAATTATTTCTATATTCTTAGTATTTTGGAGTCGGTTTATATTTTTTTTTTTAAACTTGCTTGGTTGAATCAAATTACTAGACTAAAATGGAGCCTAGAATGCTGACCTATGTGAACAAAGCTTAGAAATAATGAAAGGGATAGAAAAGTCACTGTACGACACAATCGAGGCTACGTAAAAAAAATTGATTGCTTTTCGTTAGTCTCACTAAAACTCGAGAAAAGCTGCACCGATTTGGGTGATTTTTGGGTTTTTATATTTATGGAATTCCAGTGAAGCTTTGCTGGTGAGAAAATATGGAAAAATTACGAAAAATTTCAGACAGCTAAGATTTGTGCACTGTCCACTTTATTTTAGTATATTAAGCTTACAATATGTGAAATTTTTCAACCTCTATACCACCCTCTTCCCTTTATACTAACGAAAACTGGAATGGGTGTATTTTTTGTGAATTAATTTTCTAATCACTACTATTTCTTGGATGGCAGTGGCAGAACACGACCAACAATAACTTATTTGATATGCTCGATTAAAACAAAAATTAGAAAATATTTCGAAAAATATATCTCATTTACTAGTTATTACAATTTTCAAATAGATGAAACACAAAAAGAGTGCTCTGAAATGTGACGTCATAATTCAGTATTTTCATACAAAATTCCGTTTTAAATGTAACTCATTTGACATTTTGTCAACTACCCAACTCGGGGTTCGTGAGTTCGAATGCCGGCATATAAAAACGACTGTTTTCTAATTTAGTTGTCTAACTGTCATTGTACTATAATGCATTAGCAGAATCTAGGCCCTGGTCATGTGATGGTGGTGTACCTTATCGCTTGCTGCGTACAGTGGCCCAACTACGAGTATGAGGCCAACGGCCGATTTCTGATTTGAGAATTTCGCTAAGTAGTTACTTAAACATAAACATAAACATTTACATACAGGCTCATACATTGCTTCTGGCCCCACACTAGGATACCCTGTGTCGTGGGAACCAGAAACAGCGACGTCACAAACATGTAAACATCCAAGACCTGGAGTTTTTTTTTATCCCCAGCCGGGGATCGAACCCGGGACCTCTCGCATGGCAAGCAGATGCGCTAACCGTTACGCCACAGAGATCGTCAAACCGAAATTCATGAACTGTAGTGCTGTCTCTTAGCGAAATTCATTAACTGTAGTGCTGTCTCGCCAAATTTCTTTAGAAAAGAGCGTGACAGCATGTTACTTAGTATTTACTTAGCGTAAATTCTCAATTCAGAAATCAGCCCTAAGTACGGAAATCTCAGGTCTAACTTTGGACACTGACACATTTGAAACTCTTTTCCTCTAAGATGTTAGAGCAACAAAAGAATAAAAAAATATATTGTTATCTTGGAGACGTCCCTCGACGTCCTTTACTTACCTTGTAATGTGTCGCTCTTCGTATACAGCTAGTGGGACGACCCTTACTCGAGATCTAACTTCACAGAGGGACAAATTCCCAGAGCACTATGACTACGAATAAAAATTGGTTGTGCATGCAAGACCGACTGCTAAAAAGACCTAGGGCCAGTTTCTGAGTTGAGAATGTTCACTAAGTAAATAGGTACTAAGTAACGTTCTGTCACGCTCTTTTCTGAGAAATTTGACGAGACAACACTACAGTTAAGTTGTTACTTAGCGAAATTCTCAGTTCAGAAACTGACCCTTACTTTTATAAGACTAACTTAATTTAAAAAAAACCAGGTCTTGCATGTTTACATGTTTGTGGCGTCGCTGTTTCTGGTTTCCTCGACACAGGGTATCCTAGTGTGGGGCCAGAAGCAATGCATGTGTGTGTTTGTGAATGTGTATGTTATAGTAGTTTAATATTAAATTTAATCAGAGGATAAATGTGTCTACTGTTCAACACATCCAAGATATTATGTTGTAAATTTGATTTGTATAGCTTTAAGGTGATTTGAGAAAAGATGGTCAGAGTGGAGTTTTTTTTCGCTGCCTTTTTCTCCACTACAGACGGCCCCAAGGCAGCGGCTAACATTATACATAACTGTATGTACATAGACGTTCAACAAGCAGAATGTAAATTCTTTACGTTGAAATAAATTTTTGATGATTGATGTTGATTGATATTCTGCAGTTTTGAGCAAATCCTGGAATCTACTGATTTCGGGTTTTCTCCGGCACATTTTCTCATAGTCAGTTGCCCAGAATAATTACATACGAGTAGGTATTTCCGCCCTTTATCTATTGGTATGTAAGTACTTAACTAATTAGGTACTTACAAACGGTCCATTAATAGAACTCTATATAAAATCAAAATAAAGATGAACATTTACATACAGGCACATACATTGCTTCTGGCCCCACACTAGGATACCCTGTGTCGTGGGAACCAGAAACAGCGACGTCACAAACATGTAAACATCGAAGACCTGGAGTTTTTTTTTCTCCCCAGCCGGGGATCGAACCCGGGACCTCTCGCATGGTAAGCAGATGCGCTAACCGCTATGCCACAGGTACATACAGGTACATACATTGCTTCTGGCCCCAGATTAGGATACCCTGTGTCCGGGGAAACAGAAACAGCAATATCACAAACATGTAAACATTCAAGACTGGGGTTTTTTTTTCGTACCTGGGACCTCTCGCTTGCGCTAACCGCTGCGTCTCGACGACCTCGTCGAGACAAATACTTTCAAAAGAATATAGAAACGGAAAGTTACAAGTTAAACTAGATGACCATTTAAAAATGTTTTTATATAATTTTACAGAAGAAATGGACATAAGAACCCCAAACATGAACGCCGCTTCATTTATAAAAAGTCCATTCCACTAAAACAGTCTTAAGGCTATATTACACCGGGGCAACACTGTGCGGCATTGCGGTATGCCACAAGGCCGCATGCTACAACGTCGCACATTGTGGCAAGAACCGTGTGGCATGGCAACACCTTGCGTCATGTGGCAAACTGTCGCAGCTTCTTCTTCTTCTTCTGCCGCATGTTTGTAGCATGCGGCCTTGTGGCATGCTGCAATGCCGCACAATGTTGCCCCGGTGTAATACAGGCCTTAAGACTAAAACTTCCGTTAGCACTACACATATTACCTTTATTCCGGATACACTTCATCATCATCATCAACCCATTATGTCCCCACCGAGTGGCAAGGGTCTCTTCCCTGAGGAAGGATGCACTTACCTACTTAATTTTTTATCGGCAGAGTCCGACCAGGGCCTCTATTCTGTTAGTGCATTTTAGTTCGATGACAGATACACGGTTGGGTCACGTGACGTGTTTTTTCATACCATTGATGCGTAGATTACTTGATTTGAATGCGCGCGTAGACTTGAAGCAGCAATGAGACTAAACCGCCATGTTCATGCAGTTGTCATCGTACTACAATGCATTAACAGAATCTAGGCACAGGTCAGAGACGAGCACCCGACGTCGCGAGCTCCGCCTCTGCTCAGCGTGATTAAGCTGCAAATCAGAGCAAAACCTAGTCGGACTCTTCAGTCAAAAAATCAAGTAATTGTATCCGGAATGAAGTTAATAATCTTAAGACTGTGACTGAAAATTTCATGTGTTTTCAAATTTGATCCTTAACAGACTACAATATTATTCTTAAACGTAGACAACATCAACTGTTGATAATTCATATAATATTAACTGAAGATTTTAGCGTCACGTCAATACTCTTACATAATTACTTCTCAGTGTGGTGATATAAAGATGCAATATCTACTCTACATTTTATTCACATTTGTTTCGCTTTCCGACAAAATAATGTAGTTGATACTTGTGATAAAATTATTTTCTTCTTTTTTGATTTATAATCTATCTGCCGCTGGGAAGATTTTAGGAAATAGCTATCAGTAGCTTGAAAACCTTCAAGCCAAATCCGCTAAACGTTCTTTCTTGTATAGTCTATCAGACTTTACAATGGAAAGTGCCATTCGTTTCGAGTTATTCGTGAATGCTTCCTTTCAAAACATAACCATATTTTGCCACATACTTAGGTACTTACTTAAGCATACCTGTACTGGGTACGTCTACTCCTATGATTTTTGTAAGCACGTTCGCTTTGTTTGCCTACACCTACGTATTATCCACAAAACATTGCCATGGATTGGTCCTAAGGTGTCAATAAATGTGCCTCAGTATGAGCGTACAAGGCAAGACAGATATAGATAATCTAATCACTGATGGTACTCTACGTGACATAGTTTATCCATCGCTGCTTGAATGTTGTCCGTCAAAATGGCGTCTAAAAAGCCTTAATACAAGTAGTTAGTACCTATTTGCTCAAGACAAGATACAGTAACGACCTCTCGAGCCGTACGCAGCCGCCCATAAAACACAAATATTCAAAGTCGAAGGCTCGCCTTGATATTCTGCCAAGGAGCAATTTATTTTTGTAGCGAAAGTCTGCGCCAGCGTCGCGCGTCGGTCGTCGGGGAAAAGAGCCGTTAGCCGAGCGCCGGCGGAAACAGCCGAGCTCGCCCGAACGCGACTCTACCCTGCGCCTTCAAACTTACCCATGTAGCGCATTACTGGCACTTTCAAAACGACATTAGTGCCGTTTTGAACTAGAAAAAGTCGTACTTCTTCGCGTTTTCAACTCCAATGGACTTTTCTACGCTTAAAAGCATCGAGAAGTTTGTAAAAATCTCTCCTTTTCAGCTTTATTTTAGCTCTGTAATGCCGTAAATGAGTGCGAGCACATTCGCGGTCCTATAACTCGCTATCTATTTACACGAGCCCGTCGGAAGATGCTAACCCCTCGGTTGGCACATGTTTTTTTCTCTTTTATTATTATTAACTTGGCTCGCCGCGCGCGCAAGCAGTGCTGTGTTCTTTATAGATACGTATATTCTACGTTATCTGGCGAGTTTGTTTGCCGTCTGTCGTATGGATAGCTTAAATGTTTATTGATTGACGTTGTGTACCGGACTTGTGTTCGTCTTTCTATGTAGGCAGGTACGTTTTGCAATGCCCGGGGTGTTGTATGCCTAGGGTTTAGCAATAGGCTTATGAGTTTCACACGGATTATTTACTTAACATATAGGTTAGGTTCCTACTATGCGTTTTCAATGCTACATTACCTAGTTTTATACTTATCGTAGGTATAACTTCAAAGGGTACAAAATGATTTTAGGTCCAACCGTGCTCCAACCAAACGCCTAACCAGTCGATGACATCACGAGTGTTTGACCTGTAGGGTGCCTCGTGAACACAGAATTGACGTCAGCGGACAAAAATAACAACCAATTTCCAACAATCAAGGAGTGTTTTGACATTTGTGGTTGTTTAATTCGTTTTCTACGTGTTCATTTGCTGAATTCATTATTTAAATTGGTAGGAATCATTATTGATTTTGACTTACTTGAATTGTAGCTAAGAATCTCAGAGTGCGTATACTGAGTTTTGTCATTAACTTTCGATAGCGAGAGCGTTTGCGATTTGCATAGGAGTGACAAAGCGCGCCATCTAGTTGTATCTTTGTCACTCCTATGCAAATCGAAAACGCTCTCACTATCGAGAGTGAAGGAAAAAACTCAGTATAAGCACTCTGTAATTGTGATAGTCTAGTGTGGCGAAATCCTTGCTGTTTCTTGAGGTTTTTTATATCGTTTTAAAAGAAAACTGTCCTTTTACATGTCAGATTTGGTTGTCTAGTTGTCAAGTAGTTAGTTTTTCTGTCTATGGCTTTAGTTCATTAAAATCATAATATTACCGTGATTTCTACGCTTTTAATCATAGGTCATTATCAGTTCGTTCCTCCCTTATTCTGAGGTTCGTTCCTACGGAAGAAGTTTGTGCTTTATGCCACAGATTACTATGCTTTTAGCCAAATATGCAGGCGTTTACATACTGCGACTTTTTGCAGATAACGTGTGTGTGTAACGATGGACGATTTGCGAGTGTATCCATGCACTAGCAAATCGTCTAAATCGCGACTATATCGCTGCAAAAAGTCGCAATATTTAAGGAGCCTAATGGGGGACAAAGAGATAATTTCTGATAAGCATAAACAGTCTTAGGTCCTGCGCACAATTGAGACAAGACTAAGCCCACTATGGCGGTTTATTTTAGTTATTTATTCCACATATTGTTCATACATCATCATCATCATCATTTCAGCCATTAGACGTCCACTGCTGGACATTAGAATCTCCCAACGATTTCCAAAAGGGCCGGTTGGATTGTTCATACACATTACACATGGTCATTTTAACAATAAACTACATTAACTAAACAATATCAAATCCACTAGGATCAATTTTCAAAAATAAAACCGTAATAAAACCGCTCGTTTGAATTCCCGTCAAAAACTCCCCGTTTGCAGTTTGCACTTTCGCAATGTAGTACACAGTACACCTTTTGCGATTTTTGCAATAATTTAATCTAATCTGTTTTTGTAATGTACGGCATAAGAATGTACAGCCCGGGAATTCGTGCCCAAATGACACCAATTATCGGGATGTGCATTCCTGCCTGTACGTTCCCGTCCGTGCATTCCCGGTCCGTACCGGGAATGCACGAACGCGGAACGTACAACCCCGGAATCGGTGACCATTCGGTTCCTCGTTCACATCACAGAGAATACAATCAACTACGTTGTTCACATCATAGGTTTTGCGCGTTTTACTGGAGTGTGTGAGGTTTTTCTTTTGGGATTCGTTTAGAAACGCTGATAACGCACGACCCGAGAAAGTGCGGACGGGAATCCATGTGCATGTACACGGATTCAATGGCTGTACATTACCAGGGCGTACGTTCTCAGGATGTGCATTTGCGGTACGTGCATTATCATCTCCCACTGAAGTTATACAACCAATACAGATACTTTTTAATTTTTACTTTTAAACCCCTGGTTCTTTTATTTTATCAAATAGAACTATGAAATCATTTTTCAAAAGAAACATTTTGAGGTATAAATGCTTAAAGCGCAACGCAAAATCAACATAGACTGTTTTTGGTCATTCTCCTTTATGTTATTTCCAATTAATTTGCCTTGAATGTGAATGTATTTAAAGATTGCTTCAACTTCATAACCGACATTCTCTCACAGCGAGATCTTTGTCTTTATCGGGTAATGACTTCGACTTTTGAGAAGTTGATGTCCGTCATGATAGGCTTAAAGGCAAGAAATGTTTATGCGTCCTGCCTTATATTACTTAAGTTTCTACTCTATCGGGTTAAGTATTATTTAGACAACTCGAAAGACTCAAAATAATAATTAATATGACAGTTCAGAGCAGGAATATGAGATACCTACCTGCCTACTGGGAAAAAAAGTCCCAGAATGTAACAGTGACATAAGGTAACATCGAAAGAACAAAAGGGCTAAATCAGACAACTCCATACTGTGGAGTCGTACGTAAATGCACCCCTGGAGGGCTTATGGCCTTTAAAAGAAAGGCTATTTAAATCAAATCAAATTAATTTAATTCAAAGTAAAGAATTCACATTCCGTTTGTTGAGTGTCAATGTAGAGTCGACAGCACGTCAAGCTTCACATTTTAGTTGCAAAGTCGCCCGTAATGCAACGGAGTAGAATGCATGGGTGTATAGGATGATGTGCTGTCGACTGTAACACGTTAGGCTGCTGCCTTGGGGTCGTATAATTGTAGAGGAGAAAAAGGCATCGTTTCTAAACTTTAATACATCAGAACCCAAGAATATTATAAATGAGATTGCATGATTGCACTTAAAACACACTTGATACCTTCAAAAGTCAAAACATCAGAGAACAAATGTCTAAACTAAAAAATCCGCTAAAAAAACTAAAAAAGCGAAACCTGGTCAAAAAAATCAAGTAATGATATACTTACTTGATTTTTTTGACTTTTTTGATTCGCAGAGCTTAAGTCAGCTCAGATATTTTTCTTACAAAAGTAGGAAAAACATGAATGCTGCGGCCAAACAGATGTTTCAAACGGAGAGAGAAAACATGGTCTTGATGACCAGGGATTCTGTCAGTGCATTATAGTACAATTACAGCTACATGATTGGGTCATGTCACATTTTTTTTATTCCATAGACTAATGACTAATGAATATCGATTAAGCGTGAAAGTGATTTGTCAGGATCGTGACAGGTGGCAGTCCCTGGTCCGTATGACGTACGTATGATATGTACGTATGCCGCCTAGAATTATTGATACGTGTGGCTCAGATGTTGTAACCCTTGATAACGCAAAAATAATTTATTGCTCTCTAATGGAGACTACAAATAGCGTAGGGCCCACACTAGCTCTCTGGGCGAACTACCTGAGGCAGCATACTGGCAGCGGCTAAATGAGGACTGCCGAGAACAGAAAGAAGTGTCGTCTCTTAGGGGAGGCCTATGTCTATAAAATAAAGCTGAAGGAATAAACATTTACAATACATTGCTTCTGGCCCCACACTAGGGATACTCTGTATCATGGGAACCAGAAACAGCGTCATCACAAACATGTAAACATCCAAAACCTGGGGTATTTTTGTCCCCAGCCGAGGTTCGAACCAGGGACCTCTCATAGTAGGCAAATGCGCTAACCGCTGCGCAACAAAGGTACCTAGTCAAGAATGTCTCAAGCGTTTGTAGTATTGTATGCATATTGAATTTATTAGCGTAAAATCTACATCACCAGTAGGTATTACAGACAAAGGGTTATAACTTGTTTGATTGGTGCTGCGTGCCTATTATCTGGCCCGAATTGTTATTTAGTAATCGATATACATATTATCTACTGATTAGTTCCATAATAATCCTTAAGCGTAACCGAGGTATTGCAATGTTCGAATAATAATATGCAGTAATAACTTCCACACAACGAAATAACTCGTCTTGATTCCAAACAGATATCCTGTGCTTTGTTAACCAGGCAAGGACATCATAAACATCGAAATGATGACTGACCTGGCGGTCTTCAGTGGCAGTATTTCATCAATTATTTTTTTTCATCAATTTGTTTATTCATAAGAAATAGGCATACATGATAAGGTACTAGACAATACTTAGACTAGTGAGCGAGTATTTGTGTCTAACTCCTTCGAAACGGCTTCACCGATTTCTACGACTTGTTTGTATACATTTGGTAGATCAGAGAATAGGTCGTTAGCTTGATGTGGCAAAACAACGTTTACCGGGCCAGCTAGTAAGTATATAATAATTATTGAAAAGTTTCAGCCTGCTCAAGATGCGTGTTTCACTGTTTATGCAGGTTTAGTATGGTTCATGATGAAAATAAACCGCACTTATGTCGTCCTAAGGAAGACTTAAGACGACAAACGACGGCAAACTTAAAAAATACGTTCATGAAAAACGGAACATTCTCAGAAATTGCTAATAAGTATTAGCTGAGAATGGTCCGTTTCATTTTTTTGTGAGATCTTATTTCTTGTCAAAGTAATAAGCTTACAGAAGCTTCATGCAAAAGTTAAAGTGTCCTTTAGGTTATTTCAAGATTATTATACGTATTTTATAAATATCTCCATCATCAATAGGAGAGTCCGTTTGAAAAACATCAGACGAAATACAAGTAAGTTGTTATTATGTTCATACTAGGAATAAACAAACATTCATCATTCATCATCAACCCATTATGCCCCCACCGAGGGCGACGGGTCTCTTCCCTGAGGAAATTTTAAGCCATACTCCACCACGGGGGCCTAGTCCGGATTGGTGGAGGCTTGTAAGACTAGTGGTTGGTCTTACTGTCAGAAGTTTTCAAGCCGCCGACATCATGTCGTGAGGTAACCTGAGTGTCTGAGTTGTTCACATACTTCAGCGATCGAAATCGCCAATTCGCGGTGGGCTCGCGTGTTTAAAGCACAATACTCTCTCTCTCTGAGAAAAGGCCTATGTCTTATAGGTATTGCTTACAAGTATTTCCCTAGTAAAATCTCGACCACTGACTACTATATAAGTTTTGTGTTTAAGGAGTGTTTTAAGGATCAGTATTTTTACAAATGACACCGTGGTTTTCTGTATTAGAATCCTATAACCTACTCGAGTCTAAGTCACTTGAACTTGAAAAATCAAACTTCCAAATTAGAAAAATCGAATTAGGTGGCAGTATGACAGTTGTTTTGAGTCCAGACCTCTGGCTAGAAGAGGTTGTGTCCCATCGCCATACGGAGCCAAGACACTCGACTAAATACCCAAAACCTAGGCTTTAATTATCAACTTTATTCCGGATACACGTGATTTTTTTTGTCGGAAGAGTCCGACCAGGTTTCGCTGTGATTCGTAGTTAATCGTAGTGAGTAGAGAAGGAGCTGGCGACGCCGGTCGCTCGTTTCTGACTGATCCGGAATGAAGTTTCATAGTGTGTAGTGCTTACGAAAATTTCAGGCTTTAATTAAACATTTACCATACAGGCACATACATTGCTTCTGTCCCCAAAATCCTTCAGGGCTTCTGGCCTTGTATTGTGGGAACCAGAAACAGCGACGACACAAACATGAACATCCAAGACCTGGGGTTTGTTTTTGTCCCCAGCCGGGATTCTAACCTGGGACCTCTCGCATGGCAAGCAGATACGCTACCGCTGCGATAATTGTTTTATTTATAATGAGGTTAAAGTTATTTATATGGTAGTAATAATGCCACAGGCGACAGGCTTGCCACTTGTCACGTTTGGGACCTAATAAAAACGTGGGTCCAGTTCTAGAGACTGGTGCCTCTGCCTACCCCTTCGGGGATAACGGGCGTGAGTTTTTTTTTTTTTTTTTAATAATTATTCATAAGTTACTATAATCAGGTAAGATAATCAAAATAATTAAATTCTGTTTAGTCCGTATTTTAGATTATAAAAAAATATTGGACACGTATTTTTTCTTTTTTCGATTAAACAAAAAATAACAAAGATACAGCCCATTAAAATTACGTGTGACGTCACTCCGTGCTAAAAAAGGCAGCACGGCGTGACGTCACCCGTAACTTTAATGGGCTATATCTTTGTCATTTTTGGTCTAATTTACCTACAAATTAAAAAAATACGTGTCCCTTATTTTTGAATAATCTAAAAGACGGACTAATTACATTTTTTTAGGGCAACTAGCCCATTAAACCACTAAACATTAAACATATTTACATACAGGTAGGTACACATACAGGCGCTACCGCTGCCAAACCAAACCGGAAGCCAGTTTTGTACTGAAACCAAGAATATCTGTGCCTTGCTTACGCATACCTCTACATAAGTACTTACAATGGTAGAGGTGGAGCATAACATTAGTTAATCGACTATTAACATTCCCGCGTTGTTCGCGTGAGAGCCCCGCGCTATCGAGTGGCCTATTCTTGAGTGCTCTCGGAATTTCCGCTGGTTTAATATTACAGTTCACGTTTTAAGTTCGCTTCCGAATGAATGCTTCCGATGAAGAACTAAAATCAACCTATATAATAGCATTTATTGTTCCAAATTAAATAACATAGCACATTAAATATTTGTGGACTTAACTTTATAAGATCCACACAATAGATACACACTTGACTTGGTCCCAAACTAGGATACTCTGTGCTATGGTAACCAGGCAAGGACATTACAAATATCGGAAAACACCCAGACTGAGGCCATTAGTACAAATGTACGGCGGCCTCCAGTGGGAATCGAATCCACGGCCTCTGTCTTGGTAACTAAGCGCCTTAACGGCTAGACAAACGAGACAGTGAAGCCTAACCAATTTAAATGAGGGTGATCGAGCTGCCGATCGCACTCACTGGAATATTATTTGATACACTAGCAGCTTAGAGCTGATGCGTCTATGTGTTATCAATCACTGCACTTGATTGTATTTAGTTTTTATATAACTATCCAATCTATTTTTAAAACAGTTCACTGAGTCTGCACTAACAATAGAGTCAGGAAGTTTGTTCCACTCTCGCACGACATGGTTTGGAAGGAAATACTTTTGAGGGTTACTTGCACACAGAGAGTTGCTTAGTTTAAGGTGGTGGCCTCTTAGGTGGTCATTTTGGTTCATAATGCAGATGTTATGTAGGTCTTGCACGTCATAGTAGGTAACCTGTGAGGATTTCGTATGTTTTTATGAGGTCTCCACGTTGTCGTCGTTGCTCAAGCTTAATGAGCCCAAGTGCTTCTAGTTGTTACTCATAGGATTTCTGACGCAGTCCAACTACCATTTTTGTGGCTCTTCGTTGTACCTTTTCTAAGAGCTCAATATCTTTCTTCAGATAGGGACGCCAGACCTGAATATCTTTTTGGTTTGGTCAAATTATTTCATGCAGATATCTTGCCACTATCAACGCACGGGGGCAGCCCTCGTAAGGTCATTGGTCCAACTCATTGGGCACTGTGGGCATTGCGTCAAATGTGGCGACCTTTGTGGCGCAGCGGTTAACGGATCTGCCTACCACGAGATAGGTCCCGGGTTCGAACCCCGGCTGGGGACAGAAAAACCTCAGGTCTTGGATGTATGCATGTTTGTGATGTCGCTGTTTCTGGTTCCCACGACACAGGGTATCCTAGTGTGAAGCCAGAAGCAATGTATTTGCCTGTATGTAAATGTTTTAATGTTTATATTGATTGTAATGTGCGTCCTCGCAGTCGCAACATATATTGGCGTCGAGTGGTACAAATCCCTATTTAAGGCCTAGTCCGGATTGTTGGAGGCTTGTAAGACTAGTGGCTGGTCTTACTGTCAGAAGTTTTCAAGCCGCTCTAAGGCCTCTGACTTGGCTTAACGCCTGCCATCTATCGACGGCAGCCAGAACCAAATGCTTAACGTGCCTTGTGAAACACGGGACCGCTCGGAAAAATGCCACTAGCGTTAGTCATAGACGGTCACCCATCCATGCACTGAACGCGCCCTATGTTGCTTAAACTTCGTGATCGTTTAAGATAACTCAGGCAGCGATTGGACCGGTGGGTCTCTCGGTCTCCCGTAAAGTATGAAAATGACAAACCCGACCAAGGGCTTCTGACGTCGAGACATAACCTCACGCCTGTATCCCAGAGGGGTAGGCAGAGACCAGGGTTCTGCCACGATTCAGGCAGATCTCTTTCGCTTCATCAACATTCATTAGTCGCTGCACGCTCGCTCACCTATATCATGTTACACTATTAAAATATGCAATTTTTATTGTAGCAAGACTGTACGAGTATGTACAGCGCTCGAGAATACTCCGCGTGCTAGATTAGGCCTGTGAAAACAGGTGGCTGCGATATGTATGACACAGAAATATATGAAAATACATATTTAAGATTGCACATTCACGGTTTTTTAGACGACAGCAGATCGAACTTTAATAATTATTAGACACGCGCAAAATATTACATCAAAACGAAATATCACATCATACCTATATCATTCGAAGAATTGAGATATCACAAAATTTATATCATGTTGAGAATAAGATATTTTTACATGATAATTATATCATCTCATTGTGATATTTACGTAATAAGGAATGATAAAATCACATGGATATCACAATGAATGTTATACCTTATAATTATAACATATTAGCAATAAGACCGCCTATTGTATATATTTCATTAATTGTAACTTTTGTTTATCTCTTGTTTCTTATGTGCAATAAAGAATATTCTTATCTTATCTTATCTTATTACGCACCAAACTATTTTAATCATCTTAGTGGCGGCGATGATTGCCGAACCTTCGGAATCATGCACCCGTGTGCCCGATCGATTCATTGGAAGCCGCGTGATTAGACCTCGAGGTGATAACAAATTTTATGCTACTCAGGGATCACGATTGTTTGGTGATGTTTACAATTAAACCAGAAGAAGAGCCTTGAGAAGATATGTACCTACGAGTAGTTTGCAAACCAACATAGGTAGTACGATGACGCGAGTCATGCACGCGTGTTGTGGCGCTAAAATGTCAGAATTTGACAGTTTACTGGAAAGTCGCGATTTTTGACGTTATTTATTTTCATTGTCAAAAAATTTTATCTTGGTTTTTACACTAAGAAATAAATAAAATTGATCAGGTAACATCTAATTTACTTTAAAATTAGTGTAGAAACCGAAATAACATTTTTTGACTATGAAAATAGTATAAAGAGTACTGAAATGTTGTTTACAATTTGTCTAAGACCCAAATGAATATGTTATATACAGCTATACTGGGTTCACATTTTTACACGAATTGTCATTTCCACGATTTAGACTCGCGAAAGTCGCGACTCCCTTTATTGGGCACTGCATACGGTTCTACAATAAGGTTTCTGAAGTTAGAGTTGACACTGACGCGGTTTTTTTTAAGAAGCAAAAAAGCCTATTAAAACATTAATGATTATTTGGAAGACCAAAATGTCTTTTATTAAAATAATGTTAACTGGGACGACTATGTCTAAAGTATCTATAACTCGAAGTTAATTAAATCTAACGTAAACTGTTAATTAAGTCTGTTTTAAAAAGAATAAATGCGGAGTTTCGTTGTTAGCTTATTTTCCGCATAAAATCTATTAATTGTGAAACTAACACCTTAGATGTTCATCAAGTATAAACATTTTGCTTTTATATTTAACTAGCTTTCGGCCGCGACTCCTTCCGATCCAAATTCTTCAAAATTTGCAACTCCGTTCACTCCCTTAAAGGTTAAATTTATAAAAACGGCGAAACACATGTTCAGTCAATTGTGTTGAAGAGCATTTATTTTAAGTTTCAAGAAAATTAGACAACATTTTTTGTACCTCCCATACACATTTTGGCAACCCTTTTCGCCCCCTTAGGGGTTCAATTTAAAAAAATCCGGTCTTATTCCTTGCCTATAGACCCTCTGTGCAAAATTTCAGCTTCCTAGGTCCAACGGCTTGGGCTGGGCGTTGATGAGTGAGTGAGTCAGTCAGTCAGGTCTTTGAATTTTATTTATATTTTTTATTAATATTGTTTCACTTGGATTTTGGCTTTATCAGCCACCTGATATTTTTTCTTGATTTCAGAGTTTACGCTGTAGAATAAGCCACTTCATATTCATCAATAACTTTACAGGGCGCTACATACATTTTAATAGAGTGTTAATTGTTACAAATATGTTTTCATAGACTTTGACGACGCCCCGCTGTGTATCAGTGATGAAAAATATATACAGGGTGGTCCAAATATCATGGATCAAATGAAATGGGGAGTTAGCCAAGGTCATCTTCTACCAATAAAGTCCTATACAGGGTGGTAAAATTCTCAACGGTTTTGAACTTATGATTGATTTTCGGTTTTTTTTCAAGAAAAGAGTTCCTACTACTTATTAAGAGCAATAAAAAAAAAAGTACTTACTTTTGGTGGTTGTTTTTTTTTTGAGAGTGACGGTCCATGATGAGAATGTAACAAAAAAAAATTCATCGTCCCTGTCTTTATGGATCATGAGAAATTAATTAATTTTTTACGGATCTCGTATCATAATTGTTTGATCCAACATTTTCGTCATTGATTTAAAAAAAAAAGTGTACTGCGGAAACCTGCCCCAGTAGTAGAAAAACTGGACCATTTCATGAGGATTGTAAAAAGATACAACTCAAAGCCCTATCTCTCCTGAGTCTTTTATTATTGACCTTTATTCTCAGCAAAGTTGCATTTTTTTAAATCAACTTTTGGTCCTAACTAATTTGAGTTACAAAGTACTGTTCTAGGACATAAAAATAAGTCGCAAAAGGATAAAAAAATTACGCCAGATAATTAGAATAGACAGTTTAATCAAAAATAAAAAAATAAACTTTTTCATAGAAGATGTTCAAAATTTCTACCTCTCACTCGGAGGCAGAGTCGACATCTTCTAATAAAATTTCTTTTTAACAATATAAAGGCCCGGTGATTATTTTTCACCTGGTGGGTGGCCGCTGATATTCGTCGTCGAAGCTCCTGCTCCGTGTTGCACTCCTTTTCGTATACCACTTCCTTGAATTAACCCCAAAGAAAAAAATCTATGGGGTTTAAATCGGGTGAGCGCGGTGGCCATTGAATAGTTCCACCGCGACCGATCCAGCGATTTGGAAATACTTCATTTAGGTGACTCCTCACGTCACGAGCGAAGTGCGGAGGTGCGCCGTCATGTTGCAGCCACATAGCGCTTCTTGTTTCAAGAGAAACGTCTTCTAATAATGGGTCGAGTTCCTCTTGTAAGAATGACGAATAAATTTGACCATTCACTCTTGCAGGCAGCTCGTGTGGTCCTATTAACTGTCCTTCGACGATCCCGGCCCACATGTTGACTCCGAATTTGTGTTGGAAGTGGTAGCGATGCGCGATTATGAATGAAATTATAAGTCGACTAATCTTCTACTAACTAACGTTCGTATTCGACTTCAATATTAGTTATCACTAATCCTGATAATCGAATGAAACCACTAATTAGTAACCACTAACCACTATGTCAAATTGTATTCTGTATTACTTACTGGGGGAAAAAGGACGGTAATTTACGCGTGAAATTTCGTAGCTACACACAACGTTTTATGATTTTACTTTTAACTCCTTGATATAAGGTTGAATTTTGCTTTTGCTTGAAAGTGGAAGCAAGCGATAAAACATTGAACCCCGAATCGTTCCGATTCATGACGGAAGCGCCCGAGTCAACCAAATTAGTATGCATCTGCTTGAATGATTCCCGAGTCAGTCCGAGTTGCGGCGGAACGACACGAGTCGACGACGAGTAGTACGGTTTACTAGTATTAGCGGTTAGGCTACAGAACGTTAGTTACTAATCTGTATGTCTAATTCGACTAAGTCGAATGATTGCCATAGTCGAATGATATCATTAGTATCATTCATAATCGCCCATCTTTAGGAAGTGGTCTCGTCGAATAATGCGAGGATTCACATACTCGTAGTGGTGCAGGTTGTGAATATTAAAAACACCAGTGCGTTGAAACATACTTTCGTCCGACCACATAATTTTATTTAGAAATTCGGGATCTTCTCTGTTGCGCCGGAGCATCTCTGTGCAAAAAAGTTGTCTTTTTTCGTAATCAGCAGGCAGCAGTGCTTGCACGCGCTGGACATGATACGGATGCATCATGTTCCGTTTTAAAACGCGTTGCACAGTCGTTTTCGGGACACCTAATGTTCTTGAAATTCGCCGTTGACTCGTCGACGGGTCATTCGATATTTCTTGAAGAATTTGATCTTCCATTTCCAAATCATGTACCATAGGGCGCCCGGTTCTCGTCGCGCTACTTCCAGGAATATGGCCCTCCACGTAAGCGTTGTGTACACGCTGGAATACTCTGTAGTCGGGATAGCGATCACGATTCAGAAAACGTCGCCGATATTCTCTTGCTGCTTCACGAGCGTTTCCGTCACAAAAACCGTACACAAAATGCATGTTAGCATAGTCACGGGCTGAGTAAGCCATTTTAAATAGTCCAAATTCACTAATACACAACTGAGTCCAGTAAGAAATGCCAAGTTCGTAGGTGAAAATCCAAAACAGAGTCCAGTAAGAAATGCCAAGTTTGTAGGTGAAAATCCAAAACAGAGTCCAGGGAGAATGCAAAGTTCGAAGCGATAAAAAAAGAGCAGCGCAAAAAGTGATAACCGAATAACCGTGTTAAGTAGCGAACAGCAAGCAGAACACTAAGTAAAAGTTGCTGGAGGCGTGTAAAGGGTCACTAGCAGGTAGCTAGCGCAGGTAGTAAACCTCTCTTTGTTCCTGGGACCCCATGTCCAACCGGTAAATTCTCAGAATACAAACAAAGCTTTTGTTTAGTGTTATTTTATTAACTGGTGGTACCACAAGAAAAGTGACACCGACGGGACAAGAGCTACGAAAAAAGATCGTAACGACCTGTCCGTTGTTAGAACTTAATTTTTAAATCCATTTTTGACTTATTTTTATGTCCTACAACAGTGCTTTGTAACTCAAATTAGTTAGAACCAAAAGTTGATTTAAAAAAATGCAACTTTGCTGAGAATAAAGGTCAATAATAAAAGACTCAGGAGAGATAGGGCTTTGAGTTGTATCTTTTTACAATCCTCATGAAATGGTCCAGTTTTTCTACTACTGGGGCAGGTTTCCGCAGTACACTTTTTTTTTTAAATCAATGACGAAAATGTTGGATCAAACAATTATGATACGAGATCCGTAAAAAATTAATTAATTTCTCATGATCCATAAAGACAGGGACGATGAATTTTTTTTTGTTACATTCTCATCATGGACCGTCACTCTCAAAAAAAAAAAACCACCACCAAAAGTAAGTACTTTTTTTTTAATAAGTAGTAGGAACTCTTTTCTTGAAAAAAACCGAAAATCAATCATAAGTTTTTTTTTTTTTTTCGGGTAGTTGCGAAATAAGTTACACGCACTTTAATCAGCTCCCAAAATTTTTAATTAATTAAATAAACTGTGTGTACTTACATGCAAAATCATTAGTGCTATTACTGCACCAGACTGCACTAAGGCTATGAACTAGTACTTTGAATCAACTGCCCTCTCCACCACATCACTTCACACAACAATCACACCATCCAGCAACTATGGACACTTTGGCTGCAATCAACAACCTTGAGAGGAAGTTTGAGGCGAGTATGGCTACTTTTGAAGCACGGATGGCTGTTACCACTCCTAATCCGACAAATCTTGAGCAGTTGGCTAGTGAGTTTGCCATTTTCAAGGAGTGTATGCTACAAGCCGTGGAACTGCTTCGGTCACAGGTGTCTGCCCTCTCTGTGCAACTGGACGACATTGATAATACGGGGAGGAGAAAGTTCCTGTGTCTGCACGGTGTTAAGGAGTCACTAGAGGAGAGTCTAAGTACCCAGGTGACGGGTATCATTGAGCAGAAGCTTGAGCTGGCAGACTTCACTGGGAAGATAAAATCCTGTTTTCGGTTAGGAAAGCAATCCGCTTCACATGGCACCAGACCTCGGCCTATACTGATCAAATTCACATCTATGGCAGTCCGATCTCAGGTTTGGAATGGCAAGAAAGCGTTCAAGGGCAGCGGCATCACTATTGCGGAATTCCTGACACCAAGGCGCCGGGAGATCTTCCTGGAAGCAAGACGCCGCCATGGTATAAACCGATGTTGGTCACAGGAAGGGATAATCTTCCTCAAGCCCGCGGATAGCACAGGCAAGATCCGGTTAGACTCCCTGCAGCAGCTTGACATGGTGGATCCGGCGAAGTCTCCACCCGCACCAGCTCCTTCAAAAGCGAAGAAAGCCCCTTCCTCTGGTCCGCCAACCAGATCTGGCAGAGTCCCGAAGCCTGCAAAGAAGTAATATATTGTTAGGAGAAACATTTAGCTGATTATGTCAATAATAACTGACCACTTAGGTCACTTTTACTTACTCAAAGTGTTCGCTTATATTTGCATCCTGGTGGTACAAAAGACGATCGTATCCTTCCTTGTTTACGATCCTTCTTTTCTTTTCCTAACTTTACTTTTTACTATTCTCTCTGTGTCAATTTGTCAAAACAAATCTCGATCTCGACAAGCACAAGCGAACCTTTTTTTTTTTCTCAAACTGACACCACAGAGTGCCGACTGACATGACACTGACAGTTATTGAGGCGCGTTCCGAAATCTGATTTTTGCGTCCGGCTCTTTTACTTATTCCAAACTGTTATTGTTGTAGAATATCTTCTTATTGTTGTAATTTTCTCTCTTTTCTACAGTTAGCCGGCAGTTGATGTGTGCTTTTCATTTGGTAGTAGCCTTCTTTTAATTTAATTTAATTTTTGTCTATTTTAGTACATCTATATTATAACATAATATATTATATTTTTATATTGTTTATGTATATATTTATTATTTTATCTATACTTAAGAAATGGATTTATCTATAGACTCTGAAATATTTCACTCTTTCAACACGACCGACTCTTTCACGGATGCCCTGGATGTGTCTGAGACGCCTGTTTCGCTTGGCGACCTGCTACACAACACTCTCTCACCATATCACAGGAATTTGAATGTCTGCCATATTAATGCCCAGAGCATTCCTGCACACTATCCCGATCTTCTCGCAACCTTCACCAGCAATTGTATCCACGCGTGCCTGGTCTCTGAGTCATGGCTAAAACCCACACTTCCGTCACTAAGTTTTTGTTTACCCGGCTACGTTCTCATTAGAAACGACCGGACCGTGAAACGCGGTGGCGGGGTTGCCATTTACCTAAAATCAAACATAAAATTCAAAATAATCTCCCAGTCATCCTCGATAGCTACCGGGTCAATGGAGTATCTGTTCCTTGAACTAAATTTCAATACTGTGAAATTTCTACTCGGAACAGTGTATGCTCCACCTGGCATAGATTACTTCGACGCGCTTGAGACATTGCTGGTCACACATCTGCCTAATTACGACCATGTTACCATCATGGGTGACTTTAATACAAATCTTCTGTGCGATAACTCCCGTTCCCGTCAACTTCAGTCGTTGATTACATCCTTTAATTTAAACTCCCTCGGACTTGGGCCCACTTACCACATAAATGACTCGCACACACTCCTCGACTTGATTCTCACTTCTAAGCCCGAACGCGTCTCCACCCACGGCCAGTTTACTGCGCCAGGTTTTTCCCATCATGACCTCTTATTTTCTTCTTATAAACTCAAAATCCCTAAATTCAAACCCAAAATTATTTTCCAACGTAACTTTGCTCGGATGGACGTGGATAAGCTTAAGGTTAGTGCCGAAAGCTTAGACTGGTCACGGTTGGAACAGCTGACTACGGTGGATGAGAAGGTTGACCTTTTCAACAGCCACATTACTGGGCTTTACGACACCCACGCTCCTATTCGCGCGGTAAGAATGAAGCGTCCCCCAGTTATCTGGATGACAGATGAAATCCGTGGGTTGATGGCTAGGCGAGATAGTCTCCGCCGAAGGCACATCAGAAACCCCACTGATGACAATTGGATCTTGTTCAAAACGGCCAGAAATCGGTGCAACCAGGTGATTAGGAACGCCAAACGTCGCCACATTTACATGTCGATCAAACAGTGCTCTCCCAACAATATTTGGAAATTCCTACGCTCCTTGGGATTTGGGAAGTGTCGGCAAGACCTGAACTCATCTCTTGATGTCAATGGACTAAACCGATATTTCTCAAGTCCCCCACACTCCATTGATCCTCTGCTGAAGGCTTTAACTATAAAGTCTATCTCAGCCTCTCCCTTAGCTTCACCCCTCCCATTTAATTTCACCCCGGTCACTGGCTCCGATATCGAGAAAATCATCCGCTCCGTCCACACTAAGGCAGTAGGCCCCGACTCTATTGGACGTGACTTACTTTTGCCTATCCTAAGCACAATCCTCCCCGCCATTACCCATATCATAAATTCCTCTCTTTCCTCTGGTGCCTTTCCCTCACAATGGAAAAAGGCATATATGGTACCTATTGCCAAAATTGCAACTCCTGTTGAATTCAAACATTATCGACCTATTTCCATTCTACCCTTCCTATCCAAAATCCTAGAACGTGTGGTGAATCGTCAACTAATGGCTTTTCTCCACACCAACCAAATCCTGAACCCCTTCCAGTCCGGTTTCCGTCCATCTCATAGCACATCCTCATCTCTCATCAAAATAACGGACGATTTCCGCCACGCTATGGATGATCGCCAACTCACTCTCCTTACCCTGCTAGATTTCAGTAGTGCATTCAATTGCGTAGACTACGAAATCCTCCTTGCCATCCTCCGATCCCTCAACATATCGGAGTCAGCTGCTGTGTGGTTTTACTCTTATCTCCACGGTCGCCAGCAGCGCATTCGTGCGGATGACGTTCTCTCCGATTGGTGTGACGTCACTGCTGGTGTACCGCAAGGAGGAGTGCTTTCCCCGTTGCTTTTCTCGGTTTTCATTAATACCCTAGTCTCGGTTGTCAGCTTCAGTTCCTATCACCTGTACGCAGACGATCTCCAACTCTATTTGCCGTTCAAGCAAGATCTTCTCTCAATTGCAATCCAAAAAATGAACGCAGATCTTGTCTCAATAAGTGCATGGACTGAGCAGTACGGTCTGTTAGTTAACCCGAGCAAGACACAAGTCATGATTTTGGGCGGTAGGGCTTTGCTATCTAAGATCGATAGGGATACCCTCCCGCCTGTCTGCTACAATGGTACCGCCTTATCTTACTGCAGGGAGGTGAAAAATCTGGGTCTACACATACAAGACAATCTCTCATGGGAAAAACATGTTGCTGAGGTAAGTAGGAAAATCTTCGCATCTATGCATTCGCTTAAACGTATGCAGAAGTTCCTGCCGTACTCCGCCAAGGTTGCGTTGGTCAACGCTCTACTTCTTCCAGTTATTGACTATGCAGATGTGTGTTATCCCGACCTCACTGAGCAACTGCTGGACAAATTGGAACGTCTTCTCAACGTTTGCATCCGTTACATCTTCGGCCTCCGTAAATATGACCACATTTCCCAATCTCGCACTCAGCTTAATTGGCTAAATATCCGCTCCCGCAGGAATGCTCACATCGTAACGCTTCTGTATGGCATCTTACATGACCCTTCCTCCCCCCAGTACCTCCGAGAACGTTTCGCTCCCCGTGGCGCGCATGGACGTCTTCAGCGCCCATGCAAAGATCTTCTCCTAGACACTCCCGTGCATGATACGGCGGGCTATTCAAATTCCTTCACAGTGACAGCGGTTCGCTTGTGGAATGCGCTACCTCTATACATACGCCAGGCACCGTCAGTCCAAGTGTTTAAAGATAGAATTCATATGCACTACTTTGGTCTTCAGAAAAACCCAGTTTGATTTTATTTTATTATGTAGTTTGTATTATATTGTATTTCTATTATATTATCTATATATTTGCTATCAAGTAATAGTTTAAGTAGTATGGTAAATTATTTTGTATCCTTAGTATCTATAGTATTTATTATAGGTATATTATGTATATTTTATGTTGTTTAATATGTGTAGGTATCATGTTTATATAATTTACAACCTCTTTCTAATAAATATCTTCCGGCACTACCCCATCAATTATCCTCATCAACAAAGGTTAGCTGGAAGAAAATACTTTTTAGTATTAAGCTCGCCTATGTACATAATTTTTATAGTGCAATAAAGAATTTTCATTCATTCATTCATTCAAAACCGTTGAGAATTTTACCACCCTGTATAGGACTTTATTGGTAGAAGATGACCTTGGCTAACTCCCCATTTCATTTGATCCATGATATTTGGACCACCCTGTATACGCTACAAATATTAGAAAAAAAATCCAATTTTTTCTTAACCAGAACTCTGGTATCTGCCTAACCCTCTGAGATTAAAGATGTCTATATTTCTTTTTTTTAGGGGTTACACAATTGCACATATTGATCATACTGAAAATTATATTTTTCAAATGTTATTATACTGATCGGTTTCTCATGTATTTCTTTCTTCTTTTGCAGGTAATTGAATTCTAAAATCAGTACCGAAAGCGCAATTCAGCTGCTCTAATACGGTAAGTTTTCTTGGCTCTATACAGAGGAAGGTAGGTACTTGCAGTTTGTGTTTACCATGACAAGGAAATTAATTAAAATACCGTCTGATGCTGCCTAATTTATCAGTATTAAACTTTAGTAAGTGGCGACGAGTAAGTAAGTGTAGGACAAAGAGGAATGGAGCGAGCTATGCTAGGATAACCCCCGGTTTCACGAACGCTAACAGTCTATAAATCTACTATTAACAGCTGTCAGTTCTTTTTTTGTATGCACTTTTGACAACTGACAGCTGTTAACAATAGATTAACAGACTGTTAGCGTTCAAGAAACCGGGGGTCAGACTCGTACATCAAGTATACAATGTCATCTCATCCGTCGCCGGACAAAAGACGATGACATTGGCGAAAGGGTCTCGAGACTGAAATGGAAATGGGCGGGTCACCTGGCGAGGCGGGAAGACGGCGGCGGCGGCAGGTGGATCAAGGCAATAGGCTATTTGACAGTGTGAAAAAAGCATGTGTCTTAAAACCGCTTTAAGGCATTTTAACCAGAAATAAACAATTATGATTTGTAAAAAACACAAGTTAAAATTTGATAATTATGTATCTGCAGGCATTGTATCGAAAACGGCCTGGATTGGCTGATTCTAAAATGACGTCACATGCTAGTAAAAATGGCGTCTGTCATTCATTCTTTCTTACGTTCATTGGTTGGCTTACCGGGAAGTGACGTTATAATTCCTGAGCGACGCCATATTGCCTAAGAAAGCGTTTTGGCGGCTTATTTGTAAAGTAAATTTGTAAAGAAAAAAAAATTCGTTTGCTTTTTTTAAAAAATATACACGAAATAATTTAAAATGACCACTTTCTGAGGACTCCATGAACACCAACAAACAATATGAGTGGACTTTCAGAAATCAGTCAAATAGTCTATTGTACTTGGGAGTGCATGTTGTGGTGCATTAAAAGTTTATGTGCCGTTGACTCTTATTTAGATAGATAAGTAATTTATTTGAACTTCTTGACACACACACTGATAAACTTCCGTAAGCACTACACATTGTATATTATGGCCTGGATTAACTTACTTGGTTGTTTATCGGACAAGTCCGACCAGGTTTCGCTCCAAGTAAGTTAATCCAGGCCATATTGATTACATATTGAAAAAAAAATTAGTTTCGTTCATTTGCAGTTAAGAAAATTTAGTATTTTATACTAAAATGTAGTATCATTTAAGAAAAAGTAGTAGGTATAAGAATCTGGTACTCATGTTCTAATATTATTATTTTTTATCAGTCTTATTTAAAAAAAAATCGATTCCACTAAAACACCCAAAACTAAGTTAAAACCCGTTTTATAAACAGACTGTATAGTACATCTACTTCTTTATGTTAATCCAGTCCAGCCAAATGTTGTCTGGAAGAGGTTAATGTTAGTGATAAGGCAGATTGCGGTATGTACTCTTAGGCTAAGATATATCTATCTAATTAAATTGTATGTGTGTACACACACACACGCACCCTGAAACATTATAAAACAAAATTTCATTAAATCAAATAATAAAAAAATTCAAACCTAAAATGATACAGAGAAACACAGATAAGTTTAGAGTTCGGCATGCATGACCAACAAACTACAACAAAGTTGAGAACAAATGAACGCCAATGTATGGCGTGTGCGTCATTATTTGCTGGGTACAACAGAGCTAGCTGGTTTTCAACTACAGCCTGAATTTACTTATTTCCTTTTTGTATTATTTGTTTCTTTCCTGGATTAGATGATTTTGTTATTGAAGGGAATTGCTACGTTTTTGTTGAGGTGTCGGTTGATCCCTAGCTAGGCTAGGCGATGCTCGACGAAAATATAAAATAAAAGGTATCCACTATTTATTACAACACCTTTCTAGTTGTGGAAGAGCGATGTCTACTGCTACAGGTATTTTTATAATATCGTCAATGTATGTAGTCTAAGATGTATTGGATGACGAAATAAAGAATTTCGTATTTTTGTATTTGTAAAAGTATTTTTGCCTACTAAGCGTTGTTCATAAAAGTATGACAGTCATGTCAAATTCACGTTCACACATTATACGTGTGAACTTTTCAACTGTTTGAGTATTACGGTGCAAGAATAAATGGCCTCATAAAAGGCTTCCCTTTTATTTTGCACCCTTCTGGTACGTAACGGTACTGAAAATGGGTACGGTACGACACTTTATAAAAATGCTTAGTACACAAAAATCATCATCAACTTATTATGTCCCTACCGAGGGGCACCGGTCTCTTCCCTGGGTAAGGTATAGGCCATACTCCACCACGGGGGCCAAGTCCGGATTGGTGGACGTTAGACTAGTGACAAGACTAGTGGCTAGCGCCCTAAGGCAGCTCTGACTTGGCTTAGCGACTGCCATCTATCGACGGCAGCCGGCACCAACTCCTTAACGAGCCTTGCGAAGTCATAGGCGTTCACCCATCCATGCACTGAACACGCCCTATGTTGCTTAACCTTCGTGATCGTTTAAGATCACTGTGGCAGCCAGGGCTACGAGCGATTGCTACTATTATTTTATATTTTCGTTGAGCATCGCCTAGCCTAGCTAGGGATCAACTGACACCTAAACAAAAACGTAGCGATTCCCTTCAAATAATAACAAAATCATCTTAAACGACTGTGCCGGCCTGCTAATATAAAGTTGAAGTCAAATATTTTATTCATAGTCCAAACAAAGTGTTTACTTTATGAAAGTCAAAGTTGTTAGTTTCACAATTAATAGACTACATGGAGAAGAAACTAACAAAGAAACTCCACATATATTCTTTTCAAAACAGTTTTAGCTTAATTAACAAACTTTCAAACTTAAAAGATATTACTCTTGGATGTGATGAACACTAGACACATTTATCTTATGGATTAAATTTAGTATTAAACTACTGTATAATGCCAGACGTCCTGTCTTTTAAATAGTCGTTGACTTTATAATAAGTTTTTTTGCAAAGAGTGTGCTTAACACAATTCTTAAATATCGTTGAAGGTAAAAGAGGAATCACTTTTGAAAACTTGACCGACCGTGAATCTGTCATTGTATTGCAATGCAATAAGCGGATCGAGGGTAGCAAATATTCTCAGGTAGGAAACAAATTTAATCCCCAGCATTACTTTTCCCCTCAGAAACTCAACACAAATTCCATATTCCGTGAAATTGGAAACTCAACTCAATCTGAGCCTGATTCCCTCGTCTACATTTCTACACGGCAAAGTTTTACCTTCGCCAAAGTTGATGGGTAGGTAAAGTCCGTTCGCTTAGATAGTGTTGGTACACACGAAGGCATCTTGGTTTTAGTAAAAAAACATTTATTTCAATAATACAACTTAGACGACAAAAATACTTTAAATAGAAAAAAAAACATGGTACGCAATATACCTAATGAAGCACAAAATAAAACGCTACTCTTCATCACTTGATCGAAGTGTCCTCAGAATATTCATCTCCACCCGAATTTAGAAAAGGTACCTACCTAAGTGATGCAGGATCGTCTCGTTATAAATCCATTCTAAAATACTGATTGATTTACTTATTTCATTGCGTGATCTACATAATAGTAGAATGAGACGAGCTGCGAGCCAAATTCACTGGCGTGTTTGCGCAGCGTCGGCTTCCTTTAATTTCTTTTTTTTAAAGCCGCCACGTGCCGAGGCGGTAAATATCAAAGTGACACTATGATAGCGAACAGACTTTACTTGTGGGATCTGTGTTTATTGTGCGCACCAAGTCCTGCACGATCCCAGTCGTCTGGCTGCGTCCCCAGTAGGCAAATTGTTCGCCGCCGACTGAGTGAGCCGCAAATTTGCAGCCAACCGAAATCTTAGCGGCATACTCAAAGCGAACTAAAACTATTTCGCCGCCGAGTGGAACAGGCTTTTCTGTGAGTCAGCCGCCCACTAAGATAGTCGGCACGCAAATTGCATAGATTGAGCGCAAAAAACTATTGAAAGAATTCCATTTGAAGTTTATGGAACGGCATACCAAACCGATACGCCGCTAACTCAGTCGGCGGGGCGCCAAACTGTTTGCCAACTGGGGACGCAGCCTAACTGACAAACTCCTAACTAATTGCTATCCCAAACGTTGAATTGGCCATTCTACATATTTTTGATAAATGTTTTTTAAAAGGGGATGTTTTAGCAAAGGGAAAGATAAAAAGTACCCGAAACCGACGTGCGTGCATGCAACGACTAATTAATGTTGATGAAGCGAAAGTGGTTTGTCGGGATCGTGGCAGGTGGCAGTAGGCAGTCTCTGGTCTCTGCCTACCCCTCTGGGATACAGGCGTGAGTTTATGTATGTATGTTTTTTAAAATTACCTACATTGCTTCTGGCCCCACACTAGTGTCACACTTGTGTCGTGGGAACCAGAAACAGCGACGTCACAAACATGCATGTGCCTTTATGTAAATGTTATGTTATGTTGAAAAATTACATACATAAGCTCACTCCCATATCCTAGAGGGGTAGTTAAGGGGGAAGGGGTTTCGGTAATTAATTTTGAAAATATTGACCATTTTAAGAAACCACTTTCGTATGTTTTGAGTTTTATTCATTATGCATTTTTTTATATTTTTCTACCAAAAAGAACAAATGTCATATTTTTTTTATTTTGTAAGTAAGGCAAAGGATTCATACTCATACTGTGTTAGCTGACGTCATAGAAAAGTCATTTAAGGTCTGATATATTTAACTGAATCTCTTAAAAAATGTAGACTTGTTTAAAAATCTGATATAGAAATTGAACTTGAAGCATAATAATAATAATTCTCGAAATGGTTTTGAGATTTACGTTCATTTTCAAAAATGTAGCATGGCCAATACGGTATTTGACGCTATCAACTATAAATTATTTGAGATGCTCGATTAAAACAAAAATTACAAAATTATTCGGAAAAGGTATTTCTTTTAATAATTTACTAGTTATTACAATAAATTTTTAAATAGATGAAACATAAAAAGAGTGCCCTGAAAGGTGACGTCACAAGCAAGTATTTTCATACAAAATTCCGTTTTAAAAGTAACTCATTTGACATCCAGTCAAATACCCAATTCCAACAGGATTTGGTTATTTCGTAATTAAAATTTAGATATATTTTGTTTATGATAAAAACAAGGACGAAGGACTGCAGGCAGATGCTGGATGCGGCAAGCTGAAGACAGGGCGCTATGGCGCTCATTAGGGGAGGGCTATGTCCAGCAGTGGACTATTATAGCCTGATGATGAAGATGATGATGATGAAAACAAAATATTTACTCAATGAACGGCAATGTCGTTAGTTAATATTTATATTATGTGGAGAAAAAGCTAACAAAGAAACTCCACATTAATATTCTTTTCAAAACAGGTTTAGCTTATTATAAAACTTTCAAACTTAAAAATTGTTACTCATGGATGTGTTGAACACTATAATCCACTTATCTATACTTGGCATTTTTTTCAGACTTTAAACGACACTAAATCAAAAACCTTTAGCGGTAGAAAATTCGATACCGTTTGCAAATTTAGTGCTAGCATAGACCAATACGTAATTGGTCTATGGTGCTAGCTAGCACATGACACATTGTCCTCGGAATACATTTTATATTACTCTACTGCTTAACACCAACGTCTTTGTGTTCTAAGTAATCGTTGATTTTATAATAAGCTTTTATGCACACAGTGTGCTTACCGTGGGCCCGTTCTAGTGATTGGTGCCTCTGCCTACCCCCTCGGGGATAACGGGCGTGACTTTATTTATTTTTTATTTTTTGTGCTTAACACACTTCTTAAACCGTAACTGTAATATATCGGAGAATCTTGTTGTAGAACCTTATATGTACAGTGCTCCATAAAGGACGTATTAACTTTCGCTAGTTTAGTTTAATTTAACTAGGCATTAACCCTTCAACGCGTGGGCCGGCTTGGACTTTTTTTGTAGAATTTTACCTCAACTACAAACTCGACCGGGTGGCACCTGCTGACGTGTGATAGTTCTAGTTAGATCTAAGATTGCCGCACTTCGCCTCATAATTCGGCCATTGTACATAACAAGCGCTAAGGTATGTACCAATACCTCAGTTGCTAGGGCACTCTTACGATGGGTTTCCTTTAAAGCTTAGTGATAAGGCCCCCGTCTATACTCTTAGATTAATAAATACCTGTGTAATCTCCTTTTTTATGTGCAGTAGACAGCACATCATCCTATACATCCATGCACTCTACTCCGTTGCATCACGGGCGACTTTGCAACTAAAATATGAAGGTTGACGTGCTGTCGACTGTACAACATAGTGTTCTCTATCTATCTATCTAAAGTTTGCGAATGTTATTGATACTGCATCGTCACAAATGAACGTAACTTAGGAAGCAAAGTCATTGGTAGGATTCGAACCCACTATCTCCCGAGAGAGAAGCTGACGCTCTACCACTGCTTTACCCTCCGCGTTTCACTATTGTACTATCACATCGAGATTGTACTGTCGACAGTACATCAACCTTCACATTTTAGTTGCAAAGTCGCCCGAAATGCAACTGAGTAGAGTACATGGGTGCATACGATGATATGCTATCGACTGTACACCGTATAGACAGTTTTGGCCGATTGAAAAAATGCAAATGAAAAATTTTATTTATACCCAACACCAAGGATTTTACAATAAAATTAATATAAAAGCTACTGTTTATTAAAAAAAAACAAAATGCCAATGAAGGCACAAAATGCCCTACTATAGTTTGCAACAATTTTATTTCATTTGCTCTGATGCCTACGCTAGGTAATTCGATCAAAAGGCTTCTTTAGCAAAAGAAGATTGATTGGACCGGGTTTCACAAAACTACAATTTCTTGTTTATTACGGCAATATTGGTCATGCTACTCATTTTTAATATATGTTTTTTGGAAACTTTGGATTTACACTATGGACACTTTGGAAATATAGACCGTTTTAAGAAACTAATTTCGATATTTTTATATCATATCGATTTATATTTTATTTTGTTCTTGTGTTTGTGACGTCATCAAAGCATGATTAAAGAGATAGTATTTACCTACGTACATACAAAAAGAAAAAAATGTGTTTTTTTTTGTAAGTAAAGGATTCATACTCATACATACCACAGAATACATAATAGCTCATACTGTGTTTCCTGACGTCATAAATAAGTCGTTTAAGGGAAAGGCTTTTTATTGAGTACCTTTATTTAGACTTATTTACAAATCTGGCAAACAAGAATTGTACTGAAATCATAATTCTCGAAATGGTTTTGAGATTTATTTTAGCATGGCGATTTCATTGCATTTCGATGTAGGTACATTGCGTGGCGTGGTTTTGTTAATTTCTTTGTTAATCGACTGCAATGTACATCGTCATTACTGTTGCATAAAAAAAAGTACAATTTATGGTGAAATCGTCCACTATCGATCAACATTTGATAGACCCAGCTCTTGGATATTTACATGAATCAGAATCAGAATCAGAAATTTATTTCAACGTAAAGAATTTACATTCTGCTTGTTGAATGTCAATGTACATACAGTTATGTATAATGTTAACCGCTGCCTTGGGGCCGTCTGTAGTGGAGAAAAAGGCAGCGAAAAAAAAAACTCCACTCTGACCATCTTTTCTCAAATCAACTTAAAGCTAATACAAATAAAACTTACAAAACAATATCTTGGATGTGTTGAACACAAGACACATTTATCCTCTGATTAAATTTAATAATAAACTACTATTTAAAGCCATACGTCCTTGTCTTCTAAATAATCGTTGATTTTATAATAAGCTTTTTTGCAAAGAGTGTACTTAACACAATTCTTAAATCGCGTTGGGGGTAACTCTAATATATCTTGGGGTATCTTGTTGTAGAACCTTATACAGTGCCCCATAAAGGAAGTATTTACTTTTGCAAGTCTAAATCGTGGAAATGACAATTTATGTTTATTCCTAGTATTAACGTTATGATGGCTACCAAGTGTTTCGAAGTCTTTAATATTTTTCCTAACGTACATAATATTTTCATAAATGTATTGGCTTGCAACTGTTCGGATGTTGATTTCTTTGAAAAAATTTCTTAGTGTGTCCCTACTACCTAGCTTGTAAATAAATCGGATCGCTCTCTTCTGCAATATGAAGATAGTCTCAATGTCTGCTGCCCGGCCCCATAGTAGTATACCATAGGACATAATACTATGGAAGTAACTAAAATAAACAAGCCTAGCAGTTGCAACGTCAGTAAGTTCTCGAATTCTTTTCACGGCATATGCTGCGGAGCTAACTCTATGTGCTAATTTTACAATATGTGGGCCCCATTGTAGTTTGGCATCGATTGTGATGCCCAGAAATACAGTATCTTCAACAAATTCTAGTTTTTCATTTCCAATCACAATGTTATTTTCAACTAATTTCACATTAGGTAGGGTAAACTTCATACATTTTGTCTTTTTTGAATTTAACAACAGATTATTTGCTGTAAACCAATCTAGAACGTGCGAGAGAGCATTATTTGCTTCGTCAAGATTATTTTCCTGACTCCTTATTTTAAAAATAAGTGACGTGTCATCAGCAAATAGCACTATCTCAAACATTTTTTGTACCATAAACGGTAAATCATTTACATAGACCAGGAAAAGGAACGGCCCTAAGATAGGTCCTGGGGGACTCCCATTTTTACAAGTGAACCTCACGATTTAATACGTCTAGTAATGTACTAATGCACTTGCCTCTCTAATTGTATTATAGCACTCTCCTAAACACTAAAATAATGTAAAGCGGCCATAACAGTTCACAATGAAAACTTGTGACACTAACACAACAATGATGACATTGACATGTTTACTTAGCAACGCCATTGTTGAATTTAATAATTTTTATATTGATGCTGCTCGACAATACGAATTTTCCGCCCAAGTGTTGTCGACTCAGATCAACTATTTTTTTACGCTCTTTCATTTGGTGTGCATATCGTTCGAGTCTACCGTAGACCCGAACGAAATTAATAATATAGATTTTCATTTCTTTTTTTTTGTCCCCAGTAGGGAATCGAACCCGGAAAACAGTATAAAATAAACAGTATAAAATAAATATTTAAGGGTGCTTCCAAACAACAAACGTGAACGTGATTTTTTTTCTCGATATTGATAATGGCAACAGGTAGACGCTTGAAATATTCACAGAATATTCACTTTAAAAATAAATAATTAATGTGTAATAAAATAAATATTTAAGTGGGCTCCCATACAGTCAATCAACGTGTTCTTTTTGCGACCATGCGATAGGTCCCGGGTTCGATCCCCGGCTGGAGAGAAAAAAAAATCCAGGTCTTGGATGTTTACAAGTTTGTGACGTTGCTGTTTCTGGTGCCCACGACACAGGGTATCCTAGTGTGGGGCCAGAAGCAATGTATGCGCCTGTGTGTAAATGTTTATGTTTTTCCGATTTTGTAATTGTACGAAACCCTTCGTACGCGTGTCCGACTCGTACTTGTCCGGTTTTTTCCTTTTGAGGTACGGAACCCTGGTAACCATCATCGTATCTGTGCCGTTTGAGACGCCCTGAAAAGTACATAAGGCGTAAATACATAAGCCTGGAAAGGCATCATCGTCTGAATCGATCGCCGCATTGCGCATGTCAACGTTGTACGTAGAATCTGCTAAACGTAAATATTCACCTGTTCTCCCGATAATAGCCTGTGTGCCGTGCGTCATAAGAGCTACAGTGGCGTAGCGGTAACTAACTTTAGTTGACTGTGCAGGTTGTGCGCACGTCATGCGGTACTGTCTGCAACGGAGAAAAGTTGAAAATGTCCTTACAATAGGCTAGTTTCCCAAAAAAATGTAATTAGTCCGTCTTTTAGATTATTCAAAAATAAGGGACACGTATTTTTTTATTTGTAAATTAGACCAAAAATGACAAAGATATAGCCCATTAAAGTTACGTGTGACGTCACGCCGTGCTGCATTCTGTAGCACTGAGTGACGTCACACGTAACTTCAATGGGCTATATCTTTGTTATTTTTTGTTTAATCGAAAAAAGAAAAAATACGTATCCAATATTTTTTTATAATCTAAAATACGGACTAAATAGAATTAAATTATTTTGACCCTGGAAACTACCCTATTAATGAAGAAGTGTCATTTATTTAAACAGGTTTTAGCTAATTAATTACGAATCGCTCGTAGCCCCGGCTGCCTGAGTGATCTTAAACGATCATGAAGGTTAAGCAACATAGGGCGCGTTCAGTGCATAAAGGGTGAACCCATTCTATGACTCACGCTAGCGGCATTTTTCCAAGCGGTTTCGTGCTTAGCAAGGCACGTTAAGCAGTTGGTGCCGGCTGCCGTCGATTGATGTCGATAGAGGCCTAAGGCCTCTGACTTGGCTTTAAATTTTCTGACAGTAAGACCAGTTACTAGTCTTACAAGCCTCCACCACTGGACTTGGCCTCCGTGGTGAAGTACCTTCCTCAGGGAACTCGTGCCCCTCGGTGGAGACATAAAGGGTTAAAGATGATAGGTAATTAGATTGTGTCGCAAGTGGGATGCCTACAATTTCTTTAAGTTTTCATACAAATCTAGTTGATGCAAAACATTCGATGTTAATAATATTGGAACATCAAATTCTTATTCAGGACATTGAAATTTCGAAGATATTTTTTTTGTTCATAATAAAACAACCTGACTTATCATAACGGAGCTTGGCAAAAAATGTATGAGCCGAAAACTGACGTCAATATCGATAATCAATGAGCAAATATTTTCCACTCTCAGACATACATTCATACATAAGCTCACGCCTGTATCCCAGAGGGGTAGGCAGAGACCAGGGACGATCCTGACAGATTACTTTCGCTTCGTCAACATTCATTAGTCGTTGTATGCAGGCACGCCGGTTTCGGGTCCTTTTTTTCTTGCCTTTTGCTAATACATCCCCTATTTAGTCGAAGTGTGTCCGCTCGATATATTTGTTTTGTCAGAAATTTTTTCTTCACCCACTCCCCAATGTCCGAACTACGCAACATTCCTGTCTCAATTTTAGTCACTCCGTCCTCTTTGAAGCCACAACAGATCGATTAACTATTTTTGTTTTTCAAGAGACAAACCTATTTAGCACGTATTCACATCTGAATCCAGATTCCTTATATAAGAACGAGACTGAACGTTGCTAGATTAAACCGCGGTTGATTTATTTTCCAATTGATTCAATCACAAGCTGGCAACGCTTATCACGGAGGCAAACCGTAATTTAAGCTACCTCTAACAAATGTAGCGATTATTTAGATTATTTAGACTTTTTGTTTTCTGGGCTTGAGGCATAATGAATGTGTAAGTTGAATTATAACATTGAATGTTGATGAAGCGAAAGGGATTGTCAGGATCGTGGCAAGTGCCCATCCCTGGTCTGTATGTATGTATGTATGTTTATAATTATGTATGTATTAATTGGTTGGTTGGTTAATTTAGATAGATAGATATATAAATAATGATTTTATTCATACACCAAAACACACATTTATACATTTGGGTGAAATTAAAACTATAAAAATGAAATTTCTATATCTTAGCGTTGCGAAGTAAACATGTCAATATTGCGTTGGTGTCACGGCACCACGTGTCACAGGTGTCATTGTGAGGTCTATGGTCTAATTTGGTGAAACGAAAAAGCAAAGCAAGCAAACATTTTATTTAGCCGAGGGAATGCCGGGTTTTCATGTAGTATATATTAATATATACAAAAACACCATTCCTCTAGTACATTCTGTTCCTTGCCTGTGGAGTGTATGTATGTGCGTGTATGTTAATGTTTATGTCTATCTACCACAGCCAAATTTTCACAGCTTTAAACCGGGTGGTTTAAGGAATGGTGCAATCACAAATAAGACCGGGTTATTCTCATCATCAACCCATTATGTCCCCACCGAGGGTCACGGGTTATTCTACCTACATGTTAATCTGTGGTTTATTCGCCTATGTAATGTTCATCGAATTGTCATGGTACATAGGAATTGTCATAGCACCATCAGTAGAGTTCTATGTAATTGGACCTTGATGATGAATAACATTGTATTCCAAAATAGTCAAAGAATTTGGACAAATATTCGTAGCTCGTAGCGCCGCGTAGCACGTCGTGCTACGCCGCTACACAAATATAATTACTCCCAGTATAATACATATAACAATATTTAAGTGTAATTATAATTCTGTAAATATTTAACAGTATTTCAGTACATATCTATTCAATATTACATGTTTATTTTGTTGCATGCATCTCCGGGCGGCATCAATTTGCCAAAACCTTTGGGATAGGATTAGAATATTCTTCATGGTACACACCAAAAAAACAACACCTTTGTTATGATTTTCATTCTTTAATGTTTATAAAATGTACATATAATTTGTGTTTTGGCATTAAATGTAGTTCACTTTCACTTTTAAATTTAATTAAACACGACATGAATTTATTGCATTTATTGCAGATGGCGTAATATTGGTTTTCCCAAATTCAATTTATTAAAGGCTTTAAATCAAAGGCAGAGCAACTATTCAACTCTATTAATTAAGTCTTTTTACATGACTGCCTCGTCGGTCGAGCCGTTAAGGTGCTTAACTACCAAGACGAAATTCGTGGGTTCGATTCCCAGTGAGGGCCGCCGTACCAATGGGTATCCGAGTTTGGGACTAGGACAAGTAATTTTTTTGTGTGGAAGGTATTATCTTTTCTCTTGTATAATGTATAAAATTCTCGTGTCACCGTGTTAGTGCGCATACAACTCAGAAACGGTCGAAAACCCGAGCGAAGCTGGGTTTTCGTCTAATTATAATATTAAAGAAGTTATAAGATCTAATATACATATAAAATTATCGTGTCAAAATGTTAGTGCGCATACTCCTCCGATTCTGTCCATCTTTTATCGGGTCGAGGTCGGCTATCATTGTGGCTACATTGGCCCGCGATGATGCAGCTCGGAAGAATGATAGATAGATAGACAGATACAATATTCTTTATTGTATGTACACCAGGAATTACACATGAAATTTGACAATAACATATTCTACATTTCTTAAGTTAAGCTGCGTTGAACCACTCTGCGATATTTTAGAGCCACGATGTTGTTTCCAAGTTTCCTTTGTCCCTGGGTTTTGCCTTGTATAATAAGTCGCAGCTGATCGTACTTGTGACTGCGCAAAATATAACTAGTTTTCGCCGTTTTTAATGGTTAAGAGCTCCAACTTTTTGTTCATTCTTTGCAAAACTGCGTCATGTGAGTCCATACGGAACACAATTTTGAAAGTACCTAAACCAATATAGTTGTTGTGCTGATAAGACTTATAAATTGAAGGATCGATTTTTTACTCTTTCGTAATGCATGCATAGGGACGGTATTCAGTGGAATTTCGTTGATACTATAAATAGATCTAAGATTGATATGTTACAACAATATGTAAACGTCAATTCCACTAAAACACTGTTAAGACGGGTGTTACAGCATATTTTCGGGAAGATTACTTCTTATATACCGACTTTATTCGGTGTGTGTTTTTGTATAGAATAACTAGCTGGCCCGGCAAACCTTGTTTCGCCATATACATTATTTGTAAGGATTTAGCGCTATGAAAAATAATAACAACCTGTTCCCAGACCTACCAAATATACCCATCTGGAAAATTACCCACCGAACATATGCCCAAACAGAGGCCGGATACATGTGTACAAAATGCGAAAAAAATCAGCTATTCCACACTAAAGTATAGAGGCAAAGCCACAATAAGGTAAAATAAATTATAGCAATGACCCATTTTTGTGTACATTGAACCTAACAGTAGCAACCACATCCAGAATCACTTGCCTGTTATCAGCGACCGGACGTGCGCTATCGCCCGCCACGTCGATGGTATCGTCCGCTGACGAATAATTTGTTTCTCGAGCCCTCAAGTAGAGAGGTCTACGTCGTTTTATTAAAGTTGACCATGACAGTAGTAGGGGGCTATGCATAAATTACGTCACACGAATTTCATGTTTTTTTGACCCCTCTCCCGTCTTGTCACAGCTGGTCACATTTGTGACACTCCCCCCCTTCCTAGTGTGACGTCACATATTTTGCACTTTTACACCTTGCTTGAAATTATTGATGTTTAATTCAATAATTCAAGAAATTATTGAATTAAAATAGCAGTGTAAACTTTTAGTCCGCATCAACTTACGGGTGTTTTTTTTCTTTTTTAAATAGTAGTTTCGAAATTAGTTTTATTTCCGATAAAGTAGCGAATAGAGTTGGGAACAGATAGAGTTGCAAATGTTTTTCTTTAATATTATAACATAACATTTTACAGGCACATACATTGCTTCTGGCCCCACACTAGGATACCCTGTGTCGTGGGAACCAGAAACAGCGACGTCACAAACATGTAAACATCCAATGTAGTTCTAAGTTCGTGTTAAAACTCACGAAATGTAGGCCCCTCCCGCCGCTTTGTCACACAATATCACACTTCGTCGACCCCCTCCCTCCTCTTTAATGTGTGACGTCATTTATGGATAGCCCCACAGGCACTTTCTCTTCAGATATCTATGGATAGCCCTTAGCCGGTGGCCGGGTCGCCTATTTCCCCCTGAAAGGTTGAGAGTGGTGATGGCTGACCCCCACGTTATGCTCGTGAACGGTGCTGGGCCTCGATTGTATTAGTGCATCATAGGACGATGACAGATGCACATTGACGTTTAGAAGGTTTGATATATACAATGTGCGCGCGTCGCTTCGCCACGTTCATACAGTTGTCATTGTTTTACGATGCATTAACGTCTGGTAACCATACCACAAGGTATCCTAATTTGGAACTAACGTTATTGCAGGCATTATGGTCATAGTGGAACTTTTTCCTGCGTCGTAGTGGAACTTTTTCCTGCACCGTCTTTTTCTTCGCTGTAAAGTCCACCCGGCTTATAATGCCTTCCACAAACTAATAAATGAAAATTCTTTACCTTGTGGTTTAATATTATTTATTTATTTATCGAAAGGCTATAAATGAGACATCGTAGAAACTTTCTACGATACCCGAGCGTCCGTTCCGATTGGAAGTCGGTGGAATTAAATTAAATTGATTTCCATCGCAATTGATGCAGCCTCGAATTGAATTTTTATTCGTTCTTGTACAGTCACGAGCAATAACACATAATACGAGTATACACTGTCACATTTTGTACGACGACGTACACGTGTTTTTTTGTACTGCACATGTGTACGACAATTTGTCCTAAATTATGTAACCATTGGTTACTCAATTTAGAACAAATTGTCGTACACTTATTTTAAGTTAAGATTTTAAGAAAATGTGACAGTGTATGTATACATATTATTGCTCGTGACTGTACCTAGCTTGGGTACTCCCATTTATAGTATGTTTACACTAGAGAGTCACGACTTCAAGAAATCGAAAATGTGTTATTCAAAATAGCACAGAACCTGCGACTTTACGAACGTTGCACATTGGACTTTCAAAATTTAGACCGTTTCAGATCGTTAAAAATGGACAAAATACTCGAAACTTATTGTTTTCAAAAATCCTTAATTGGCCACCTATGTTACCTATTTTTTATATATCGCACCCCCGGTGCTATACTGTCACTTTTGCTTAATTTGCAAAAATGAGTTAAATATGTAATAACTATCCTAAGGCACCCCTTTACTTGGTGCGATAAAAGAAAGAAAGTTAAAAAAAGTTCATGTTGTTGTAAAAGCTATTCATCTTGTTTAAATCTTGAAATATCATTAATATGTGAGCTATCAAAGCTTTCAAACCTTCTCCTGAATAATTGCATTTTTGCAAAAGTGACAGTCTAGCACCGGGGGTGCGATATATAAAAGGAAAAGCTGACTGACTGACTGACTGACTGACTGACTGGCATATCAACGCAGGGCTTAAACTATAAGGGTTAAGAACTTGAAATTTCGCACAAGGGTTCCTTTTGTAACGTTGTGCTCCCCTAGAGCACTAGGAAAGGATTTTTGAAAATTCATCCCCTAAGGGTGTAAAATGGGCGTTCAAAGTTAGTATGAAACTTTGCCGTTTTTGAAGTTATTTGAATGAAATTTGGTAAAAAGGTTCTTCATTTAAAATTATGAAACACGTGTAAAATAGTTTTTTTAAAATCATCCCTTAAAAGGGAAAAAGGGGGGTGCCAACTTAGTATGAAACTTTGCCGCTTTTGAAGTTATTCGAATGAGATTCGATATGTAGGTCCTTCATTGAAAGTCATGAAACACATGTAAAATAGTTTTTCGAAAATAATCCCTTAAGGGGGTAAGAGGAGGGTGCAAAGTTATATGTAAACCAGTTTTTTGAAAATCATCAATTAAGGGGGTAGAAGGGGGGTGCAATGTTAGTATAAAACTTAGCCATTTTTTAAGTTATTCGAATGAAATTCAGCATGAAGGTCCTTCATTGAAAGTCATGAAAGAAGTGTAAAGTAGTTTTTCGAAAATCATCCCTTAAGGGGGTAAGAGGGGTTTGCGAAGTTAGTATCAAAGCTCTTTCGCATGCGCTAAAAGTGTCCCTATCTTATTTGCAAACACTTTAATCAACTAAAGCCCACGCGGAAGTAGTCGCGGGCAACAGCTAGTTTTTTATATATGTTTTCTATAATTTATTTTTAAAATTGACCATTTTAAGAAACTAATGTTGGTATTTTTGTATTTGAAGTTTATTCATTATGTCTATTAATTAATATTTTTCAAATATTTGTTGTCTGTGACGTCATCAGAGCAAGATTAGATTCATCATTATAAAATAAAAGATCAAGAATTATAATAGATCTCGCTTGCTGCGCCTTTGAGCGTCGACATCGGGGTCTCCTCATCGCAATCAAAGTGTCGTCCTCTGACGTAATCGTCTATTTTCCGCTGTCCAACACTCCAAGGTTTGCTTGAAGAAATCTATTACAGAGATAACCTCGCCTTTTACATATCGCACACTTGCAAGAACAAAGTGTTATTTCGGAACCCTTTCGTTACATGAGAGCATTTTTTTAAGGTTTTAAAGTAATGGCCGAAAGACATAGCGTTATAACGTGATGCAGTGTCTCTTTTTCTCATTATTCCGGCGTTTTCGGAGTAAATAAAATCGCGTTAAATAAAATAATTTTCTATGAATAAAAAATGGTTTTCTTCGAAATATCACGTTGTTCTTACAAGGGTGCAATGGTTTCTTATGTAATATCCTGTTTTGTGTGTAAAAAAGAATTGATTTACTGCAAAGGCTGCATGTTGTGTTTTATTTGTGACAAGCGAAATAGGTCTTCGGCGCTTGAAAATACAGTGCACAATTGTGTGCGGCTATGACATGTATTTCCAAATTGAATGGAGCTGATATAACCGCTTACAGACTATATAACCCGTGTCATAACTTCATAAGGGTGAAAAATAAATAACTGTGGATTACATTTACAACCCAAAAGTTTAATTTTTGATGAAAGTAACGGCACTCCTACCGCGTGCTTAATAAATGGCCATCTCCGGCTGAAAAACATTTATAAATACACCCTTAAATCTACACCTGAATGAACCCCGTTATGTGTCGACACGTACCAGCGGGAAACTGGTAAATATTACGTGTTCTGCTGGCGAATCGGAGGCTTTACCTCAAAAACACTAACAGTTATTATGGTACTGACACACGTGCTCATTAGTAGCACGAAAGCATGCTTATATTGAGCAAGTGCTTTACTCCCAATCTTTTCTGTATGTAGGCACATAGATATTCAACAAACAGAATGTAAATTCTTTACGACAGTAACACTGACAACAACAATGCAGTCTTAGGTTATCAAACCTCAAAAAAAGGAAGACGGATAGATTAAAACATCGAATACAAAAATACAGAAAAGATTGGGAGTAAAGCACTTGCTCAATAAAAGCATGCTTTCGTGCTACTAATGAGCACGTGTGTCAGTACCATTAAGCATAGATGCAGTCATAGACCCCAGGTCTTTATTGTTTAAATGTTTGTGATTTTGCTGTTTCTGGTTCCCACGACACAGGGTATCCCAGTGTGGGGCCAGAAGGAATGTATGTGCATGTATGTACCTAATCGTTTATATGTTTATCAGTACATTGTCTGTGGCACTGTTGGTGCAATAAATGTTTTTCTTTCTAAACCTTTATTTTCACTAACAGCATCCAAATAAAAAATGTTTTGCGTACTGAAAACGGATTATCTTGTGTAACGTTTCATGAAAACACGGACAGGAGACACTGCGTTTATTTTTAACGATGAGTCAGAATCGGATTTCGGAGGAAAAATATTCCGAATAACCTTTTAAAGGATAACTCCCGCACTGGGTGAATCCATTCTCTCACTGACAAAACAACTGCGTCATAATCATATTTTAGTGCTTACGAATCTCTGCTTAGTGACTGACAATGGATGATTTCACAACACTTACTTAAGGGCCTACCCTGTGCTAACTGCTAGCCTTAACTAATTGGTTTACTGAATTGGTAAGGGCCAAGTGCATGTAAGGTTCCGTAGAAAGAGTGTAGTTTTATCCGCTTTGAAGAACTGAGAACTTAATCAAAGTAAGTTTCAATGGATTTTGTACGAAGTTTTCCGTCTATTGGTTGGTAGCTTAATGTTCGTGATAGTTTTCCTTTAAAGTTAATTATATTATTATGTGCTATGTGAAACATTGGACGAGACTAGTACTGGACCGGATGGGTTGGCGTGAAAGAGAAGAGGCCTATGCCCGACAGTGGGCTCTGTTTACGTGCTGATTAGACAGACTATATAGATATTTGCTAATGTCCTAATTTTTTCACGTTTCTACAATCAACCGCTTAGCCAGGAGAGGGGCGAGGGGAGAGGAGACTCCTAATTTGCACAAACGTAAAATATGGTGATTAATTAATTAATTAAAGCTACTTACCACGTTGAGCACCAACTGCTTAACATGCTTAATATAGCTAATGATTGAGAAAACGATTGTTTGGATCGTAGCAAATTGCAAACCCTGGTATCTGCTTACCTCTTCGGGATATACATACTCGTAGGTGTGAGATTACATAATGTTTTACAAAATAATTTTACATTTTGGTAATCTCATTTTTTATGTACATTAAAGTGTTCTCTATCTATCTATCTATCTACGACGACCTCTGTGGCGTAGTGGTTAGCGCATCTGCTTACCATCCGAGCGGTCCCGGGTTCGATCCCCGGCCGGGGAGAAAAATAAACTCCAGGTCTTGGATGTTTACATGTTTGTGACGTCGCTGTTTCTGGTTCCCACGACACAGGGTATCCTAGTGTGGGGCCAGAAGCAATGTATGTGCCTGTATGTAAATGTTATGTTATGTTATCTATGTAGATACATAAATACATAAGCTCACGCCTATATCCGAGAGGGGTAAGCAGAGACCAGGGCCTCATTCTGTTGATACATTACAGTTCAATTACAGTTACTGGGTTGGGTCACGTGACATGTTTTCAATTCCATTGACGCCTAGAATTACTGATACCCGAGCTCGCGTTGACTTGAAGTGGCAATGAAATTAAATGCGTTCTCGCAACTGTCATTGTTCTACAATGCATTAGCAGAATCTAGACCCTGGGACTGCCCTAGCGACCCGCCCGCACGGGTGGCAAAAACGTTTCCGTGGAAATAGCTGTATTAGTTCCGTGGAAACTTCCCGGAGTACAGTCGACAGCACATCATGGTAACACCCATGCACTCTACTCCGTTGCATTACGGGCGACTTTGCAACTAAAATGGGAAGATTGACGTGCTGTCGACTGTACAAAGTAGCCTATAGCCTTCTGAAGAGTATTTTTATTTCCATACCAAAATGTATTTATTTTTCCGAAGGGAATTTCCTGTAGTAAAAGCAGTTTTTTGAGCTATAAAAGAAGGTTATTTTACTGACAGAACATAATTTTGTTCTGCCGTTTTCGCAGCGTACGCGATGTAGGGAATTTTATGAGTAATTTTTTTACTCCTTTGGGTTATATTATTCAAGATTTCGTACGGAACCCAAAACTTTTTGGAAATCCATTACAAACCAACTTACAAATCTTTCCTCTTTATAATATAAGTATAGACAAAGCGTCAGACTATATCATCAACCCATTATGTCCCCACCGAGGGGCGGGTCTCTTCCCTGAGGAAGGTATACGCCATACTCCACCACTGGGACCTAGTCCGGATTGGTGGAGGCTTGTAAGACTAGTGGCTGGTCTTACTATCAGAAGTTTCCAAGCTGCCCTAAGGCCTCTGACTTGGCTCAACGACTGCCGTCTATCGACGGCAGCCGGCACCAACTGCTTAACGTGCGGAACCGCTCGGAAAAATGCCACTAGCGTTAGTCATAGACAGAAACCCATCGATGGATTGAACGCGCCGTATGTTGCTTAACCTTAGTGATCGTTTAAGATCACTCAGGCAGCCCAGGCTACGAGCGATTCTACTATTAGTGTACTACTATTAATACTATTACTATTAATGTACTAGACGAACACCCGGCTTTGCTCGACTAAAATGCAGTCTCATAATGATATTCCACATTGTATCGACCACATATTTTTGTTTACCATTTAATTTTTGGTATTTTCCATATTCATTAGCTTCTTCATTTCAACAAATTAGACCTTAGAGTTCATAATGGACGTGACACCAACGGAACATTGAAAGTGAAAGTGAAAGTGAAAATAGTTTAATTACCACAATTTTTACATTAATTAACAATATGTTTTCTTACAAGAATCACACCTTTGTGGTAAAAAGGAGCGGGCTCAGCTTTATTGCCGTGACTGCATGCGTAGTCGCAGCGCTGGTTGTCAGCCCGTCCCTTTTGATACTTTCCAAACAAAAATATAATAGGCACCATAAAAATTATCGTATATCACTTACATAACACAAAAGTAATCAATAATTATTAATACAAAAATCATCTCTTCAGTTACACATTAAAATTATCCTACTATAAAAATAATTACATAATTATAAATTAACTAACAATCATTACAAACCCATTTAATTCGATATAATCCAATCCAATTCAATTCTATTCTATTCCATTCAACTCAATTCAACTAAATTCAAAGCAATTAAATTCAATTACATTGACATGTTTTCTTCGCAACGTAGTTATTTAACATAACATAACATTTACATACAGGCGCATACATTGTTTCTGGCCCCACACTAGGATACCCTGTGTCGTGGGAACCAGCAACAGCGACGTCACAAACATGTAAACATCCAAGACCTGGGTTTTTTTTGTTGTCCCCAGCCGGGCTTCGAACCCGGGACCTCTCGCATGGTAGGCAGATGCGCTAACCGCTGCGCCAGAGGTCGCCAGATTTATATAGACAGATCATTTTTACATTGAAAATACTCGATAATCCTAATTTTCCACCTATAGGTTGTCGACTAGGTTTGACGAATTTTTTACTTTCTTCCTTTTGATGTGCATTTCGTTCGAGCCTACCGTAAATATTATTAATAAACTATTATTCACAAGTAATATATTTTTTTACAAATGTTACGATCCTGACAAATCTTCGCTTCATCGACATCCATTAGTCGTTGCATGCACGCATGTCGGTTTCTGATACTTTTAATCTTGTCCTTTGCTAATACATCCCCTATTTGGTCGAAGCATGTCCGCCTGGGGCGTTCCTTCCCGGCCCTTCCACTCACATTCGCTCGAGATATTTGTAAGGATCGTGGCAGGTGGCAATCCGTGGTCTCTGCCTATCCCTCTGGGATACTGGCGTGAGCTTATGTATGTATGTAAAAATGTTGCAAGTGAGACGTCAGAGCTATTTTAAAAACTCCTCTTCATTATTATTTTGGTCTCAATAGAACCGGTTGTTTTTCTCGGAACAATACAAGTGACTCTTGACAATCGCCCGTTGGACTTTGTGGTCGACCTGAGATTGTAACGTCATATTCGGAGTAATTAGCTTACGAAATAAGATAACAGTAAGAAAACAGCATTTGCGTATCAGCACTGAGGTAAGTACCAGCGATTCCTCTTTATAGTAACTGGCCGGCAGCGGCATAGCCGTCTAGGATGATCCTAAAATTATTAAGAGAGTTAAGATAAGATTTTTATTTCATCAACAACAGCTGTGGTACAATAACGTATTTAGAGTACATTTTCGATATAATTAAGGTTACATGGCTTACACATAAATTATGAATTCCTGATGTGTAAACCAATCACGATGATGTCTAAACTACAACAGGGGTTGTAGCACCAGTAATATTATCAAAAAATGCAATAGAGCACATTATTATTATTCATTAATTATTACAATCAATTTGACGCATGATGTGACATAAACAAAACTGTATAAAGGGAATCGCTACGTTTTTTTCGTAGATGTGAGTAGATCGCTAGCAAGGCTAGGTGATGCTCGATAAAAATACTACTTAAATAAAAGTTATTTTTGCTAAGCAACCATGTTTTAATAAAAGTATTTTGCTACAGTACCGATGACTTTGTTATATGCCTCCTCCAGACTACTCGCGAAGTTCCTCGTTCCTCGTACTCGGGCAAGTTGACCGAAGTACGTCGTACATACTCGTGGTTGGACGAAGTAAGACGAAGTGCCTCTCCACGCAGCGCGGAGGTTCGCGCCAGTGGTGGGATGCCGCTTCTGGAGGAGATCGTGCGGTGGAGAGAGGGAGCCCGCGACGATCTCTTCCGGGACTGGTGGGAGAGGCTGGCGCAACCTACAGCCGGCCTCGAGGTGGTGGCGTCCGTTCGACCCGTTCTTCGGGAGTGGGCCGAACGCAAGCACGGCGCACTGACTTACCGCCTGGCACAGGTCCTCACCGGGCATGGCTGCTTCGGTGTGTACCTGTGCCGGATTGTGGGTCGGGAGCCGTCGACGGCGTGCCACCACTGCGACGCGACGGAGGACACGGCGCAGCACACGCGCGCCGTGTGCCTCGCGTGGGCGGAGCCGCGTGCCGAATTGGCCGCGGCTATTGGGGCGGACCTCTCGCTGCCGGCCATCGTCAGTGCGATGGTGCAAATCCTCCTACAATTACACATTTAATTCAAACGGTCAACTTTATTGCGTCAGCCTGTGACCGTATATTTAACAACAAATTCGGATTTGCATCTCACATCCGTGTTTCTGTGACAATTCTAATAAAATCCTTCTTTCTTTCTAAAAGTTGAAAAGGAGGGCCTAGATTCTGCCACTTCTTTCTTTCATTGCCGCTTTAAGTCTACGCGCGGACGCATATGACACCCTCTAGGCGTCAATGGTATGAAAAAACACGTCACGTGACCCGACCCTGTATCTGACATATTACCATAATACAAGTTAATTATAATTACCTATCACGATCGCAAGTTCTTAGTCCATTTCGTCGCCACTGTAGAAACCTAGACTTAGGTATATATCTAGATATTCGGGAGCCAAAGAAATACGTCTGTTTGCGGAAAGCGGTTTACTGGAAGAGATTTAGGTGGTAGATACATCTGATCACATAGTAGTTATTATTCTAAGATTACCCTACACTACAACTGTAATCCACTAATAGAATCGGGCCTCTGGTCTAGTGTACTAAACGCGGTTGCTGCGTCGATATACCTATTATTGTAGTCGCTGTGACCTTCAATTAAGTGAATTCAATAATGTGTGCGGCGGCGGCCGACCAATCGTCATTGTTTGAGCCATAATCCACAATCTGATAATGTCTGCAGACAAGCCTTGCTGCTTAGCATGACATTTGTATAGAGCTTGATAGATAGGTATACGTTTTTAGTGTGTAGAAGTAAAATGTACGACCTTGTGGGAAAAAAAAGATTAACTTCACTAATCGGCCCTTAGGGCCGACGAGACAGCACTACAGTTAAGTAGTTACTTAGCGAAATTCTCAATTCAGAAACCGGCCTTATGGCCTAACTAATTGCCGATTTCTGAATTGAGAATTTCACTAAGTAAATACCTACTTAAATAACGTTCTGTCACGCTCTTTTGCGGGAAATCACACTACAGTTAAGTAGTTAATTATTTTGTATATTGTTTCCTATGTGCAATAAAGAATATTCTTATCTTATCTTAATTAGCAAAATTCTCCAACCGGCTGTGGGCCGGTTTCTGAATTAAAAATTTCAATAAGTAAATACTGTAATTCCTGGTGTACATACAATAAAGAATATTCTATCTATCTATCTATCTATCTACTTAAGTCACGTTCTGTCACTCTCTTTTCTGAGAAATTTGTTGAGACAGCACTACAGTGAAGTAGTTACTGAGTGAAGTAAGTTTTCTACCGCGGTGGTAGCGCAGCGGTAGAACCCCGGCCTTACGTTAGGGAGGTCGTGTGTTCGAATCCCGGCACATACCAATCAATTTATCTTGTAAGTTGTCACGTAACAAGCCCAGGAAGCTCAGAAGATGGAGGAATAAGGAGACTTCGTTGGGTGTTAGGACTTCTTTATTGTTAAAAAGTAGAGGCACCTGATGACAAAAGGTACATTTTTAAAACTAAACTTAACACAACGCTTACAGAGAGCTACGTAAAAAATAACACGCAACACTTACGATTGTGCCTCGTTGAAAATAAGGTTTTGGAGTACAGAACCGTCAGGATTAGATAACATTCACTGAATACTGAATTTAACTTGCACTGGTTCACCAATTTACTTTAAATAATCAATAAAAATATGTAGTAAAACTGAAGGCACTGGGCGCGCTGTCTCTTCTAAGACTTGAGATCGAAATGACCCAGGCGATGCCATGACAAATAAAGTGAACTACGAACAAAAGACAAATAATTTGAATTTGAAAATTGAAAACGGAATCGAAAGACTTAGCCTAAATATAAAACTAATAAACAGGTTCGTAGACGAGGTACCTATCACAACCTCGTTACAATACCCCGTCTGCCCTGGAAGAAAAAATCCTGAGTGCCGAAAGGATTTTTTCAAAAGAAACAGACGAGAAACCACACCATTTTATATAAAATACAGCCAAATATAAAACGATCTTAGCCTAAATGGGTTGATGAGTATGTATAAGATGAACGTGATAAGGTAAAATAAAGTAACTTAAAATGGATGAAATGATTGATAATTTAGAAGATGATGTAGATATTATGTACAGTGAGTATTGTACACGAGAACGATTTAAACTTCCACACAAAGTTCAAAAACTAACATACATCAATCAAATATTCAGTTGTGGTTGTGTATTAAAACAAACCCAAACAAAGTTCATAGTAGAGTTTAACTTGAGATAAAGATAAACTCGATAAATCGTCCTCACTATGGTTAAGGCTTATTTATTAAGATCAGTTACCAACCGGTGATACTCCTTAGTGTTATCTTAGCATTAGAACACTGGCGTTGTTATCTAGATAATGGCAAGAAATTCACAATCTATACAGATCACTCCGCTTACGTTTGTGTGTTGTTGTAGCGATACCACTGGCGCACAAAACATCTTGAGGAAACCTTTAAGATTTAATATTTACGTACCATTAAGATTTTGGTGAATTTAAGCCGTCCGGCCACGTAGTTTCACAACGTTGTCTGACAAATCGGACGACGAGGAATTTTGATTCCACTTAGTTCGACCATAAAAAGACGATCATCATAAACCCATTATGTCCCCACCAAGGGGCACGGGTCTCTTCCCTGAGGAAGATATAGGCCATACTCCACCACGGGGGCCAAGTCCGGATTGGTGGAGGCTTGTCAGACTAGTGGCTGGTCTTACTGTCAGAAGTTTTCAAGCCGCCCTAAGGCCTCTGACTTGGCTTAACGACTGCCATCTATCGACGGCAGCCGGCACCAACTGCTTAACGTGCCTTGCGAAGCACGGAACCGCTTGGAAAAATGCCACTAACGTTAGTCATAGATGGTGACCCATCCATGGACTGAACGCGCCGTATGTTGCTTAACCTTAGTGATCGTTTAAGATCACTCAGGCAGCCCAAGCTACGCGCGATTATAAAGACGATCCCACTAAATAACTCTTCAGGGGGCGATATAAAGTAGGTTTATGAGTGGAAATCCTCTTCTAAACCGGCTTTGACTCCGTTTGAAGCGTATTTTATTGGAATTGACTTTTAAGAAATAAGACCGTAGAAGATAAAACGTGACGTGAATCAATTTTGAAACATTGTTTAGTTTAGAACTTTTACAGGGTTCCGTACCTCGAAAAAAAAACGGGCCCCTATAGGATCACTTTGTTGTCCGTCCATGCGTCCGTCCGTCTGTCTGTATGTCTGTTGGTGACCTCTGTGGCGTAGCGGTTAGCGCATTTGCTTACCATGTGAGAGGTCTCGGGTTCGAACCCCGGCTGGGGAGAAAAAAAACCCCCCAGATCTTGGATGTTTTGTTTATGTTTGTGACGTCGCTGTTTCTGGTTCCCACGACACAGGGTATCCTAGTGTGGGGTCAGAAGCAATGTATGTGCCTGTATGTAAATGTTTATGTTTATGTATAAACCCTATATCACGGAAACGCATGAAGGTATCAAATTGAAATGAAACCATTCACTCAAGTTTACAGTCCCTTGCTGCAGCTGTGAAAATTTCTAACTTAACGTAAAAAAAAGATACGGGCTTGTATCGTGCAAAAATCGTATATTTCGACACTCAAGGAATCAAAATTAATAAGGTACTTTTGGTTGACCACAACTATGAGATTTAGCAAGTAATATCATATTATACCACAATTACAGGATACAATCTGAAAACTACACCTTTTGTAATTAAATCATACAAAAATTCTCGACCAGGAAGGATAAAGCACTTAAGTCAAAAAGAAATGGATGGCAAAATTTTACAGTATCTAGACTCGCGCCAGCGAGTCCAGCCAAGTTCGAGAAAAAAGGAACTGGCAGTATTACAGGAATCACTTCGAGCTACTTTTGACCCCTTCACAAGTCTACAACTATTTAACCTACGTATATGAAATTTGGCACATTTCTTAAAGTCCATTAGCTTGCCTAGAATCCAAAGTTTCATCAATGTTGCTCAAACAGTTATAGATATATTAACGTTTAAAAACCGGCATTTTTATGACTGACTGACTGACTCACTTATAGATCAAAAACCTAACCCACTTCTAGATGACCTAGAAACTTGATATGTGGCATCATGGTAGACTATTAGGCATATACAAAGGAAAAAATCTAAAAACTGAAAATTATTGATATTAATATCCGCATAGTATTTCGTTCAAAATTCTGCCAATAGATGGCGCTTTTTAATTCTATATCGCAGTATGGTTTTGTCTCAACCGATTTTATATAATATCTGTAAACTACTTCCTATGCACGTTTCTCTGAAATGTAAATGAGTTTCTGAAAAGTCATATGTTCGTAGCCGATTTCTAACCCATCGGTTATCGGTTCCTTGGCAGTAAATAACGATGTATATATTAGTGATCAATACCGATAATCTCTGTACAAAAAGCAGTGATATCCCATCAAAAACATAAATGTGAATGATATGAGAGCCAAGTTCAATAGGTATTAAGAACAGACGTCGTTATCGACATCGCCGACAAAAGAATTGAGATCTATATGGGTGCTGCCAAGTTCTCTGAAGAAAATCATGAAATGTTAGTTACAAGATCACTAGAGATGTAAATTGTTATTCAAGCTTAAGATTTGACTTGGCTAGTTTTCACGTACAGGCTAAATAATATTTATTTAATGAACTCTACTTCGTTTAGTCATATGGAGGTTAGTGTACTTTCTGTTTGTATTGTACTTATGCTGTTAGGTTGATATCATACCTATGTGACTTTTCGGAAATTTGGTTTGTTGGTAAAAACTAGTCAAATCTTGAGCTTGAATTAAAATTTACATCTCAGTGATCTTGTAACTAAAATTTCATGTTTTTCTTCAGAGAACTTGGCAGCACCCATATAGATCTCAATTCTTTTGTAGGCGATGTCGATAACGACGTCTGTTCTTAATACCTATTGAACTTGGCTCTCATATCATTCACATTTATGTTTTTGATGGGATAGAATTTTGCCGAAATTGCAATAAAGTTTTAAGTTGGAATGACCGACATGACATCAACAGGCCCATGAACGTCTGAGGACTTAAGTGCTTATTCCAGCCGGTGTATGGCATAAGAACAATATTTGACTTAAGTGCTTGTGGTCCCCGGGTCCAGAATTAGTCTTTGAAGTTCGGGAAAAGCTCGCTAAAAAACTGCATGACTCTATTTCTGAACTGAATTAATAGCGACGTAAATTATTTTATAGTCGGACTTAGTTTTAATGGGGTCTGGTTCATACAATTTTATTTACATCCTAAGTCCGTTTCGTTCTTTTCCCATTTCATCAAAGTGAAGTTTTAACCAAATCCCGATTTAGATAAGAGGTTACTGACTTTTGAAAAATACCAAAAAATTGTAAAAGTCAAATTTATTTTTTTACTGTTCATAAAAATCAGCCGTAGCAAATTTCGAGTTTGTGTGAAAAGTGAAAAATAAAAACAATTTATAAACTTGAATTCATTAATATTTTGTAAGGGAGTTACAATAATAGGCATGATGACAGATTTTGAATTTTCCTTCTATTATGTCTAGTAGGTAGACGGCTACTATTTTCGAAAAAAAAAAAACAACAAAAAAACTTAGTTTTCGTACAAATTTATGATATTTTTTGCTATTCAATTTGAAATACGCGTGGAAACGCTCCAAAATGTCATGGCGTCGCTTGTTACGTAATGACTTTGTAGATACGGCATTATATCTATGCTGAATTAAGAAAGTGAACAAAACGTATCTCTGTGCAAAAACACATCAACAGCAGCGCCGAACTAACTGTTTGTTTATGTTCGAAACAAGAAAATATAATCTATATATATAAAAGGAGAAGCTGACTAACTGACTGACTGACTGACTGACTGACTGACTGACATATCAACGCAGGGCCTAAACTATAAGGGTTAGAAACTTGAAATTTTGCACAAGGGTTTCGTTTGTAACGTATGGGAGCACTAAGAAAGGATTTTTGAAAATTCATCCCCTAAGGGGGTAAAATGGGGGTTCAAAGTTAGTATTAAACTTTGCCGTTTTTGAAGTTATTCGAATGAAATTTGGTACGAAGGTTCTTCATTTAAAATTATGAAACAAGTGTAAAATAGTTTTTTAAAAATCATCCCTTAAGGGGGAAAATGGGGGGTGCAAACTTAGTATGAAACATAGCCGTTTTTTTATTTATTCGAATGATATTCAATATGAAGATCCTTCATTAAATGTTATGAAAAACATGTAAAATAGTTTTTCGAAAATGATCCCTTATGGGGGGGGGGGGGGTAAAAAAAAGGGGGGGGGTGTACAAAGTTAGTATGAAACTTTGCCGTTTTTAAAGTTATTTGAACGAAATTCAGAATAAAGATTCTTCATTAAACGTCATGAAAATCCCTTAAGGGGGCAAGAGGGGGGTGCAAAGTTAGTATGAAACTTTGCCGTTTTTGAAGTTATTTGAATGAAATTCAATATGAAGTTCCTTCATTAAAATTCGTGAAAAACATGTAAAAAAGTTTTTCGAAAATCATCCCTTAAGGGGGTAAAAGGGGGGTGTTAGTATGAAACTTTGCCATTTTTTAAGTTATTCGAATGAAATTCAGCACGAAGGTCCTTCATTGAAAGTCATGAAAGACGTGTAAGTAGTCTTTCTAAAATCATCCCTTAAGGGGGTAAGAGGGGGTTGCGAAGTTAGTATGAAAGCTTTTTCGCATGCGCTAAATGTATCCCTATCTTACTGGCAAACACTTTACTCAACTAAAGCCCACGCGGACGTAGTCGCGGGCAACAGCTAATGAGAGATAAAGTTATTATAGATAGAGATAAACTGTGACTTTATAAAGCATTTGCTGGCTTTACGGAATATGGGAGTGCTATTAGTACGGCCTCCAAGTGTAACAACTAGAGCTAAACTATCTAAAACTTAAGCCAAAATGAGCTTACTAACCCTGTCAATATCAACATGATGGGTGTACGCCAAGGTGACACCATCTCGCCTAAGCTCTTCACCAACGTCTTAGAAGACGTAAGACTCTAGACTGGGGTGAGACGGGTGTCACTATTAACGGCGTTTATATGTCGCACTTGCGTTTTGCCGATGACATCATCATCTTGGCAGAAAATGCCATGGATCTGCAGTGTATGCTCGCAAACTTGCACGAAGCGTCCCTGGAGGTCGGTCTCAAGATGAACATGTCCAAAACAAAAGTCATGGCTAACCATCTGGTGACTATGCCGAACATCACTGTCGGTAATTGCCCGATAGAAGTTGTCGATGAGTATATCTACCATGGACATTGTTTATCTTTTCACCGAGAAGCCCAGGTCAAGGAGATCATGAGGCAGATTCAGCTTGGTTGGGCTTCTTTCGGGAATCTTGCCGATGTTTTCAAATAAGATTCCGCAATGTCTAAAAACCAAGACATATGACCAGTGTGTTCTAGCCATTCTCACATATGGAGCCGAAACCTCACAAAGCAGAATATGCACCGAATCAAAGTAGCACAAAGAGCAATGGAGCGAGCCATGCTAGGTCTTAGACTCGTAGATCGAATACCCAATGTCGTCATCCGTCGCCGGGCAAGGTTTGATGACATTGGCGAAAGAGTCTCAAGACTGAAGTGGAAATGGGCGGGACACCTGGCGAGGCGGGAAGACCGCAGGTGGACCAAGGCAATCACAGAGTGGTGGCCGAGAACAGGACGACGGTCAGTAGGCAGACCTGCGGCCCGATTGTCGGACGATGTCGTTGAGTCGGCGGAAGGTCCGTGGATTCGGGTGGCGAGAGACCGTGTGAAATGGCATTTGGGGGAAAAGGCCTATACCGAACAGTGGGCAGCGGTAGGCTAACGATGATGATGAAATAACTTTTCACATTTTGGTATTCAGATGAACAAAAATGTTTATTTGATGCGAGAAACTCGCTCAATATCAACAAGTCAACTCTGGGTAAATTAAAGCTGTTTGCCTCAGTAAAATATTGTTCCATTGTTGATTATGAACCACGATATTGAGCCACGAATAAACAATAACATCCACTAATTAAATTATGCGAATATTAATCGGAACGCGTAGTCACAACAAAAAGTCTTTTCCTTATGACCTTCCTTGACTATTCTAAAATGTTCATGAACACAGCCTCTTGCTGGCACCATTTTTTTATTAAAAGTTGAAAATTGACGAACGAACAACAAAAAATCGCTATCACAGCGCCAACCGTTGAATAATACTGACTTCCTCCGCACGCTATCCCTTCTCCGCATTTAGCTCCTCGATAATGTATAGATGTCTCTTTCTTTCTTTAATGCATAGCGCAAAATGATTTGATCTTTTAATTTTTTGAATAGTCGATAATAACATTACAATTAATATTTACAGTAACACCCCCGCAAGTTGGCAAAGAAATAAGAAAAAATGTTCCTAACCATATCATTGAGATCGTTCCCATTGTTGCCGGCAATAATGGGAACGATCCCATTATTGCCGGGAGTGGGAAGCTTGCCATTATTGCCGGGAATGGGAAGTTTCCCATCTGGCACATCTCTAGGCATGCCACAAGGCCGCATGCTACAAAGGTGCGGCAGAAGAAGAAGAAGAGGCTGCGACAGTTTGCCACATGACGCAAGGTGTTACCATGCGTGTTACCAAGGTGCCACAATGTGCGACGTTGTAGCATGCGGCCTTGTGGCAAGCCGCAATGCCGCACAGTGTTGCCCCGGTTTAATTCAGGCTTTAGGGTCGATTTCTTAGCACTTAATTGTAGTGCTGTCTGATCAAATTTCTTTAGAAAAGAGCGTAACAGCACGTTACTTAAGTATTTACTCAGAGTAAATTCTCAATTCAGAAATCGGCCTTTAATCTTACATGAATCACCTTCTCCTAAGATATGGGTGTGAAGATATAGGGCCAATTTCGGAATTGAGATTTTCGCTAAGTAACTACCTACTCAACTGTAGTGCTGTCTCGTCAAATTTCTCAGAAAAGAGCGGGACATAGTGAAAAATGTCAACTCAGAAACCGACCCATAATGTGCAAACAGATAAATCAAACTTTGATAGAACAAATCTGCTATAGAATATTATTTATTGTAGTTACGTACACCAGTAAATTATATTTACTGATGGAAACATTAACAAAGTAAATATTTGGCCGTCTTATCAACAAAAATATATACCTATGGCATAGTATTGTCAAATCAAAAAAATAAACCTTAATTGCTTATTCCTACTCAACCTAACCCACCCTCTTACATCGTTACAAAGTCACGTCAAGGAATGCTAACTGAGTCGGCTTCTCGACGATTTCAAAATGGCGGCCGGCAGCAAGCGTTGCTCTCGATGCGCGGGCGCCGCGCCGACCGACCACGCGCTAACGCGTTTCCCGGAAACGGGGTGATGACGGCGAGGCGAGAGCCCCGCCATTTTGTTTTGTTGGCTGCGTGCGCCTGCGCCTACGCCTCGCTTTGTGCTGTGTTGAATCCGTATTCAGAAATGTGGGGCGAACGTAACTTGAAATGAATTTGCCATTAGGGTTCCGTACCGAAGGCTGTCAGTACTAATTGAACGGTACTCGGTAGCCATACAATATTAAAAATTTCAAGTAGTAATAACTCCAATAAAAAGGTCTTGAATACTTAAAATTACAGGATTTAATCGACGTGACATGACTACCGTCAGTGGCACTCTGATAGATGTCGCATCGCGTTTATGATGATTTCTGGATATTAGAAAGAACGAAGAAAGAAAAATATATTTATTTTACGACACAATATGTACTCAAAAACACAAAATCATGCAACATAATACAACATTCAACAGAAAACATAATCGGGTGATTCACAGAAAATGGCTCTAATAGCATAGTTTTCTTTGGCGCATTATTTTTCATTAACTCTGTAACATACCTATATATTGTAGGTTTATTGGCCCCTCAAGATTGTATTGTATAATAAAGGTTTTACTGGTATCTAGTACAATAAATGTTACTTTTTATTTATTTAGTCCTGAGAATTACTCGATCGTATTTTAAATCTATAGTCATATCTTAAATAACACAGTCATAAAATTGTGTAACAGTAAAAAATACGGCGGGTTACGTAACGTAACTTATTAATGTTTTTAAGGTTCGAAAGGAAAAAAAGTGGAACAGAAATCAGAAATTTATTTCAACATAAATAATTTATCTCTGTTTGTTGAATGTCAATGTACATACACTTATGTATAATGTTAGCGGCTTTACTTGAACTTTATTTGTGAACTCTACATCAATCTGGGTGTAAGAAAAGAATATTCTGTAAGGGCCATGTTATCATAGAACTTTGATCATAGGTGATGTACATTGCTGGCTTATAACACAATAAGGATGAAGACACGCGTTGCTTAAAGGAATGTCATCATCATCAACCCATTATGTCCCCACCAAGGGGCACTTGTCTCTTCCAAAAGGAATGTATTTGCTATATATTATTTTGACCTCACACGTGTGTTTGCTTTGGGTGACATTCTAGATAGATAGATAACACTTTATTGCTCAACCAGGATACAGAGTTAGATCTACTCTATTAAGCTCTCTCTGTACGTTATAGATTGTTTGTTACCTGATTTACACACCAATAAGTTAAATTAAATTTCGCAGAGAGAGAGAGAGAGAGAGAGAGAGAGAGAGAGAGTATGGGCTGATTGACAATTTCAATCGCTGAGGTTATGCCTATTATTTACGTAAACATTTTGCTTATGCCTACCTAACTGAAGGATATTTTGAACTTAAAATTACCTCTACTAAAATAGGGATCGTTCGAACTAAGATTGCATTTTGGCTCATTTATTCGATATCGTCGGCATGGCAACGTCTTTGCTCGACCTCCAGCACTTTAAATTAATCAGTTCTTTTATCTGACGTGACTACAACTGTGTACTGTATTTAACCACATGGCCGATTCCAAAGTGTCAAAATATGCATGTATTTAACAGTTCGGAATAGGTCAAATCGGACAACCTACCCCCGGTTTCTCGAACGCTAACAATCTGTTAATCTGCTGTTAACAGCTGTCAAACGTTTTTTTCGTATGCACTTTGGCCAACTGGCAGCTGTTAACAGTAGATTAACAGCTTGTTAGTGTACGAGAAACCGGGGGTTAATATATTTTTTATTTTACACTAGAAACAATGCGTCATATTTGAAACTATAATTAATGTGTTAACTGTGAAACTATAATTATTGAGTGTCTATTGAGTGTCTATTTGGTTCGGAGTGAGTGTAATGATTTCCTATGCACTATTTCTTTTTTTAAGAGATTTTCTTCTGTATTATTTCTAACAGTAAAAACTTTTATTGGCTCTTTGTCTTTATTTTAGTACGAATTTATATTATGTTTTATAGCTGTAAGTTTACCTAATGAAATAAAAATAATAATAATAAAATAAAGCCCTTGACTCCAACCAAAAGAATTCTAAAGTATGTTTTAGTCATTAAGTATTCCGTTTCGGGTTACTTTGCCCTTGTTACAAACAGTGTATCAAGCAATACACTAAAAAAAATAATGACCGTTGGTTACTCTTGGTTCGAAAGTTTTAGCACCCTTATAAGGCCGCCCATTTGCACTTTTTTAATTTGTAACTTTTATTTGTCTCTTGTTTCTTGTATGTAACTATGAAAAGTCTTCTGAAGCGGCATTTTTCCGAACGTTGCGTGCTTCGCAAGGCACGTTAAGCAATTGATGCCAGCTGCCGTCGATAGATGGGAGTCGTTAAGCCAAGTCAGAGGCCTTAGGGCGGCTTGAAAACTTTTGACAGTAACAGACCAGCCACTAAGTCTTACAAGCCTCCACCAATCCGGACTTGGCCCCTATAGTGGAGTTACCTTCCTCAGGGAAGAGACCCGTGCCTCTTGATGGGGACATAATGGGTTGATGATGATGATATTAAAACAAAGGACTGGAAAAACCTTGCGCAAGATAGAGACAGGAGTAGGCTATACCCTTACGTGGTCCTAAATACCCTAGATTTAAGACCTTTTTTTAATATTATGATTTTTCGTTATTTTCGTGAAGGTTGTTAGGAAACCTAAAGGCTTTTTTATTTATTTTCTATCTATTTTTAGCGTTTATTTTATCTACTTTTTATCTTGCTTTTTACTGATACATCCCTTTTATTGTGACCGCATGGGGCGTTCCTTACTCGCTGAATATTTTATATTAGTTTCGTCAGTCACATTACTTTGAAAGCACTGTTTTGCGCATGTCTCTTTTGCAATGTTCGTGTCTTGAGGCACGTTTATGATCAATCAATAACGGTGCAGCCGGAGCGTGTCGTAAATATTAGTGACCCACCAAACATGAGAGGCCCATTAAATTTTGCTCATCGTTTGTAAGCAACAGAGTTAAGAGTTCCTCACGACGCGATTTCTGCACACGCAATCTCTGCCTACCCCTCCGGGGTGCGGGCGTGAGCTTGTATGTATTGTAGAATTAAATAAATAAATAAATAAATTCTTTATTCAAAAGTAATGGTTACAAGGGTATACAGAATCTACATTACGTTATTCTAAAAAGAAAAAACATAACATAAAATGTACTTGGGTAGATGTCTGCTGCCATGCCTGCCATAGCTATGCTCACATGTGGCTCAAATATACTAAGGAAACTTGCATACAGTCTGAATGCATGCTAAATTAGTATTGCACTGTTAGCTTTTATTTGTTTCGATTTGCTGATACTGCCGTCATAAGAGAAAAAGACGCAACTAACATTTTTCCCGAAATTGAGTTATTAAAATATTCGGAACGAGGAAAAAAAGACGAATCTTTCTGTATTTTTTTTATTTTGATGGGAGGATTTTCTGCGAAGTTAGAGTTAATAAAAAGACGCATTTGACAACGTATTTTGTTGGTTATTAAGTTAAAAAGGCGTTTTAAACTTGAACTAAGATAAAAAACGTTGGTTAATTACTTCTGCAAAACGATAGAAAAATAAATGAAGTTACTAAAGTAAAAAAACGCATAAAACGCAATTCACAATTGCTTCCAAAAACTTAAATATTTGATTTCTCAGTTTCGACCTGATGTCAGATGTCAGACCTCATGACGGCAGGATAGATTATGTTAAAAATAGTTCAATGTTCATACTCCATTTTCCCTCACTACCTGAGCTCTAAGTACCACAGCACCCGAAGGGTTCTAATGAGCTCGGTGGTTGTAAAGAAGAGTTTTTTTGTCCCACCTTATCTTCTTTTCATGCAGCCTCGGATTGTAATTGAGTGCCGACCGGTTTCCCCTGGCTCAGCGCTTCTCAAAGTACGGTAACTGCTGCGGGTCCGTGGCTCGTCCAAGGAAATGTCATACGTCGTACCAATAATAAATATTTTTTTAACTAAAACATTCGTAAGTATCTACTTAAATGTATCTTATGAAAAAAAAAAAACTCTATCTATCTAGTTAGAATATTCTTTTTTTTTGTACAAATTAGTTACAGTTCAGAAGTTCTTACTTTTGCTAAATATAAAGGCTACCTACAGCTTTCCCTCTTGCTTTCCTATTACCAGTTTCCTATAAATCGTTCAATCCCAGTGCATTCGTTGCTTTTTTTATTCTTAGTTGTAATTCTTGACCACGAAACCTTTTTCTTCAAACATCACGTCTGGACATTTTACAGCGGACATTGTATAAGTTTGAGAAACCCTGTCCTACAGTCACTGACGGCAGTTCCTAGTAACTCTTATTGATCTGGCTTAAGGGCGATTATCGAGTAAGCACGGGGTTGTCGGGTGAACTGTACGCGTGTCGTGTGGATTAAGAGGGCTCGAGGTAAAATTATAGTTTTGATTGGTCCTTTTGGTGCGGATGAGTCGGGTACCTGTGGCTCTACGTTTTATTTATTTGTTTATGAATGATGCTGTCTACAAGCGACATCCTGTAACGTCCGGAAATGGATTGAAGAGAGCACACAGGTTTGATTTATGGTGTATCACAGAGCCGGTTTCTGAATTGAGATTTTCTAATTACACCACATGTTGAATCGCTCGTAGCCTGGGCTGCCTGAGTGATCTTAAACGATCACTAAGATTAATCAACATACGGCGCGTTCAGTCCATGGATGGGTCACCGTCTATGACTAACGCTAGTGGCATTTTTCCGAGCGGTTCCGTGCTTCGCGGTTTAGCACGTTAAGCAGTTGGTGCCGGCTGCCGTCGGTAGATGGCAGTCGTTAAGCCAAGTCAGAGACCTTAGAGAGCGGCTCGAAAACTTCCGACAGTAAGACCAGCCACTAGTCTTACAAGCCTACACCATAGTTTTATTTGTATACCGCGAGATACTTGGCCCCCGTGGTGGAGTATGGCCTGTACCTTCCTCAGGGAAGGACCCGTGCCCCTCGGTGGGGACATAATGGGTTGACGAGGCAGCACTACAGTTACGTAGTTACTTAGCGAAATTCTCAATTCACGAACTGGTCCACAGTGGCACACCCTGTTCTCTGCCTACCCCTCATAGGGTTGAATTTATATATTTAACAGAAGTAACTCCTTTTTTAGGGTTCCGTTCCTCAAATGGAAAAAAAAACGAATTCTTAAAAGTTTTATTGGATCACTTTGTTGTCCGTGGGTCTGGCTGTCAAGAGAATGTATCTTGGGAACGCGTGGAGGTATCGAGTTAAAATTAAAATCATACTTAAGTCTACAGTCCCTTGAAGCTGTGAAAGAAATAGGGTACTTTCCGTTTACCTAGAACTATGAAATTTGGCAAGTAATATCGTCGTTTACCTACTACAAGTACCTACAGAGCAAAATTTGAAAATAAAAAAATAAATAAACTCACGCCCGTTATACCCGAGGGGGTAGGCAGAGGCACCAATCACTAGACCTGGGCCCATGTATTGCCGAGTTTATTAGATCCCAAACGTGACAAGTGGCAAGCCTGTCGCCCTTATCCGGGCACAATTTATTAATTTGAAAATAATACAATCATAATTGTGTGTGTGTGTGTGTGTGTGTGTTTTCTGTTGTGCGTTATTAGTTTTTACAAGTTATGTTTCACGAAGCATTTTGCCAATGTATTCCATTTAAAATTTATGTTGCAATGTTTTTGGTCTGAGAATTAAATATATCATAAAAAGTATTCTTTGAATTTCGGGAAAAGATCGGAAAAAACTGCGAATCGAGTACGGAATCCTCGGTAGGTGATTCCGAGTCGTTCTGGTCCGGTTTTTCCGATTTAAATACGTCCTGAGTTGTTAATAATTATTCTTCTAAACCGTAAAGCTATATTGTATCAATGTCTGACTTACAATTTAACTTTAAAGAACAGATCAACAGTAAGAACGCTGTCGGCCTTGATGTTCTAAGAGTCTGATGACGTCACGTAGTTTGCAAACAAAGAAATATTGTTAGGGCGCGGGCGTAACTATTCCGACTTGACTTTTTACAAACTTAGTAAACTAAACGTTACAACTACGGTGAATAGTGTAACGCTGTATAGAATAGAAAGCATTGACATATTAAGACAAAGTGTCGAGGCTCAGGATTATGCAACCAAGTCAACGCAGTGGTCTTGGCAGCGCTGATTTTCAGCAACGATCCATAAAAAAACTGTACTTAAAAAACGGTGGTGTATGCCTTCTTACACCATTCTTTTATATATTTTCATTTCCTCTATAATCTATCTATCTATATATATAAAAGGAGAAGCTGACTGACTGACATATCGACGCAGGGCCTAAACTATAAGGGTTAGAAACTTGAAATTTTGCACAAGAGTTCCTTTTGTAACGTAGGGGAGCACTAAGAAAGGATTTTTGAAAATTCATCCCCTAAGGGGGTAAAATGGGGGTTCAAAGTTACTATGAAATTTGCCGTTTTTGAAGTTATTCGAATAAAATTTGGTACGAAGGTTCTTCATTGAAAATTATGAAACACGTGTAAAATAGTTTTTTTAAAATCATCCCTTAAGAGGGAAAAAGGGGGGTGCAAACTTAGTATGAAACTTTGCCGTTTTTGAAGTTATTCGAATGAGATTCAATGTAAAGGTTCTTCATTGAAATTCATGAAACACATGTAAAATAGTTTTTCGAAAATCATCCCTTAAGGGGTAAGAGGGGGGTGCAAAGTTAGTATGAAACATTGCCGTTTTTGAAATTATTCGAATGAAATTCACTATGAAGTTCCTTCATTAAAAGTCATGAAATACAAGTACAATAGTTTTTCGTAAGTCATCCCTTAAGGGGGTAAAAGGGGGGTGCAAAGTTAGTATGAAACTTTGGCGTTTATGAAGTTATTCAATTGAAATTCAGAATGAAGGTCCTTCATTGAATGTCTTGAAACACATTTAAAATAGTTTTTCAAAAATCATATCTTATGGGGATAAAAGGGGGGTGCAATGTTAGTACAAAAATTTTGCCAGTTTTGAAATTATTCCAATAAAATTCAGCATGAAGGTCCTTCATTGAAAGTCATGAAAGACGTGTAAAGTAGTTTTTCAAAAATCATCCCTTAAGGGGGTAAGTGGGGTTTGCGAAGTTAGTATGAAAGCCCTTTCGCATTCGCTAAAAGTATCCCTATCTTATTTGCAAACACTTTACTCAACTAAAGCCCCCGCGGACGTAGTCACGGGCAACAGCTAGTTAATTTATAAATCAAAATTTAAAATTACGTCACCCATTTTAGGATTTTCTGTGCTGAGTCAGCTGCAGAGGCACATCGTGGCCATTGTTTGTGTATTTTGTTAAGTATTTTGTTTTGTAGTGACTCAGTGTATTAAATAGTCAGTATGTCTAATGTTTTGTGTTAACTGTTGCTAAAGTAAATGTTATTTCTTCTTTTCTTCTTCTTCCATTTCTAGATTTCTGAAATTCATTCCTACTTCACCTTTTGACGAGATTATGTTTTAATTTTTTTATGTTTCATCTATTAAAAAATTGTAATATCTAGTAAATGATTAAAAGAGTAACATTTTCCGAAACATTTTGTAACTTTTGTTTTAATCGAGCATATCAAATAATTTATTGTTGATAGTATCAAATACCGAATTTTATTTTAGTCGTTTTTCTTCTATTTTTGTAAATTTTTCTATTTATTGTTTAAAAAAAAAAATTAAAATTTAAGCTGTTTATTTCAAGGAAAAATTATATACATTACATGGCATGAACTTAACTTTAAACTGTTAAGTTGAACTGTGTTTACAGTTGGTTGTACAGCACACGAATATATTATTTAATCTCACAGAGATTGGGCGTAATTAGATATTTCGATTTAATTTTTCACAAATAATAATAGTAACATCCACATAACACAATCACTTGACCTGGGGTGCAATTACGTAAGACTCCACTGTATGGAGTTGTCCGTCTGATTTAGCCCTTTTGTTCTCGGTATTTCACATCACCTTATGTCACACTGTTACATTCTAGGACTTTTTTTGCCAGTAGGTGTGGTTGCCTGGAAGAAATTGCTTATAGTAATAAGGCCGCCAATTGTACTTAGATTTATAAAAAATTGTAAATGTTATTTATGAGTACAATAAAGAATATTCTATCTATCTATCTATCTCATACTCCTACTCCGAACTGTCATAATTATACATTCTTATTTTTACTCTTTCGAGTTGTCTAAATGCTTAACCCGATAGAGTGGAAAGTTACGTAATAAGGGCTGGTCGCAAACTAGGACGTCCTGTGTTATCGTAACCAGGCAAGGACATTGCAAACATCGAGAAACACTCATAATGTAGCCATTTGTACTAATGTACGGTAGCCACCAGTCGAATAGAAAGCTGGATATACCTATTGAAAAAAAAAGAACACTTTAACGCGGCAAAAAATATTTCAAATAAAAAGTTCTGCGTTAGTACTACTTAGTTTTATTTGAGAAAAATCATACAAGCCTTGGCCACAACTAGGTATTGATGGACTCACGTATGTGCGCCTCGGCTTCGCCTCGGTCCACATTTCCACGTTCGTTCATCAATGCCTCTTTTGCTGGCCGCTGCAGTAATGTACTATTCGACTCTAATTTTTACAGTAACAGTGTTAGTTATACATTGTGGTTATTCCTACTTTACAGGTTTGAAATGAAAGAACTTTTTATAAAATAAGAATATTCTTTATTGTACCAGGAAAAATACAAATAAAACATTTACAAATATACAGATACATTTATAGATATGTTACGGCTGAAACCCGAAGTGCGGCTACACCTAGTTTTAGCCGGTTAGAACTAGGTGTAGCCACTTGCTCTTGGTTAAATCCAGTATAAGCCGATTGTTTTGCGGTTAAAACTAGGTCTAGCCGGTATCAATCCGGGTTGAACTATGTCTAACCAAACCTTAGTGGCTGATGCTAGATATTATGTCGGCTACAATTAGATTTAACAAAACCCTTTTGGATAAAACTAGATGCAAGCAAGTTCAAACGATTTAACCGCTCGCCCCACCCGTATTAAAAATAATAATATTCTTAATAAAAGAACAATTATTTCTGTTATTAAAAAAATGTTTCTGATTGCGTTTATTACGTTAAATTGTAGAGCTACTTTAGTAAAAGTCAATTGTTGAAAATTGTTGAATTTTATTTTTTCTACGTTTCTTATTATTGGTCGAAATTTTGCAATGCTTGCTTACAAGCATGCAAATTGTAAAATCGTTGTTATTTTATCATTGTGTGTTTTGTCTTTGAAATAAAGTTTTTCTATTCTATTCTATTATCACGTGTTTCTTTTTTATATCTTAAAAGCCACAAATATGTGACTCTGTAGAGTTAGTAGAAAAACTTCCACTTAAGGTACCTGTATAGGTTACTCCTAGTAATAGCCACCAGGGTTTAGATGAATCTAGTTGTAGCCGGCATGATATCGTCTAGACCTAGTATCCGCCACTAGGGTTTGGTTGGACCTAGTTCTAGCCAGAATGATACCGGCTAGACCTAGTTTTCTAGATTTAACCAAGAGTAAGCGGCTACACCTAGTTCTAACCGGCTAAAACTGGGTCTAGCCGCTCTTCGAGTTTTAGCCGTAACAGATACACAAGAAACATTTTAAAAGATATATTTAATAATCTTCTAACAGAAATATATCATCTGTGAAAATTTCAACTGTCTAACTATCACGGTTCATGATATACAGCCTGGTGACGGACTGACGGACAGCGGAGTCTCAGTAATAGGTTCCGTTTTTCCCTTTGTGTACGGAACCCTAAAAACGGAACCCTCATAGGATTGTTGTCCGTCCGTCCGCCTGCCAGTTAAGGCCCTGTATCTCGGCAACACGAGTTAAAAATAAAACCACAGAATACATAATAGTACAGGTACAGAAGATTCACTCCGCAAAATCAATTAAAGTAAAAGGGACTCTAGCACCGATACAATTAAGGTGCAATTCAGATCGCACGGCGCTAAAAAAGCTACGTTATATTCACCTACATGTTGCCTCTCTTTCTACCGCTCTACTCTTACTTCTTCTGGCCCTGAATTCCTACCTATTTGCCACTCCGGAGTGGTCGCCGCATGCACTTACGCTACGCGTTCGATACCGACATGCGTAGTGAAACAGGTCTGCTAAAACCAAGTACTCAAGTCTACGGTCCCTTATGGCTGAGAGAAAATCAAACTTGTAAGACAACGTAAAGAAAAGGTGCGGCGTGCGGCTGTTCATGCGGCAAAGGGCGCGGTATTTCGACACTCAAGGGAATGAAAATTCATAGGGTAGATGCTTCCCGCTGACCTAAAACGATGAAATTTTGCAAGTAAGATCGTCCTACACTACAATCACAGGAATATATCAGATATTTTTTAATTTACATATTAATTGTGACTGAACGCGACTGACTCACGATCTAACTTTACTTGAACATAGATAATTTTTGCTTACTTAATATTAATTAATTTACTATTCTTTAACATGATTTTGTATTATAATTTTTTATATTATTGTCAATACTTAAATGTGTCTAAGAAATTTTAAGACAAGTCCATACCTACAAGGCGCTCTCTCACCGAAAAAAAATTGTATGTCTAAAATGGCAAAGCATGTAGGACACAACACAAAATATACCACCTTTCAATACGCATGTTTGACAAATAAAAATCTTTTATCTTTTTCTCATATAAAATGTGTTTGAAGTTCGGAAAAAGTTCGGGACAAACTGCGAGGACGGAACCATCGGTGGGCGGGCCCGACTCGCTCTTGACCGGTCTCTTAGAGAATTAGTTGTAAGTTTAACAATAACATTTACATACAGGCACATACATTGCTTCTGGCCCCACACTAGGATACCCTGTGTTGTTAGTTTAAGAATAACAATAGAAGAATAATAATTTTGTCTCCGAAAATCATACAAGGTGTTTTAAATTAGAATTATGTTAGGTGCATTTATCAAACAGCAAATGGCTTATATTCCTATTCCTGCATCGTTCTGTGACGTCACACCGCGGTCCGTGACGTTCGCGGGGTAACTCTTGGCACTGACTGAAAATCAGCGCTGAAGGCTTATCAGCATAATGCTGAGTCAGCTGCCATATATAACAGCAAACACGCCCGGTGGCCTTTATTTTCCTTCTGTTTTATTCTGATTTTTTGTTTTTACAATTTTTTTGTTTTATTTTTGGATTTGTTTTGTAATTGTGGCGTGTGTACTGTTTTTGTAATAAATTCTTCTTCTGGTAGCATCTGTTGCTGAACTAGGCGTGAACCTGTAGGCATTCCAGCAAACAGCGCCCCCATCCGGAAAAAGTATATAGAAAGAACTAGCAAAAGCCTATATTATATTATAACTAGCTTTCGCCCGTGACTCCGTCCGCGTGGACTTTAGTTCAAAATTTTGCAAACCCGTTAACTCCCTTACGGGTTAAATTTAGAAAAACGGCGAAATACGTGTTCAATCAATTGTGTTGAAGAGTATTTATTTTAAGTTTCAAGAAAATTAGACAACATTCTTTATACCTCCCAGACAAATTTTGGCAACCCTTTTCGCTCCCTTCGGGGTTGAATTTCAAAATATCCTGTCTTATTCCTTGTCTACATTATATATAGACCCTCTGTGCAAAATTTCAGCTTCCTAGGTCCAACGGCTTGGGCTGGGCGTTGATGAGTGAATGAATCAGTCAGTCAGGACTTTGAATTTTATTTATATTCAGAAGATAGCCTATAATGTAAAATCCATTATTGGTTGTATTAAGAAATTAGGTTTAACTTAAGTGTAACCGAATTTCTGTGGATTCAATCTACTGTTCTTCATCCATAAACATAAAACATAAACATTTACATACAGGCACATACACTGCTTCTGGCCCCACACTAGGATACCCTGTGTCGTGGGAACCAGAAACAACGACGTCACAAACATGTAAACATCCAAGATTACGAAGACTAACGATTACCTCTCCTTGCCCGCAGAGCGAGAAGTGGCTGGTCTTCGAGAGCCTCAAGGAGGAGATCCTGGAGAAGATCCGCCGTCTGGAGGAGGAGCGGCAAGCCGTAGAGCTGTGGTCGTGCGACGGCGAGTGGCAGCGCCGGCGCCGGCGCCGGCAGGTCGCCGTGTCGCCGCCGTACGTCGTTTACATGCTCCCCGACGCCGATATTATGGACGACTGGCGCCTCGTCAGGAAATTACTCGAGCGGGACTAGGCCCGGAAGAAGCTAGTTTCCGTGTTGGTTGCATGATTCAGACAGACTGGGTCTGTTTCACAATCTGCAGATAAAGTTCCGGATAAGCTATCCGCAACCAGGGCCGCCGTTTGTTCTAAATTTGAAGCCACAAACGAACACACGCAATATAGGAAAATTGATTTAAATTTAGAACTAACGGCAGCCCTGGTTGCGGATAGCTTATCTGGAACTTTATTTGCAGATTGTGAAACAGACCTAAACTAGCATTTTTAACTTGACATACAACTTGACTGTGACAAAAAATGCTTTTTGTGTTGAACACTTTCGTCCGGGCAGACCACTTTTGTACAGTCGACAGCACGTCAACCTTCACATTTTAGTTTCAAAGTCGCCCGTAATGCAACGGAATAGAGTGCATGGGTGTGTACGATGATGTGCTGTCGACTGTTATGTAGAGCGGTGGACATAATGTGGCTTTTTTCTGAAAAATCTTGTTTTGCACGATGACTAATGAATGTCCAATGAATGTTAGTACCTACGTACTAACATTCATTGGACTATCGACCAGGGCCTAGATTCTACTAATGTATTGCAGTACAATGATAACTTCATGCACCGAACATGGCGATTTAGTTTCATTGCCGCTTCGAGTCGACGCGAGCACGTGTATCAATAATTCTACTCCTCAGTGGTATGAAAAAAACACGCCACGTGACCCGACCGTGCGTCTGTCATCGTACTATAATGCACTAATAGAATTAAGGCCCTGATGGTTCACGGGCGAGCTTGGTATGGGCCATCAATATGACACGAAATGGCTTATTCACTTCCAAATTAAAGCAGATTCAGGCAGCCTCTTTCAGGGCAGTGCTTAGAAAGTACACGAACAAGATTTGTACAGTGATGAACAAGATTTTGGCTACCAGACGGTCTATAAAATGTGCTGTGGTCTTTGCCGACGGTCTAAAGATTTTGGCGATAAAGTGTTCTTTCATCATCAAGAAGAATCAAGAAGAATCAAGAATTTATTTCAACGTAAAGAATTTACATTCTGCTTGTTGAATGTCAATGTACATACAGTTATGTATAACGTTAGCCGCTGCCTTGGGGCCGTCTGTAGTGGAGAAAAAGGCAGCGAAAAAAAAACTCCACTCTGACCATCTTTTCTCAAATCACCTTAAAGCTAATACAAATAAAACATACAAAATAATATCTTGGATGTGTTGAACACTAGACACATTTATCCTCTGATTTAATTTAATATTAAACTACTATTTAATGCCATATGTCCTTGTCTTCTAAATAATCGTTGATTTTATAATAAGCTTTTTTGCAAAGAGTGTGCTTAACACAATTCTTAAATCGCGTTGGGGGTAACTCTAATATATCTTGGGGTATCTTGTTGTAGAACCTTATACAGTGCCCCATAAAGGAAGTATTAACTTTTGCAAGTCTAAATCGTGGAAATGACAATTTATGTTTATTCCTAGTATTAACGTTATGATGGCTACCAAGAGTTTCGAAGTCCTTAATATTTTTCCGAACGTACATAATATTTTCATAAATGTATTGGCTTGCAAAACCTATTATCTATCAACCTATTATGTCACCACCGAGGGGCACGGGTCTCTTCCCTGAGGAAGGTACAGGCCATTCTCCACCACGGGGGCCAAGTCCGGATTGGTGGAGGCTTGTAAGACTAGTGGCTGGTCTTACTGTCAGAAGTTTTCAAGCCGCCCTAAGGCCTCTGAAAGTGTTCTTACTTGCATTCTATGGACTATCAACAAACTCGTTTCTGTTTTAAAGTGTTTTTATTTTCAGGGAAAACTGACTTTTTGTATGTTTGTTATTGTACTAAACTGTGGCGCTTTAAGTTTTAGCCTACAGTCAATTATGCTACTTTATATCTAGCAGTGGAGTGGAATTGGATATTGTAAATTGTTATCCGAATACATACACTTACCTGATTTTTCGTCGCAAAAGTCCGACCAGGTTTCGCTCTGATTCGCAGAGCTTAATCATGGTGAGCAGAGACGGACAACCTGCTCGGACACTTCCGACGAAAAATCAAGTAATTGTATCCGGAGAACAATTTAAAATGTGTAGTGCTTAAGAATGTGTTGGAATAAATTACATATTTGATCATTTTGTTAAAGGGGCGCGAATTTAAAATGTTTGCTTCGAGTCGTCAATTCGTAGATCCGGGGCTGAAGGAGAGTTAGGGTGCGGTTATAAAGAATCAGGTTTCCAGGTACGGATTTCCCGGTAAATGTCGGTACCTACTGATACGTACAACTCTCCTTCACACACACACTCTAGTCAGGCAAAGACTTCAACCGGTACTATCAATGCAGGTGATCCGTACCGACAAGTATTAGGCCTGGTTTACATTTGGTTTATTTTCATGCTTTTTTACCATGCTTTCCAGAGAGCTGGAGTAGAATATACACATCAATATCAGTAATGGTAGGTTGTATACTATGTATTTAGGATTTTTTTAAAGTACTATTATAACATGATATGGTGCGTAATAAAAGCTATGAATCGGCATACGTTTTTGAAGTCTATTTTATTCTTACGCTATGAAAAGCATGCTATAAAAGCATGAAAATAAAGCAAATGTAAACCAGGCCTTAACCTGCATCTTTTTTAAACGGGGACATTGGGAATGGTTGGGACCGTCCACAGATCACCCCCAACGACGGTCCCACAGATCACCCCCAATGGGGGTGATCTGTGGGACCGTCACACCAATACCGATCAGTACGGACCGTACGGACTTACCGGTTACCTGTTTCTATATGACCGCACCCTTAAGATCTAGTACAAACTTGCGTAATGAAGCTTCACTGTCTGTAAACAAGCGCTTCTCCTTTGATTGTGTATCTTTTGATTAACGTATTCATCTATGTTTGCAAAATATTTACTTGGCTCTGGCGTTTGAGTTGTAATTTATATCACGAGTGGATACCCCGTTTGAGTCACACCATACCTCAAAGATGTATGCGTCAAAATATATATAGTTAAGGCACTGACAATGGTTTTCTTTACATTCGTTCGACGTCACTGACGTCAACATTGACGTTAATTGACCTTGTCATCAGTTTCTTAACTTGTAGCGCTAGTTTTACAACACAGAGCTCACTTTTTCTTGCGGCTTTTTTGCAAAGCTTTTTTGTCGCGTGATTACAGATGACAGTGTACGATGCAAAACAATTGAGTATTTTTTTTTTCTTACAAATTAAGTTAATCATCTACTAAAGTTAATTTAGGTTGGGGGTATTTATTTAACTAAGAATTAAAATTAAGAAGAATGTGGTGATTTAAATTTTATTAGCTGTATAATTTCGTGATGACGTGTTTAATTTAGGTAGTAATTGTCATTTATGTTTTTTTTTCTAACCCTATATTTTTCGCAATAAAAATTATTATATTATTATTATTATTACCTTGATCTACTTCCCAAAATAGAAAATATTTTTGTCATAAATTCGGATCGTAAATAACAAGTTCATGAATGAAAATTTAATGTTCAAAGACTGTTAACTAACTGATGTTAACTATTGCCAATTTTGTATAAACAGCATTTAGTTTTAAAATACTTAAATAAAAAACGGTTAAATAACTTAGAACCTGTTTATCATTGTGGTCCCAAACTTACTATAAGCCTCGTACGATTTTACCTATCAATTTCAGGATTACCACAAAAATGCAATATTCTTGAAACATTTTACATAGAGTTAGGTTATTTGCAACAATTTTGTTTTATGACTTAGAAAATTTGGTGCAAAATTTTTCATGGTTTCGATATTTTAATAAGTTCTTCAGGTATTTTAATTTTTTTTTTAATCATAATGCTTAAAATTATAAGTGGTAAATAGATGCATCGCTCGTAGTCCCGGCTGCCTGAGTGATCTTAAATGATCACGAAAGTTAAGCAATATAGGGCGCGTTCAGTGCTTGGATGGGTGACCGACCGTCTATGACTAACACTGGTGGCATTTCTCCGTGCGGTTCCGTGCTTAGCAAGGCGCGTTAGTGTTACGTTAGTGCGCAGTTGGTGCCGGCTGCCGTCGATAGATGGCAGTCGTTAAGCCAAGTCGGAAGCTTTAGGGCGGCTTGAAAACTTCTGACAGTAAGACCAGCCAATAGTCTTACAAGCCTCCACCAATCCGGATTTGGCCCCCGTGGTGGGGTATGGCCTATACCTTCCTCAGGGAAGAGACCCGTGCCCCTCGGTGGGGACATAATGGCTTGATGATGATGAAATGATTTGTAAAGTCACGCCCGGCTTAGGTTACTTTCTACTTATACGAAAAACTTTTACTGTAAGACTGTATGGTTAAAGGTGGTTCGTTGGTTCAGTAGGATTTTTGGTGGGCCGATCGGGTGAGGTAGTCCAGTGCGCACCTGCACAAATAGCACCTGCCCTAGTCCAGATTGGGCATATTTTTGGCAAAATAAATACATTTGAATTCACTAACAGCACCTGCCAAAGATATCAATAGGTGCCCAATCTGGACTAGGCCAGGTGCTATTTGTGCAGGTGCTATTTAGGCGGGTGCGCAAACTGGACTACGTCGATCGGCTCACCAAAACAATGCTTTTTAATTGTACTTAATGTCACGGTCATATCGGGATTGATTAATTGGAACGCGTGCCAAGTTTTGCCAAAAACTATGTTTAAAAGAACATATTATTATATGATCTTGGATGCTCACAAAGCAGAATATGCACCGAATTAATGTAGCACAAAGAGCAATGGAGCGAGCCATGCTAGGTCTTATGTGGCCTCCACACTGCTTGCGAAGTTGACCGAGGTAAGGCGAATACGGTAGGTGTGGCCAAGGCGAAGAGGGAGTGCCGCTGGGTTGTTTAGTGAGTATACCGGGAACCACTTTCCCGGGGAGTCCCACATATTCCTTCCGTCCCCCGGCGGAAGGAGATGCGTAAGGCATTTTTCCCAGCGTGAAAAAAAAAGTGTGGAGAGGCACTTCGTCCAACCTCGAGTGCATAGCTACGTACTTCGGTCAACTTTCCCGAGTACTTTGTCGAGGAACTTCGCGAGTAGTCTGGAGGAGGCTTTAGACTCGTAGATCGAGTACCCAATGTCGTCATCCGTGGCCGGACAAGTTTTGATGACGTTGGCGGAAGAGTATCAAGACTGAAGTGGAAATGGGCAGGACACCTGGCAAGGCGGAAATACGGCAGGTGGACCAAGGCAATCACAGAGTGGTGGCCGTGAACAGGACGACGGTCAGTGGGCAGACCTGCGGCCCGATGGCCGGACGATGTCGTTGAGTCGGCGGAAGGTCCGTGGATGCGGATGGCGAGAGACCGTGTGAAATGGCATTTGGGGGAAAATGCCTTTACCCAGCAGTGGACAGCGGTAGGCTGATGATGATGATGATGATGATTTGTATTCGGTTCCGCTTGTGAACCTCATCTGGGTTAACGTTTTGCATGCTTACTATGCGCGATTGCTATCGGGGCAAATCTTAATATTATCGAAATATTGACATAATAATGTGAGTGGAAGGGTCGATAAGAGACGCCCCAGCCGGACATACTGAGACCAAATAGGGGTTGTATTAGCAAAGCAAAGGCCAGATAAAAAGTATCCGAAACGGACGTGCGTGCATGCAACGATTAATGAATGTCGATGTAGAGCAGTGATTTGACAGGATCGTGGCAGGTGGCAGTCCCTGGTCTCTGTCTACCCCTCTGCGATACAGACGTGAGCTTATGTATGTTTGCATAATAATGTGGTTTTTTTTTCTTCGGTCCCTTTATTACTGGATGCATAATATGTAATAAAAACCAAGTTTGTTTCTTCATTCTTTCAAAAACTTACAGTTATTTCTATCTCCTGTAAAATTTCATTCAGAAATAAATAGGGGCCAAGTGCCCTTTTAGTATTTAGACATTCATGTGGCTTCAAACACTGATTTCCACTTCTATCGGTCATTCCTGCCAACTTCTAATTCAGGCCAGCTAGTGCCGATGTACATAATAATGTACTTAATATTAATTCTATTGTTATGTCTGCTACACATGTAACGATTAAAATGTGGAAGTCGGTCAAGTCGGTTTGCAAAGATCTATCAATCGTTTGTATGACAAATCAGATAGCAGATTATCGTTCATACACACGATCAATAAATCTTCGCAAATCGGCTTGCACAGTTTAATCGCTACGATATAATATCGCTACGTGTGTAGCACGCTTTATTGTTGGTTTGCAAACTATGTGACGTCGTGGCAGCGGTAAGCTAGAACTTTATGGCTGGCAGCATTTTTATCTGCCCATGAAAAGTTCAAAGTAAAATTGACTTATTTGTCCGTAAGAAGAATATTTTTATACGGTCTAATAAAACAAGAAATACATTAACAACTTAAGAAATCAGAAACTTATTACCTACATAAACTTATTTATAATGTTAGCCGCTGTCTTGGGGCCGTGTGTAGTAGAGAAAAAGGCAGCGAAAAAAAAAACTCCACTCTGACCATCTCTTCTCAAATCACCTTAACCCTTAACCAGGCAGTGATCTAATAGGTATCACTTTAAATTGAACCTTATCTCTTTGATATAAAGTCCAAAACCAATGAAAAATTCTTACTACCCATGCCTGGTTAAGGGTTTGAGCTATACAAATTAGGTATAAATGTTCATCTACCAAGAACCTCTAGCTAGTTCTAGTAAAAAAAGGTTTCCATAGCGTATTGAAACAGCAACAGACCAAGAAATGGATAACATTAATTCGAATGACATTCGAGCGATAATAATGGATGAAAAACACCTTTAAAAAAACCGGCCAAATGCGATTCGGACTCGCGCACAAAGGGTTCCGTATCTTTAAAAACGCCAAAAAATCACGTTTGTTGTATTTTGTTATTATATATTTATTTGTATTTATTTTATATTTTATTTACATATTTTATTTTATTTAGTTATATTTATTTTATTTTAATTTAATTGTTTTATTTATTTTAGGCTTGCCACTTGTCACGTTTGGGACCTAATAAACTCGGCAAAACGTGGGCCCAGTTCTAGTGATTGGTGGCTCTGCCTACACCCTCGGGGATTACGGGTGTGAGTTTATTATTATTATTTTTTTTTTATTTATCTCTTGTTTCTTGGGTGTAATAAAGAATATTGTTATCTTACTTTTAAAAGTGAATAATATAACTCAATATTTTGTGAATAAATCAAGCGTCTACGTGTTGCCGTTGCCGAAAACGAGTAAAATATCACGTTTGGTGTGTGGGAGCCCCCTTAAATATTTATTTTCACAGATGAGGTATTTCTGTTACAAATTTCAACTGTCTAACTATCACGGAGCATGAGATACAGCATGGTGACAGACGGACGGACGGCCAGTGGAGTCTCGGTAATAGGATCCGTTTTACCCTTTGGGTACGGACAGTGGCAGTGACAGTTGACAGTGCCTAAGGCCCGAGCCTAGAGCGGCAGATATTAGGGGCGGCAAATCGTGACAAAAAAATCACTGATGATAGCAAGAAATAACTCAAATGTAAAGTACCTAAATATTTAAAAGGCTGTGCATAATAATGGCGGGCCGCACTGCACTGCAACGAATAGCATTCTTTATAGGTATGCGCCACCAAATTCATTATGTACCTAGTCTAGCGTAAATTCATAATATACCTAGTCTATATGATAGGTGCTGCGTGCTGTGCTGGGAAACTGAGAAAGGGGCGGCACATGGCCTGGGGCCTAGAGCGGCCAAGACTGCAAATCCGCCACTGGGTACGGAACCCTAAAAGATGATCAATTTCATTCAAGTCAAAAACAAATCAGTGCTAAATAAATATTCCGTGATGCCAACAACAACAATTGGGCGACTGATCCTACTGAAGTGAGTGCGTATCATGAGTAACTTTACTTGACTTTTATCAAGTCAAGTTCCAGATACACTCACTTGACTTTTTTGTCGGAAGAGTCCGACCAGGATTCGCTCTGATTCGCAGAGTTTAATCATGGTTAGCAGAGTCGGAGCTCGCGTCGTCGGTTGCTCGTCTCTAAGTAAGTGAACCTAAGTAAGCCCACCCCGATCTGGGGCTCAAATATTTCTGTCTTTGTTTACAAAGAGGATGCTAATTTGATCCTACGAGACTTGGAATTTTAATTAGTCCATTTATATCAACGGAAAAAGGAAAACATCGCCCACCCACGGTAGGCAGGGCATTGTAAGCTCAAAACATCCAAAGGTCGAAAACGAAAGGAAATCGGTAATTCATGAAATTGAAAACTTAGATCATCGAAACGCCGCGCGCCGTTTGGTTGTTTTGAACAACCATTGTTCTAGTGTTCCAGTGAACCAGTGTTCTTTTAATCAAACGTTGAAGTCGTAGACCGCAAGGCACATGTGTGTTGAAGGTAAGTGCCCTGGCTTTCCTGTAGAATTCTCGCATAGTTATACGAAAAGTAGCAATAGGCTATTTCACAGTATGAAAAAGTATTATTTATACGTATTCATATAAATATCTTAAAACCACATTGAAGCATTTTAACTAAAAAAAATGATCATGCATCCAAAAACACGAGGATAAAATTTTATAATTATGTATCTGCAGCCATTTTATCGAAAAGAATATGGCCAGAGTGCGTATACTGAGTTTTGTCATTCACTTTCGATAGCGAGAGCGTGACATGCAAATTGCAATGAATCACTGCGATTTGCATAGGAGTGACAAAGAGACAAATAGGTGGCGCGCTTTGTCACTCCTATACAAATTGCAAACGCTCTCGCTATCGAAAGAGAATGAAAAAACTCAGTATAAGCACTCTGGAGTGGCCAAATTTACGATGACGTTACAGGTCAGTAAATATGGCGTCTGTCGTACATGTCGCTCTTGAACGTAAGAACATTGATGTTGTTTACTGACCTGTGACATCATGATACCTGTGCAACGCCATATTGATTGCAGAAGATAGTTCTTTGGCGGGTTATTCTGAGCACTCAATGAATACCAACAAAATGTGAGTAGGTTTTCAGAGACCTGTCAAATAGCCTATTTCGTGTATCGTAAGCAGCCTCCTGTAGGGCACAGGCCTTCTCTCAGAGAGAGAGAGAGAGAGAGAGAGAGAGAGAGTATGGGCTTTATCACCACGCGTGCCCACCGCGGGTGAATAAAGTAATTAATTGCAGGTTAAACCAGCTCCCAAAGTTTGACAGGGCCTTTTTGTTACACGCTGTATGTATATTGTATATGTTACATAGTTTATCACCGTGTCAAATAAAATCTAAATTATTCCAGCCGTTTTTCGTCAAAAAGCAACAAACATCCACTCATTTATTCGCAAAAGGTTTCACGTTTTTAATATTAGTAAGATTACCACATGAATAAAAAGCCATAAGGCTCATACCTAATGCAAGCAAAGTATCTTATTTTTTATTAATATAGAGAAGAAATATTATACGTGTTAGTATAACTTAGTGTTTAACTAAGTACATACATAGGTACTTAGTTAAACCAGGTAACACACAGATAAACTAACTCGGTTATTTTTAAATTGATCACACAAACGAAAGCCATGAGGAAAGTCAGAGGCTACAATTTTAAGAAATACTTATCGACACTTAAAGCACATGAGCTTATTCTTTGACTATCTGCTCGAATAAACCTAAGATATCATATAACAGCTGTAATGCTCACCCAATTAAACACGTAGACATTTTAAGGTTTTTAACAGGATTTAAAGATGAATGAATAAAGAAACCATAACTATACTTACAGGCCATTGTTCTGGCATGTTTTAAGGGCACTCAACATTAGTTTTGACCTATAAAACTGTCCTTTCGACATGTTTCTCTTTCGTATTCGAGAACCTGTCACTTACAGAGTGCGTATACTGAGTTTTGTCATTCACTTTCGATAGCGAGAGCGTTTGCGATTTGCATAGGAGTGACAAAGCGCGCCATATAGTTGTCTCTTTGTCACTCCTATGCAAATCGCAAACGCTCTCACTATCGAGAGTGAATGAAAAAACTCAGTATACGCACTCCGAGTGCGTATACTGAGATTTGCATAGGAGTGATGTTAAACGCGCGAAATTCGACCATCGAGTACGCATCAAAAACCATTTCATAAACCTAGCAAGTCGCACAACAAACTTTAAAAATCTAGCAAGGGACGCCCCTTACTAGATTTTTAAAGTTGTCGTGCGACTTGCTAGGTTTATGAAATGGTTTTTTAAGCGTTAAATTATTACGGCTGTGTACTTACTAGGTTTTTAGATTTTCAAATTCCCATTTCTCAAAGGTTTTTAGATATTTTGACAATGCTAATCTATGCTTTAAGGCCTAGTAAGCTGCAAAAAGCAAAGACCCGTTTTTTCTTCGAGTTGTCCCTTACTAAGTTTTGAAATTGCACAGCCGAGATGTCAACGCCCGCTACCGCTACATTTCAAGTTTACTCTACTATGCTTTATTTAAATAAATGTAACATCAATTGGAAAAATAAAAATACAAAATTACTTTTAATTTTTATTTTAATTTTAATTTTTCTACCGAAAATATTCTACCGAATACAATTTTGTAAATGGTGTGAGATGTATAGATAAGTGTGCGAATCTTATTCTACCTCTTCGTAAAGCATGCTTAAACAGTATGGAAATAAAGCTTATGTAAATCAGGCTTTAGTCAGATTAGCGGTATTTTGTCAAGACGGAGGATCCGGGATTGGCCCTCAACTGTACATTATATTTTTAAAAGTCAAAAGATATTGTATACCATGCTTAAAAAGCATGAAAATAAAGCAAATGTAAATCAGGCTTTAGGCACTTCGGTAAGATTTTGCAATACATTTTTAAGGCCAGTTTTTCTTGTTGAAGTTTCCCGCGTACGTTTACATTCAAAGAAGGTCGGTTCCACTCGTCAATCCAAACTTTTACTGTGAGGAAAACGTTGTGTTGTAGATACCCAATTAAATGATTGTGAAACTCAAAATCCGGTGCCTTGTGTGCCTTATTATCCGCAACAAATTCTAAGTAATTGGCTATGCTACTTATTTATGAATATGTTTTTTTTTTAATTTATTTTGAAAATATTGACCATTTTAAGAAACTAATTTCGGCATTTTTGAGTTACAATCATTAGGTATATCTCTTTTTAGATTTTTTTTTTTAATTTCGGTGTTTGTCACGTCATCAGATCGTTGATTACTCCCTCCACGGCTGAGATGTAAAGGTTCTCAATTTTGACAGTTTTTAATGACCTTATTTGTGTTTTTTAACGTTCGTCCCTATCTTCTCTTTCTCATATACGAGTACTAGCTGTTGCCCGCGACTACGTCCGCGTGGGCTTTAGTTGAGTAAAGTGTTTGCATATAAGATAGGGATAGTTTTAGCGCATGCGAAAGAGCTTTCATACTAACTTCGCAACCCAGTCTTATCCCCGTAAGGGATAATTTTTAAAAAACTATTTTACATGTATTTCATAAATTTTAGTGAAGTAACTTCCTATTGAATTTCATTCAAATAACTTCAAAAACGGCAAAGTTTCATACTAACTTTGGACCCCCCTCTTACCCCCCTTAAGGGATGATTTTTGAAAAACTATTTTACCTGTATTTCATGACTTTTAATGAAGGACTTTCATGCTGAATTTCATTTGAATAACTTCAAAAATGGCTAAGTTTCATGCCAAGTTTGCACCCCCCTTTTTTCCCCCTTAAGGGATAATTTTTGAAAAATTATTTTACACCTGTTTCATAATTTTAAATGAAAAACCTTCGTACCAAATTTCGTTCGAATAACTTCAAAAACGGCAAAGTTTCATACTCACTTTGAACCCCCATTTTACTCCTTTAGGGGATGAATTTTCAAAAATCCTTTCTTAGTGCTCCTCTACGTTACAAAAAGAATCCCTGTGCAAAATTTCAAGTTTCTAAGCCTTATAGTTTAGGCCCTGCGTTGATATGTCAGTCAGTCAGTCAGCTTCTTCTTTTATATCCTCGTGAGGCCCGACCTTGAAAAGAACAATTGATTTTGTGATCACCTGAGGACATTGGGCCTCACGAGGTTAAATATAGATAACTAGCTGTTGCCCGCGACTACGTCCGCGTGGGCTTTAGTTGAGTAAAGTGTTTGCAAATAAGATAGGGATACTTTTACCGCATGCGAAAGAGCTTTCATACTAACTTCGCAACCCCCTCTTTCCCCCTTAAGGGATGATTTTCGAAAGACTACTTTACACGTCTTTCATGACTTTCAATGAGGGACCTTCATACTGAATTTCAAGATTTTCGGTCATTAGCCTCTGTTCAAAGGTCATAGTGCTCATTCAGTTAATTCTACTTATTACAGATTCTTTCGGGTCTTTCAATGATGCAAACCGGACGCTTTTTATTGCTGTTCAGAATAAGTAACACGAAACCTCTTTGTGTAGCAATTAACTGGCTTCCTTCACTGTAAAAAAGAAATTAGACGTCCGATTGTACAAAGCTAATGTTTTTAAATCGGACAAAGGGCCTCGAACTCAGAATATTATTCCTTATTCTGAGGCCTAGAACCTCGAACCTGTTGCTTGAGTAACCAGAACCAGCCAGCTCTACGTCGATGATACCAAGAAGGATTAGGTTTTTTTTTTAAATAATCAGATACTATATGGTTTATAGTATCTGATTATTTAAAAAAAAAAAACATTCATCGCATACTATTAGACCTTTTTCCTTTTTTTTGTATTTATTTTTAATCTATCTATATATATAAAACGAGAAGCTGTCTGACTGACTGACTGACTGACTGACTGACTGACTGACTGACTGACATATCAACGCAGGGCCTAAATTATAAGGGTTAGAAACTTGAAATTTTGCACAGAGGTTCCTTTTGTAACGTAGGGGGGCACTAAGAAAGGATTTTTGAAAAGTCATCCCCTAAAGGGGTAAAATGGGGGTTCAAAGTTAGTATGAAACATTGCCATTTTTGAAGTTATTCGAATGAAATTCAGTATGAAGGTCCCTCATTGAAAGTCATGAAAGACGTGTAAAGTAGTCTTTCGAAAATCATCCCTTAAGGGGGAAAGAGGGGGTTGCGAAGTTAGTATGAAAGCTCTTTCGCATGCGGTAAAAGTATCCCTATCTTATTTGCAAACACTTTACTCAACTAAAGCCCACGCGGACGTAGTCGCGGGCAACAGCTAGTTATCTATATATATAAAAGGAGAAGCTGACTGACTGACTGACATATCAACGCAGGGCCTAAACTATAAGGCTTAGAAACTTGAAATTTTGCACAGGGATTCCTTTTGTAACGTAGAGGAGCACTAAGAAAGGATTTTTGAAAATTCATCCCCTAAAGGGGTAAAATGGGGGTTCAAAGTGAGTATGAAACTTTGCCGTTTTTGAAGTTATTCGAACGAAATTTGGCACGAAGGTTTTTCATTTAAAATTATGAAATACGTGTAAAATAGTTTTTTTAAAATAATCCCTTAAGGGGGAAAAAAGGGGGGGTGCAAACTTGGTATGAAATTCAGCATGAAGGTCCTTCATTGAATGTCATGAAATACAGGTAAAATAGTTTTTCAAAAATCATCCCTTAAGGGGGGTAAGAGGGGGTCCAAAGTTAGTATGAAACTTTGCCGTTTTTGAAGTTATTTGAATGAAATTCAATAGGAAGTTACTTCACTAAAATTAATGAAATACATGTAAAATAGTTTTTTAAAAATCATCCCTTAAGGGGGTAAAAGGGGGGGTGCAAAGTTAGTATGAAACTTAGCCATTTTTGAAGTTATTCGAATGAAATTCAACATGAAGGTCCTTCATTGAAAGTCATGAAAGACGTGTAAAATAGTTTTCCAAAATCATCCCTTAAGGGGGTAAGAGGGGGTTGCGAAGTTAGTATGAAACTTTGCCATTTTTGAAATTATTCGAATGAAATTCAGCATGAAGGTCCTTCATTGAAAGACGTGTAAAGTAGTTTTTCGAAAATTATCCCTTACGGGGATAACAGGGGGTTGCGAAGTTAGTATGAAAGCTCTTTCGCATGCGCTAAAACTATCCCTATCTTATTTGCAAACACTTTACTCAACTAAAGCCCACGCGGACGTAGTCGCGGGCAACAGCTAGTACTCGTATATGAGAAAGAGAAGATAGAGACGAACGTTAAAAGAAACAAATAATGTCATTGAAAACTGTCAAAATTGAGAACCTTTACATCTCAGCCGTGGAGTGAGTAATCAACGATCTGATAACGTGACAAACACCGAAATAAAAATCTAAAAAGAGAATATACCTAATGATTGTAACTCAAAAATGCCGAAATTAGTTTCTTAAAATGGTCAATATTTTCAAAATAGATTTAAAAAAAAAACATATTCATAAATAAGTAGCATAGCCAATTACTTAGAATTTGTTGCGGATAATAAGGCACACAAGGCACCGGATTTTGGGTTTCACAATCATTTAATTGGGTATCTACAACACAACGTTTTCCTCACAGTAAAAGTTTGGATTGACGAGTGGAACCGACCTTCTTTGAATGTAAACGTACGCGGGAAACTTCAACAAGAAAAACTGGCCTTAAAAATGTATTGCAAAATCTTACCGAAGTGCCTAAAGCCTGATTTACATTTGCTTTATTTTCATGCTTTTTAAGCATGCTATACAATATCTTTCGTCTTTTAAAAATATAATGTACTAATAATATAATATACAGTCGAGGGCCAATCCCGGATCCTCCGTCTTGACAAAATACCGCTAATTTGACTAAAGCCTGATTTACATAAGCTTTATTTCCATACTGTTTAAGCATGCTTTACGAAGAGGTAGAGTAAGATTCGCATACTTATCTATACATCTCACACCATTTACAAAATTGTATTCGGTAGAATATTTTCGGTAGAAAAATTAAAATAAAAATTAAAAGTAATTTTGTATTTTTATTTTTCCAATTGATGTTACATTTATTTAAATAAAGCATAGTAGTGTAAACTTGAAATGTAGCGGTAGCGGGCGTTGACATCCTGAGATACAGTGTTTACCACTAGTTCAGATGTCAGCGTTTTTACTTGAATGTACAGATGCACTACAAGCATCATTGCATATTGGGGGCCTTACATACTTTATCAAATTAATGTAATGGTTCTCGTTTTAATAATGAATAAATTTACTAAATTACTGAAGCTAGAGACGCCAAAAGCGTACGCCGATTCATTGTTTTTATTGCGCATCATACATTATAAAAGTACTTGTAAAATTTTAAACACTCAGTATACAACCCACCATTACTGATTTATTATTTGCAAATTTATGTACTTCTAAAAGGAAACTGTTAATTATCGACCGAACAAATTACCAACGCCATTCCGTAAATTACTTCATTACCGTAAGTCTGTACGGGTGTACGCTTTTGGAGTCTCTTTTCTATCCTACCTCTATTTAAAGCATGCTTTAAAAGCATGGAAATAAAGTTAACGTAAATCAGGCTTTAGTCAGATTAGCGGTATTTTGTCAAGGCGGAGGATCCGGGTTTCGTCCTCAACTGTACAAATATTTTTAATGCTCAAAGCAAGTTTGTATAGCATGCTTAAAAATAATGAGAATAAAGCAAATGTAAATCAGGCTTTAGTCAGATTAGCGTGTTTTATCAAAACGGTGGATAGGGGTTTGGTTCTCAACAGTAGGTACATTATATTTAAAAGTTAAGGGAAGTTTTTTACTTTAGAAGTTGTAATTCTCAAGATGTCTTGTTTAAAGGCTAAACAGGTATGTACGTTGAAGAGCACTGTTGCATGAGATACTGGAGTTAGATTCTGTTAATGCATTGTAATACAATGACAACTGTATGAACTTGGCGATTTAGTTTCATCGCCGCTTCAAGTCTACGCGCCACACATATTTAACAATATAGCCGTCAATGGTATGAAAAATGTGTCATGTCACCCGAACGTGTATCTGTCATCGTACTGTAATGCACTAACTGAATCGGAGCTCAGGTCTAGAACCTAGTTCAGGCACAGAAGATAATTGTTTATACGCAGCTTTGCCTCATATATTGAATGTGAAAATGTAAACGAACCACAATTTTTAAAATGTGTACAAATAGTGGTTGTGATTATAGAAATAATCATCATTATTAAAGTTATACTAAATTAAATTAAATTACTTTAATAAAGATGATTATTACTATAATCATCATCATCAACCCATTATGTCCCCACCGAGAGGCACGGATCTCTTCCCTGAGGAAGGTATAGGCATACTCCACCACGGGGGCCAAGTCCGGAATGGTGGAGGCTTGTAAGACTAGTGGCTTGTCTTACTGTTAGAAGTTTTCAAGCCGCCCTAAGGCCTCTGACTTGGCTTAAGGACTGCCATCTATCGACGGCAGCCGGCACCAACTGCTTAACGTGCCTTGCGAAGCACGGAACCGCTCGGAAAAATGCCACTAGCGTTAGTCATAGACGGTGACCCATCCATAGACTGAACGCGCCGTATGTTGCTTAACCTTAGCCATAATTATTATTATTATTATGGCGACAGGCTTGCCACTGGTCACGTTTGGGACCTAATAAACTCGGCAAAACATGGGCCCAGTTCTAGTGATTGTTGCCTCTGCCTACCCCCTCGGGGATAACGGGCGAGAGTTTATTTATTTATTTTTATTTAATTATTATTATTCATTATCATCATCGGCATGCGCTTGTCCACTGCTGGACATAGGCTTCTCCCATTTCACGCCCCTGCGCACGGTTCTCGACTACTCTCTTGAAGCTCTATTATTATTATTATAGACCACACGTTATGGTTGAAAACCCCTATTCTAAAGTACGTTACAATCCAAAAGAAAATCGTTCAGCCGGATAAAATAAATACTACATGACACGCACACAACATACAGCACATGACCTTACATCCGTGCACTCTACCTACTTCGAGAGACTGCAACTAAAATGTAAAGAATGATTGGCTGTTGACCATAAAAGTGGGGGCCTTATTGCTAGAAAGGCTGAAGTCTGCTTCGTTGGTCATGCCGTTAAGGCGCTTAGCCACCGAGAAAGAGGTGGTGGGTTTGATTCCCGTACACTTGTACAAATGGCCTCAATAAGACCAAACACTAGTCTTACAAACCTCCATCCGGACTTGGCCCCCGTGGTGGAGTATGGCCTATACCTTCCTCAGGGAAGAGACCCGTGCCCCTCAGTGGGGACATGATGGGTTGATGATGATAGGTGTTTTTCGATGTACGAGTATGCAATGTCATTGCCTGGTTACTGCAGCACAGGGTACCCTAGTTTGGGAACAGGCCAAGTGATTGTGTTGTGTGGGAAAAGAAATTCCTTCCAGACAACCCTAGATACAAACTTAGGACATCTAGGATGTGACGCAAGCGATCCACCGTTACATTGTTTACATGAAGGCCAAGTTTCTCTTGTAATAGTATATGTATATAGCTCTAGATTCATAACGGTCACGCAGTCTAGAAAGCTGAGTGCTCCACTTTGCAACACTATAAGTTATTCTAAACACGGAGCAATCCATTTATTAGATTGTTGATGTTTAATACGCGTAAAGGTTTGAGAGGTTTAAAAATAAACACAAACATGTGCATTTGTGCATAGGTACAAGCACATACGTTAATTCTGGCCCCACACTAACATACCCGTGGGTCGTGGGAATCAGAAACAGTGACGTCACAAACATGTAAACATCTAAGACCTGGGCCTAGATTCTCCTAACGTATTGTAGTACAATGACAGTTACAACTGCATGAACGCGGCGATTTCATTTCATTGCCGCTTTTAATCTACGCGGGCACACGTATCCATACCCTTGAAATGGTTTACTAATGTATTGCCAAAAATCGTTTCCCAAAGTATTACTTCCCAAACTATTTTCCGCAAATTATCACTTGGCAAAAAAACATTTCTCAAAACAACTTAAAGCAAATAAACAGTTAGCAAAAGTTATTATGGCAAGTTATTGTTTACCAAATAAATACTTGGTCAAAATTCATTTTACCAAGCATTATTCAGTCAAAAGTATCGTTTGGCAAAAAGTACCTTTCCATACAATACCGAATACGCTGCCGGCAATGTGTGTAAATGACACAACAAAGTCGAGTCTGTTTTCGATCTTACATAGAGAACCTAACGCTCCGACGCGCTCCGCTTCGCTACGCGCGTCGTCGCACCTATATTTCTGTTGCCACGTATTCTTTACATCGCCGACCCTCCGTTCAATAATAATTAGTACCTAATCGTCAACTATATTTATGCCAAATAATAATTTGACCAAATGAATAAAAGCCAAAATAAAACGTTAGCATAATAAACGATTGTCTTAATAAAACTTGACGCAGTAAAATTATGCGAAATGATAATTTGACCAAATGAATAAAATGCGAAATGAAAACTTGCTAAAGTTTCATTTGGGAAATGAAACTGATGCCATAAGTTTATTGGGAAGTAAAATTTGGCGAAAAATACTTTGGCTAAACGGCGGTATCCCCCTTGAAATACTTCACAGTACTATACTATACAGTGACATCAACGTAAACGATGTCTATGTATTATACGCTCGCAGTAGTGTTTGTGTGACATATATTCGTAGTGTTTAGTTAGCAATAAGTTTTACTTAAAGTACATTGTTTTGTGACTAAGCACGGCACTTCATATTCGGAGGTGAACTAATAAACATGTAAACATAACACCGCATTTTACCTCAAGCAACCCCTTCAGATGAGCGACCCAAGTATCATCATATTTCATGGCGACCCTGCCACGTCTTTCTTGCGAGTCTACTACGAAGAAAGAAGACTGAAAGACCGAACATATCAAGCACAAAAATGTCAAATCTCTACGGAACCTCTATAAAATCTCTATGAAGACAGAAGAATCGGCTGCTAACTACAATTTTTGAAGCAACCCCTTCAGATCAGCGACCCAAGTATCATCATATTTCACCCTAGCAGTATTTCAATGGTTTAAAAATTATGTGACGTGACCCGACAGAGTATCTGTCATTGAACTATAATGCATTAGCAGAATTGAGGCTCTGAAACCTGGGCAGATACGCTAACCTCTGCGCCACAGAGTAAGTCGTCGTAATTGCAGCGTTTAGAATAGAATCGTTGCAAGAAAAAAAAAACATTATTATAAGTTGAAAAGTTAATTCAACTTGTATATGATATGGAAGAGCGGGTTTCCCTGTCATAGGTATTTCATACTTAAAAGGGAATCCCAGCCAAAGTGTACAATGTTAGAAACAGTAACGGATGGTTGAAAACTCAACAACATTTTAATAAATAACAAACAATAATTTTATCAATTGGGCCTACAATTACATTTGAATTATTATTTTGATTTTTAAGCATGCTTTCCGTAGCGGTAGAATATAATAGAGACGCCAATTTCTTTTATAAGTACATAAGCAAATAATAAATCAGTATTGTCAGTTAAGCAACATACGGCACGTTCAGTCCATGGACGGGTTCCGACCGGTTCCGTGGCATGCCGTCGATAGATGGCAATCGTTAAGCGAAGTCAGAGGCCTTAAGGCGGCTCGAAAACTTCTGACAGTAAGACCAGCTACTAGTCTTACAAGCCTCCACCAATCAGGACTTGGCCCCCGTGGTGGAGTATGGCCTGTACCTTTCTCAGAGAAGAGACCCGTGACCTCGGTGGGGACATAATGGGTTGGTGATGATGGTCGGTTGTGTACTATGTATTCAAGATTTTTTTTAAAGTACTTTTACAATTTAATTATCGGCATACGTTTTTGCCGTCTCTATTTTATTCAACCTTTACGGAAAGCATGCTTAAAAAGCATGAAAATAAAGCAAATGTAAACCAGGCCTTAGTCTAGAATTTACCTAAATATATTAAAATAACCTCCTACTATTAAAATTATAGACCAAGAATTTATGTACAAAATAATGAATTATTTAAATAGAAAATTGAGGCCACATCGCTGGTATCGGCCGGTAAGATGATGGTTGTATAAATAAAATAAAATAAAATTGATTTGGCAAGAACAAACCTGTTAGGTACTATAAGTACTATTTTATAAATTTTATCTTATATTATATATTTTAAATCTTAAGATTAGCTAAACTACATAAGTGCTGTCATATACTGTAGGTTTCAGATTTCAGCTGTTATATGAGCTAGACTGGGTCTGTAATAGAGATTATCAGCTTCCATCAACATTATGGCCTGAGACTACACTATTGTAGAATTAAAGAGAACCTGAAGGTAGCATTAAATGATTTATTTTTTACTAGGTTTACTGTGTTGCTAAGCTCAAGTAGAATTAAAATTAAAAGGAAGGCCGGCCCAAAACAAAATGAAAAAGACACAAGTGTCGGTGTGTGTGTGTGTGTGTGTGAGGGTGTGTTTGAGTGTGTGTTTGAGTGTGTGTGTGAGTGTGTGTGTGAGTGTGTGGGTGTGAGTGTGTGGGTGTGAGGGTATGTGTGTGTGTGTGTGTGTTATTAAATATTTTGATTGTCCTACAATAAAAGTATGGGCGTAGCCAGGTGCGGGCAGGGCGGGGACTCGCCACAGTTCTTATAAACGTGTCTGTACGCTACGCATTATTTATTTAAACTTCAGCGCACCTCAAGTAGCTTGTACTTGAAATACCTCATGTGTTTTATAATTTACGTAGCCGTACATTTTCCCACAGTAGGCCAGTTAAACCCCGCCAGGTGTAATTACCCCACTTGTAGATAACTAAGCGTGCGGAACCCATGAACTAGAAATACAGGGTATTCTGCGCATATCCTGACCTTAGGCGAAGTTGCGGGACGACCTAAATGCATTCTTGCCGGGATGGCGCGAGGTGGCTAGACAAGGAGAGTTGGAAAGCAGGAGGGGAGACCTTTGCCCGGTAGTGGGATACAAAAGTGGCTCTGGATAAGTTAAAAAAATATCCTGAAACACCTCAATTAAAGTTTACGACTTTGTTTCTGAGATTATCTCAGATTGAAATTTTTCGACAGACACTGACGATAGTCTTCATTATTCAGCCACAAGAAGTCCACTGCTGGACATAGGCCTTCTCCACGCCTTCTCCATGGATTTCCAAAAAGACCGGTTGGAAGCGGCTTGCATCCAGCGTCTCCCTGCCACTTGGATGAGATCGTCTGTCCATCTTGTGGCTGGTAGTCCTACGCTGCGCTTGCTGATGTGTGGTCTCCATTCAAGAACCTTTCGGCCCTATCGATATTCGGATATATTCTAGCCACAAACAATTCAACCTTTGGAGGAGTACTAACCAGATACCTGTCCACCTGGAAATCTTGGATAGGAAATGGCGCTGGATAGGCCACACACTACGCCGGGACAAGACATGCCTGGCCAGACAAGCCCTCATATGCACGCCCCCTGGCAACAGAAAGTGGGGACGGCCGGGGACAACCTGGAAAATATCTATAACCCAAGAAGTCAAGTCGATCGGTACTAGCTGGCCTGAATACGGTATTTGACACTATCAACGATAAATTATTTGAGATGCTCGATTAAAACAAACATTACGAAATGATTCGCAAAATGTATCTCTTTTAAACATTTACTAGATATTACAATTTTTAAATAGATGAAACATAAAAAGAGTGCTCTGAAATGTGACGTCACAAGCAAGTATTTTCATACAAAATTCCGTTTTATAAGTAACTCATTTGACATCCTGTCAAATACCCAATTGGAAGCTGCCGCGAACGACCGTCATAAGTGGACATCTGTGGTTAAGGCCCTAATGCTCCCATACACAGAACGTTCTGTGCTCCCATAAACATTTTTTTTTAAACATTTACATACAGGCAGATACATTGCTTCTGGCCCCACACTAGGATACCCTGTGTCGTGGGAACCAGAAACAGTGACGTCACAAACATGTAAACATCCAAGACCTGAAGTTTTTTTTCTCCCCACCCGGGGATCGAACCCGGGACCTCTCGCATGGTAAGCAGATGCGCTAACCGCTACGCCACAGAGGTCTACCGAAGACGAAAAAGATTTTCTAACATTTTATCCTTCCGTTTTGTCGGCGTGATTAATATGCAGTACCTATGTCTTTGCCAGACAACTTTCTAGTACCTACTTGTCTCTGTGCCATGCCGCTACATCCGTAGCGGTTAAAAGCGAGTTAAAAGACCGAAGAAGAAGAACAAAATGTCTTTAGAAACATCGGACTTACATATTATAATTTCCGCTTCGGCGCTCTACCTATATCGGAAAAAATCATTGCTCTTCGTTGAATAGTGTTGAATTAAGCAGAAAACCGGAAAACCTCATGGCAGTATGTTATTATTATATTTTTTTAGAAATGGAAAATTTAATTCATAAAATTTAAAAACCGTCGAAAAAAATTGTCGTAAATTGTCGCTTTAACCGACATGTTACAGGAATTGCTCATTATTCATCATTGTTTTAATTCTCAATGTATAATTTAATAGGGGTTTGCTGAAAATCAGCGTTGTGTTGATCACTCACACACAGCATTGGGGCTGAGCTTACTCCTTTTTTTGTAATTTTTTTATTTGTAATTTATTTTATTCTTAATACTAGTAATTTATAAACCAATGAGATTCTTATGTAATTTAATCTATTTCGATGATAAAAATTTAATTTTTTTTGTTACTCTGTATAATGCTTCTTTAAACTGTTAACAAAATTTCAAAACCAGCTGCTCCAGCTTGGAAAAAAAGGAGACTTTTAAAAAAAATAACTTAAATTTTGTACTCATTTTTAATTTTAATTTTAGTTTTCATTATGTTTGTGTTGAAAATAAAAAATAAATTTTTTTTTTATATTTTTCTGATAACCAGTATGACTTGCCTTTTCACCCGATTCCGGCTTGACACCCTTTTGGGACACCCTGTATACATCCCACTTCAGGCTACAGGCCTTCTCTCAGAGAAAGAGTATGGGCTTTAATCACCACGCGTGACCACCGCGGATTGGTGATTGCAATTGCAACCGCTGAGGTGTTGAATAGCTCAGACCCTCGGGTTTCCTCACGATGTTTTCTTTCACAGTTAGCGAGTGGTATTGCTACTGTAACTTCACAAATGTATCATCGTCAACCCATTATGTCCCCACCGAGGGGAACGCTTCTTTTCCCTGAGAAAGGTATAGGCCATACTCCACGGGGGCCTAGTCCGGATTGGTGGAGGCTTGTAAGACTAGTGGCTGGTGAAAATAAATTTAAAAGTAAACGCCCTCGTTGGGAATCGAAGCTGGAGCTTCCGAGTTCATTGTTCTACCCACTAGTACACCACCACGGTTTAATCCGTTAAGCCGTGCTGGTATACTTGTGGTTAGAACAATTAATAATTGCGATTAGATCCGTCTAATCGCAATTATTTATTGGTAAACCTGAAGGTCAGACGTGTTGATATCCTCAGCTTGAAATTGTCAATCTGCGGAGGGCACATTTGGCAATTAAGCCCATACACTCTTTCAGGGCAGAATCGCTCGTAGCCTGGGCTGCCTGAGTGATCTTAAACGATCACTAATGTTAAGCAACATACGGCGCATTCAGTCCATGGATGGGTCACCGTCTATGACTAACGCTAGTGGCATTTTTCCGAGCGGTTCCGTGCGTCGCAAGGCACGCTAAGCAGTTGGTGCCGGCTGCCGTCGATAGATGGCAGTCGTTAAGCCAAGTCAGAGGCCTTAGAGCGGCTCGAAAGCTTCTGACAGTAAGACCAGCCAGTAGACTTACAAGCCTCCACCAATCCGGACTTGGCCCCCGTGGTGGAGTATGGCCTATACCTTCCTCGTGGAAGAGACCCGTGCCCCTCGGTGGGGACAATTAATGGGTTGATGATGATGATGATGAAATGGCATTGGAGCATCTCGAACTCTGATAGTTTTATTTGTATACCGCGAGATACTGAAAAATACCCAGGACATAGGGATTTACCGACTACAATCACAGTACAAATAAAGAGTAAGTGCAAAGTTAATGTAAAACGAAAGCCAGTCAAGATAGTCTCGCGAATCCAGGGTTCCGTAACAACTTAAATATGACTTTACAAAATCGCTACAATGTGTTTTATTTTCCGAACTAAAACTTTCGTCCGACAAAAAAATCATAGATAAGCTCACGCCTGTATCAAAGGGGTAGGCAGGGTCCAGGGACTGCCACATGAAGCTAATAAATATGATTTCATTCATTTGGCCATAGTCCTGCTCACACTTGGCCAGTTTTTAGTACGTTTTGTTGTTACACTACGCGCCAGAGCCATATATTCACACCAAGTTTGACTCTTGTATGTAACACCTGTTTTATGATAGAGCAATAACAAAAACAAACGTTAAATGTCACGTCTTTTCATCCTATAATAATGTGTAATAAAATAAAAAATAAATAAACTCACGCCCGTTATCCCCGAGGGGGTAGGCAGAGGCAACAATCACTAGAACTAGGCCCACGCTTTGCCGAGTTTATTAGGTCCCAACGTGACAGGTGGCAAACCTGTCGCCGTTATAATGTAAATCCCGTAATACACCGAATTTGGCCGCAGTGACTGGGATTTGGCTATCGAACGTGAAGCTAATGTGCCCTCAGGCGACTGAAATAGCCAAATTTGGCGTAGAATTTGCGTCCACATTCGCTGCTCGTTAGCACCCTTCCGACGAAGTTATAGATATTTTCGCAGGTAGTCGGGCCTTGGCTGATTCTCAGAAAATGGCTCAAATTACATAATTTCTTTAGCGCATTTTTTTTTCATATTAATTCAATAAAAAGTAACATATATTGTAGGTTTATTGGCCTTGAAGATTGTGTTGTAACATATTTGTAGGTTTTGGTGGCATTTACTACAATATATGTTACTTTAATTTGAGTTAATATGAAAAATAAATGCACCAAAGAAATTATGCAGTTCTGAGAATCACCCCCTTGAGCTCTTCTCGCTTAGCATCGAAAACAAAAACACGATTTCTTAAAAAATTCCTCAAATGCAGTTTAAATGGTATAACTATGGTAAATGGAAGATCATAACACAACGACAAGATTACAAGAAGAGGAGTCGAGTCTAATAAATAAGACTTAAAGATTATTTCTCGGCGCCACAAGCATAAGCACAAGCAAACTCCCAAATTACTTAAAAGAATTAAATAACGACAACAATTTCAATAAAGATCTAAAGAAAATACTAATATCAAAATGTTATTATACCATAGAAGAATATTTTAAAGATAGTATAGATGAAACAAGATAATTAATTGTTTAGATAGATAGATAGAATATTCATTATTGTACTCACAAATAACATTTAAATATAATCTTTTAAATAGAATAACTAAAATTGCATGATTATTAATTCAATATTTTCCAATTGTAAGTTAATGTAATGCATATTTCAAATAGCACTTTAAAATGTTGCGTGCCCTACAGGGTCCACAAAGATCTCATCAAATAACTGTTAAGTTAAATTGTAACAACCCTACAACTTGTGGAATGCAATAAAGTATTGAGTATTTATTTATTGAGCATTTAGTCGGGTTTGTCATTCTTAGGGTTCCGTACCCAAAAGGTAAAACGGACCCTATTACTGAGACTCCGCTGTCCGTCCGTCCGTCTGTCACCAGGCTGCATCTCATGAACCGTGAACGACGACAGGTAGACGCTTGAAATATTCACAGAATATTTAGTTATTTCACTTTAAAAATAAATAATAAAATTAAAATTAAACAAATATTCAAGGGGCTCGAATACAACAAACGTGGTTTTTTTTTCTTCATATTGATAACGGCAATATAGGTAGACTTGAAATGTTGACAGATTATTAAGTTATATTACTCACTTTAAAAATAAATATGAAAATTAAATTAAATAAATATTCAAGGGGGCTCCCATACAACAAACGTGATTTTTTTCCAATTTTATAATTTTACGGAACCCTTCGTGCGCAAATCCGACTCGCACTTGCCCGGTTTTTATCTGTACAGGAGAGTGCTACTATAGATCTTACTATACAAACGACATTATACAACTGAATTATCCTTGCAGTCGAATAAGATAATTTAAAAACTCGTATGTTCCTCCTCAATATGAGGAACATTTAATTATAAAAAGTCATTTTCGTCATTTTTGTACGAACATACCTACGCTTGTGACGTCGAGATTTATACTGATTTTTTCACAGAATCCGCCTTAATTTAAAAAATTATAGAACACCAGGTGTAACTAGTCCACATGTTGTTTATTAGTTATTACGCGTGTGGAACCCGGAGCTAGAAATACTATAAACTAGCAAACTGCCCCGGCTTCGCACGGGTGGCAAAAACGTTTCCGTGGAAATAGCTAATATAGCTGTTCCGTGGAAAATTCCCGGGGTAGTAATTTTTTACACCTTGGGTTATATTATTCGAGATTTCGTACAGAACCCTAAACCTTTTGAAAATTCAATATGGCCTATTATGTTACTCACGAAGAATGTAATTTTCTAATGGCGAAAGAATTTTAAAAATCGACACACACAAAAGTACAAATCTTTCCTCTTTATAATATTAGTATAGATAGATTTTTTTTAATGCGCATTGCGCATATCCTGGACCAAGGTGAAGATGGCGGGGCGACCTAAATGCATTCTTGCCGGGATGGTGCGAGGTGGCCAGCCACCTTGCCTGTCCCCAGGGACAGAGAGAGTTGGAAGAAAGGAGGGGAGGCCTTTGCCCAGCAGTGGGACACAAAAGTGACTACGTAAGCTAAATCCTGAAATATCCACATAAAAATAGAGTTTGTTAATATGATTATAGTTTATATGTATGGTACGACAACTTTGGTTTTAAGAGATTTTCTCGGAAAGAAAAAAGATCGGGGCTTACATAATTTCGATTCCAATTCGGCGCTCTATGAATATTGCAGAAAATCGTTGTCTTGCATAGGGTTTACTAATGTATTGCCAAAAATCGTTTCCCAAAGTATTACTTCCCAAACTATTTTCCGCAAATTATCACTTGGCAAAAAAACATTTCTCAAAACAACTTAAAGCAAATAAACAGTTAGCAAAAGTTATTATGGCAAGTTATTGTTCACCAAATAAATACTTGGTCAAAATTCATTTTACCAAGCATTATTCAGTCAAAAGTATCGTTTGGCAAAAAGTACCTTTCCATACAATACCGAATACGCTGCCGGCAATGTGTGTAAATGACACAACAAAGTCGAGTCTGTTTTCGATCTTACATAGAGAACCTAACGCTCCGACGCGCTCCGCTTCGCTACGCGCGTCGTCGCACCTATATTTCTGTTGCCACGTATTCTTTACATCGCCGACCCCCCGTTCAATAATAATTAGTACCTAATCGTCAACTATATTTATGCCAAATAATAATTTGACCAAATGAATAAAAGCCAAAATAAAACGTTAGCATAATAAACGTTTGTCTTAATAAAACTTGACGCAGTAAAATTATGCGAAATGATAATTTGACCAAATGAATAAAATGCGAAATGAAAACTTGCTAAAGTCTCATTTGGGAAATGAAACTGATGCCATAAGTTTATTGGGAAGTAAAATTTGGCGAAAAATACTTTGGCTAAACGACGGTATCCCCTTGCATAGCACTCATTCTGTGTAACTTATTAAATATGGTTGTAAGCATTGTGTATCAATCAGCACCACTACAGAGCAGAAAAACCGGAAAACATCATCAGTTTATGTTATTTCAAATTTCCGTATGCCTATCAGTTATTTTCATACACCTCCTGCGGTTGACTGATAGAAAATGCTTGTAGCATTAAGTCCGCCGCATTGCCCTTGTAAATTTTACTTATGTGCAATAAACGTATTATTAAAGTATAATTTTCGTCGGAATCGAACATGACAGTGTTAACTTTTAGAATAAACCTCGGCTACTATCGGATAGAATCGGATATATTCGTGTAATAGAAATAGCGAAACTAATATTGCCTTAATTTCGAAATCGGAACTAATATGACACTTAATTTCACATACAAAGCAGGAAGTAGTATTACACTCGTGTGCTTTCGGCGAAAACCGAAGCCTACTCTAGAGCCCGAGGTATATTCTAAAAGCTATCAGACTAATTGTATCAACCCATCATGTCCCCACCGAGGGGCACGGGTCTCTTCCCTGAGGAAGGTATAGGCCATACTCCACCACGGGGGCCAAGTCCGGATTGGTGGACATTTATTCATTTTCATTAGTCCGGATCGCTCGTAGCCTGGGCTGCCTGAGTGATCTTAAACGATCACTAAGGTTAAGCAACATACGGCGCGTTCAGTCCATGGATGGGTTACCACCCTAGGGTGGCCACCCTAAGGCCTCTGACTTGGCTTAACGACTGCCATCTATCGACGGCAGCCGGCACCAACTGCTTAACGTGCCTTGCGAAGCACGGAATCACTCGGAAAAATGCCACTAGCGTTAGTCGTAGACGGTAACCCATCCATGGACTGAACGCGCCGTATGTTGCTTAACCTTAGTGATCGTTTAAGATCACTCAGGCAGCCCAGGCTACGAGCGATCCGGACTAATGAAAATGAACAAATGTTTTTTTTTTTTTCATTTCATTTTCAGACTGTAGCAGTTTGTAGAACATATAACAAAAATAAGTTATTTCTTTACTACACAGACTATTGTGTTGCGCTATTATGTATTAAAAAAAATACTTACAATCGAATTGAGAACCTTCTCCTTTTTTGAAGTCTGTTTACCCTCAATCAAACCGTGGGAGAATAGCTCCCACATTAAATTGAACCTTATCAACTTGAAATAAAGTCATACTACCAATGAAAAATTCATACTACCCATGCCCGATTAAGGGTTAACAATTATATCACCTCGAAGCTCGAAATTTCAATTATGGTTCAATAGAAAATGCCCTTTCAAAGTCAGTGGACAGACTGACAGACATACAGACGCTTAGGCATAGTAGGTAATGCTATGGTCCTGTCAGCACCCTTCGTGCCTGCGGTATCCTGATTAACAACAACACAAATGCCGCAACTCAAATATTAAGTTAATAATAATATTAAGTCATAATTAATAGTTCGTAATTGCGTTGTTTCTAATTCTATTGTTTATTTTAGACTTTTATTATTCAGATTTTTTTGTGTTTGATCATTGTTGTAAGCTTAACTATTGAATTAGGGATTCCGGATAGGAGAATTAGTTAAGTTTGTTAAAATAAATAAGTAATAAAAAAATTATTCCGGATACACTTGACATTTCATAAAAACGCGATTCCCTTAAAACGCCTTTCAACAAGAACTTTGTTTTCTAAAACAAAATAAAACAAAGAATTTAAATGAAGATGACTCAAATTTTTATTGTATCACGAAGAGAAAAGTTTGGCAATTATGAATGAAAAATGATATCTGGTGTCCACCACGAGCACGCTGACAAATGTCGATTCTTTCTTAAAAGTTTTTAATCAGTTTTTGGCAAAATGGCGGGTCTGTTTCGTTAATCACATCACGGATTTCGAGTTTTAAGGCTGCAATCGATGCGATTGACTCTGTCCTTAACATAGCTCCACAAAATGTAAGGCTGAATTTCGTGAAATACTCTACACTTAACCGCTGAATTTCGTGAAATTAAGCGATCGGGAAAATTGCTGTGTGACATGTGGCACCGTACTGTTGAAACCACATGTCAGTGATATCCACGTCATCAATAATAGGCCAAAATTGAGTTGCCAACAACTTGCGATACTAGCGTGATCCATCGACCGTTACCGCGAGTGATTAAGGGTGTAACAAGGGTAAATGTTGCAAAATTGGCTAGCTTTAACTGAAATGTTAGGCAAAAGTACGCACTAAAAAATTCTGAATAAAATATTTGGTAATAAAGGATATATCAGTGACTAATTCGTACGGAAAAAAATTTGCATTTAAATTGTCTAGATGGCAAAAAAAAAATGTTTTTCCAAAAGCTTTATTTTCCACAGAATCTAATTTCGCTGGTAAACGATAGTAGCTTTTCATTTAAATCTTTCATGCAAATATCGGCCACATCAATAACTGCAATCCTATCTGCTCATATATTTTTTAATGTTAATATCAAGCGTGATTAGTACAAAATTGTACGATTTCTTAATTAGCGCAGGGAATAATCGCCATCGAACATCCGCCACATCTCTTATCTGTGTAATCTTTGGATTATGGATTAGCCCTTAAAGTATTCGCCGAAGAAGTACAACAAACATTCAAGAGATTGCACTAGTTTATTATGTTATAACTCAGAGGTCAAATGCTCAAAGTCATTCGCCCTTGTTACAGCCTTAAAAACTTTGATGAAAGAATCGACATTGTCAGCGTGCTCGTGGTGGACATTTGCCAGATATCATTTTTTATTCATAATTGCCAAACTTTTCCCTTCGTAATAAAATAAAAATTTGAATCATCTTCATCTAAATTCTTTGTTTTAGAAAACACAGTTCTTCTTGAAAAACCCTTTATAAATAATCTGTGGGTGCGGTTACCTGTACCTATAGCTTTTACCTAAAAAAAACTTTCCTACCCTCTAATATACAGCGCCACCAAGTTATCTGTTCAGGTGGGCAAAATTGTTACTTTTTAGTTAAATTAACTAACTAATTAATTGTAAATCATGTTCCCCATTTTTGTTTTATTTATTCACTTACTGAGATTTATAGATATATTTTCATTAAAATTGAAAGATGGGTTAAAATATTCTCATAGTTCTAGGTAAATTTCTGAAATGTTACTACTAAATTCTCCACTAGCGCCGCTTTCAACTGAACAGATAAGATGGTGGCACTGTAATGAAAGTAGGTAGGTAGGAGCTGCATAAGACTGTTCTCTACGAACCATACTGTCTCGGTCTCTCAAAACAACATTTTTAATTATTGTAATAAAATGAGTAAACCTTGATAAATGTGGTCTGAGGGTTCGATGCATAATGAGATTACGCACACAGTTTTGTTTTCTTATAAGTACCTACGTAGTTTTTAATAAAGAAAAATTGTTTAGAAAATTATTAATTATAGTGCTCATGAAAGTTTTAATATAACTTGCTTGGTTCGACAGCACAAGCGTGCATTTTATTTTTCAGACGAACTGTGGCTAGACATAAAGGTTATTGACGTCACGCGGTACCATTGAATTTGAAGTACAGTCGATTAATACTATTGAGAGCACATGAAAATTGAAATTTTATTGGGTCGGTATTTCATAAGTAAATACTTAAGAGCCAGTTTCTGAATTGAGAATTTCGCTAAGTAACTACTTAACTGTGTGACGACCTCTGTGGCGCAGCGGTTAGCGCATCTGGCTACCATGCGAGAGGTCCCGACTGGGGACAAAAAAAAAAGAAACCCAGGTCTTGGATGTTTATATGTTTGTGACGTCGCTGTTTCTGGTTTCCACGACAAAGTGTATCCTAGTGTGGGGCCAGAAGCAATGTATGTGCCTGTATGTAAATGTTATGTAAGTGTAACCTAGTACTGTCTCGTCAAATTTCACTTAAAAGAACGTAACAGAACGTTACTGAAGTATTTACATCGGTAATTAAGTAGAGTGCACACCACGCGTGTCAAGGACGATTTGCATTTGACTGTACTATGTATGTAGATAGACATTTAAATCTATTGCATACCTGTTATTATGTTTACATAGATAAGATACTTACTTAACATTTGATTGATCGATTGTATACTATTAAGAGGTAGTTGTTAATAGTATACAATCTACGGTCTTATCGGTAAAAGCGATCTGTTCCAGAAAATAAGTTGTAGGTTGACCTGTGCGCCGCCTATGCATTATACTTCGGCGTTGGCGTCGGGGCAAATATTAGTCGCTATCGGCTTCGAAATCAGCGTCAATGGCCGCATTATAATTATACGTAACTAGCTGACCCGTCAAACGTTGTTTTGCCAAATTGGTTATCCTTATCACTTAGGGGTATGAAAAATACATAACAACCTATTCTCAGACCTACCGAATATACATATAAAATTTCATCAAAATCGGTGAAGCCGTTTCGGGGGAGTTTGCGCACTAACACGGTGACACGAGAATCACACTAATATTATAAAGGCGAAAGTTTGTGAGTGTATATGTTTGTTACTTCTTCACGTCTAGGAGCGATTTTAATAAAATTTAGCCCATACTAAATTTTATTAAAATCGCTCCAATTGTGATAATCCAGGGTGTCAGCTAACTCCATAGTTAGCTGACACCCTGGATTATCACAATAGGCTACGGTTTACTGCGTGAAAATATCTTATAGCCATGGGAAAATGGATGAAAATAAAATTTTGTAAATTGATAATGATTTCCAAAGCTCAAATTTAAATTATTTTGCTTATAAAAATGTGAATAGTTATTATTTTTACTGTTAATACACAATTTATTTTCCGTAACAAACCGCGGGTAAACCGCGGAGCACAGCTAGTTTTATACTATATTAGAGATAAGATATAGAGATTTGGAGAGCTTTTTATAGAAGATAAAGTTTATTTATTAGAAAACAATGAGATATGAGGCTGTTACATCGAAATACGTCCTGTACATGCTTACAAAAAATATTTTTGAGAGAGCCCCATTGTTTGACATTAAAATATTATGTCTCTGTCACACTATACTTTCCATATGAGCTATATTTATGTCAATTATGTTTATAAAACATTAGTAAACTCAAATTCAGTCCAAAGGAAAAAATGTATAAAACAATATCAAGAAGAAAATAGTTGACTTACTATACGTCAATCGATATTTTTTTATGCAAGATGTATTTGAAGCTACGAAGAACCTGAAACCATGAAGTTCAGAATTCTCCATTTTATTTAACCTTGACGCCGTTATTTTGTAAAAAGTATGAACATTGAGTATTTTAAACTTTAACGGTATTCCGTATTCATAAATGTTTTTTAGTTAGTTTTATATAAAAACGCTATTCCCCTAAAACGTTCCTGAGAGGCACGTTAGAGGTACATACATAGTTTAGCACTATTAAAACTCTCCCTGAGAAGTGTTTTAAAGAATTGTCTATTTAGAAAACCGTTGCGGTTTTATTTGATATTAAAACATGAATCCTTAAAATGTCGATTAAAATAGTCTGTGGAGAAGATTTTACGAGGAAAAGACCACAGATTAAATAATCCCCATCTATATAGCGCTTTAGAAGAGTCTAAATAAGGAAGAACCTAAAGAAGAAAATAAGACCTTTAGATTTCAAACTTATTGGAAGTAGTTTCATTTCAAATTCAAATATTTTAACAACAATAAAAACAAAAGAACGTCAATTTTGTTAGTTTCACAATTAATAGAATCTAACAAAGAAACTCCACATTTACGCTTTTCAAAACAGTTTAGCTTAATTAACAAACTTTTAAACTTCAAAATTGTTACTCATTGAACATAGACATAATTCTCCTCTGAATACACAATATTATATTAATCTACTGTTTAACACCAGACATCTTTGTCTTCTAAATAATCGTTGATTTTGTAATAATAATATATAAATAATAATTTATCAATAACAACTGAAACATCTTTCTCAAAAAAACTTATTTAACGAAAAGGGCCAGGGCGGCATAAAAACCGGGGGCGGCGGTACGTCGCACATGTCTGGTACGGTCGACAGCTGTACATCAATCTTTACATGGGTCAAACTCAAAATTGAGCAGCAAAACTGTCATACATGCTTTACGACAAAAGTTATTATTTTTATGAAGTAATTTTCATTCATTGCCAACTAACACGATGTATTATAAAATTACCTACGATAAAAATTAGATAAAATAACTTAGTACTATATTTTTTTTTTTTTTATAAGTGCAAACTCCACTCCATGCCGTGTCACAACTTCAATTTCATTAACAAAAAAATATATTTTACAATGGTTCCCTCCAAAATTCGACTTTTTTTTAAATCTACACATAGCGTTAAGCATATGCAATTGATTTTATGCAATTTTTGCTTCATTAATACCTACTTTTGTAACTTAATTTCGGCCTTCATCTCACCGGCAAGTTTTTTTACTACTCCATGGACACTATATTTTTTCAACATTTAAATTCCAACAAAATTAGATCTTCCATCATTTGTACATTTTTTTATCCGTAAAATGGCAACACATTATCTGTCACTTTGAAAAAGTAGTCTCGGTGCATCAGCTGTAATAGGAACTGTTTTTTTGCAACTTAAATTATAACGTATGTAAAATTAGAAAGCATAAACAAGCAACTCCGTGGGCTACTCCGAAGAATTAATAAGTAACTAATCCCATCGATAAATAATTAAAAACTATGCGGTAACAGGATATCTTTGCTAATATACACTTACTAACCTCTAAATGTAAAAGCATGTTGTGTCACGCGGGTAAATGATAAAAAATCTCCAGTCCATGGACCTCTTCTCCAAGGTCGCGAGTTGTCCACGGAGTGAAAGGAGCGTCCATGGAATGGAAATTGTTGGTAGCAAATTATTTTAATTTGTTTTAAGATATGTTTCGGTATCGCATTTATATGTGTAAACTTTTTATAAAAATGTATCATATACATTTTTTATAAAAAGTTTGTAAAAATGAATAAAAAAATACTCGTTTTCTCGTGGTCCTACTGATTTGTCCTACTAGTAGGACCACGAGGGAGACCTATTTCTGTCTGTCCTACTATGTGCCTTAGTAGCTGTTGTCAAATTTTTTAAACCACCTGTATATTCAATGGTGCCGATTCACAATGGTTTTTAAACTAGAACTTAACATAAGAGGAATATAAGTATTTATTTAAAAATAGTAGTTTAAATAATTGACAACAGCTACTAAGGCACATAGTAGGACAGACAGAAATAGGTCTCCCTCGTGGTCCTACTAGTAGGAAAAAATCAGTAGGACCACGAGAAAACGGAAAAAAAAAAATTCACGCCCGCTATCTCCGAGGGGGTAGGCAGAGTCACCAATCACTAGAACTAGGCCCATGTTTTGCCGACAAAAGTTTGTATGTACATAGTTTTTATAATACTAATAATGACAGCCCTTTACTAAACTGTCCTACCGTCTAAACACGTCTCACTAAACCGCTACTATCATTTATTAAAAAAAGATTGTTCCCAGTAGTATCAGAAATGGCAGGAAATCAGTCGGAGAGAAAAAAAGAGGAGTGATGACGAAAAAAAAGGAGTGCGAGACTGCGAGCAAAGGCGGACGAAACAAAATCAAGACTGATCCCGTAGCATACGAAGCAGCTAAAGCAAAAGAAAGAGAAAGCTGGGAGAAAATTACAGCAAGGGAACAGACAAGGCAACGAGCTACTTGGAGAAAAGAGTAATTGATTAAGAACGAAGTTGCAGGCCCGGTTATGAACGAAATATCTTATAACTAGCTGTCCCGGCAAACTTCGTACCGTCAATTTTCGTAATTATTCCATATTTTCTCACCATCTTAGGGAAGATTTCTTGGAATTCCAGAAATATAAAAAACCAAAAATCTGCCAAATCGGTCCAGCCGTTCTCGAGTTTTAGCGAGACTAACGAACAGCAATTCATTTTTATTTATAAAAGAAGAAGAAGATAATAATGATGACATGACATGTGACAACTCAGAAACAAATACTAAAATGCCCCGAGTTGTGCCTTCTAAAAACAATATGATTATTACAAATAAAAACTTCTGTGACGATGATGATGATGAAAATATTTTTTAATTAGTAGTTTTGCTGATCTATTACATAGATAAGCAAAACTAATAACAATTTTCGAGTGATTTTTTGAAGAAAAGTGATCTCAATTATGTTCTTTATAATGTTACTGTAATTCCTAGTAATAAGAAATGATTACAAAAAGATAATGTTTGTTTCCTTTAAATCAATTCTCTAATATCTTCAGATAAAGGTTTTTACTCAGTGGACTAAAATTGTCCACTGAGTAAAAACTCCATGTCAAGCTCCGTGGACACAACCCTACTCCATGGGCATACATATTCTTATTTTAATTTTTTTTTCAGTATGTATGCCATTTCAAGTTTTGTTTCTATTTTTTAAATATTGTATATTGGTCTATCTTGAAGATTCACCGAAGAAAAGTGGCATAAATTAATGTGAGATTTTATTTTTTAATTGTAGCGCACTTTTGAGATTGACCCACATACGGCACCCTACCTAGTTACTTAACGGGCGACTTTACAACAAGAATGTAAATCACCTGCTGACAACTGTGGCCTGTTTCATAGAACTTTCATTCAAGATTATAAACATAAACATTTACATACAGCACATACATTGCTTCTAGCCCCAAACTAGGATACCCTGTGTTGTGGAAACCAGAAACAGCGACGTCACAAACATGTAAACATCCAAGACCTGGAGTTTTTTTTCCTCCCCAGCCGGGGATCGAACCCGGGACCTCTCGCATGGTAAGCAGATGCGCTAACCGCTACGCCACAGAGGTCGTCAAAAAGTCAAAAAGATGTACTTTGCAAAGTCGATTAACAAGTACATGAATGGACTTACCTAGTGACTGGAATTAAAAAGTATGTAATGTTGTGTTGGTCTGGACATGTGGAGAGGATGAACTGACGAAGCAAATATATCGAGCGAATAAGAGTGGAAGGGCTGATAAGGCATTATTATTATTATTATTTATTCATTTAAATTGTAGAATATTACAGTATTAACTATTGCGTTTTACAATCGGCAACTATATTACTAATAATATAGACACATAAAATACAATAAAATTAAGATCTAATAACTTACATATAATTTAGAACATCCTTTCATTCATCTCGTTCACAGTATTTCAGACATTCTTCAGCTACATTCATATCTATGTATTAAGGCATATCTTTGTATTAACAAGTACACTTTGCTACGCAATGTACTTACGTCGAATTGTAATCCTAGGTATCCTAGTGTGGGACCAGAAGCAATGTACGTGCCTGTATGTAAATGTTGTTGTTGTTACACTTTATTGCACAAAAAAATTTACATAATATAACTTAAATAACATGTTTGTGATAAAAATTACGCGCATAGGCAGACTTATTTCTAAAGAAAATTCTTACAGCCAGCCTAGTAATTTTTAAATTAAAAAAGAGAGTGGGACAGGGCACATAAAGTAGAAAAACAACTCTGTTTATGTTTGTTTAATTATAAACTACAAATTGGTAATTTAATTAACATAACATAACATTTACATACAGGCACGTACATTGCTTCTGGCCCCACACTAGGATACCCTGCGCCGTGGGAACCAGAATCAGCGACGTCACAAACATGTAAACATCCAAGAACTGGGTTTTTTGTCCCCAGCCGGGATTCGAACCCGGGACCTCTCGCATGGTAGGCAGATGCGCTAACCGCTGCGCCGCAGAGGTCGTCTTTCAGAATTCGTAAATAAAACTTTTTCTATTCTATGCGGTGTTTTATGAACCTGGGCCCTGTACAGTCGACAGCACATCGTGGTATACAATACACCCATGCACTCTACTCCGTTGCGTTACGGGCGACTTTGCAACTAAAATGTGAAGATTGACGTGCTGTCGACTGTACATACATTAAATACCGGCCAAGCGCAAGTTGGACTGGCGCAGCAAAGGCGCCGTACCACAAAATACATTAATACATACTTATTGCTCAAGGGACCTATAAATAGTCCAACGTACATTTGACCGATTTTTTGTATTAGACACTAAGAGCTACCGCGCACTGGCAACTTTTAGTTGCCCGATTGTTTGATCGCTTGTGGAATCAGTATGGGGCTGTATGGAAGTGCACGCATTTGGCGATTAAGAATCGGCCGGAATTTCCATACAAGCCCATACTGATTTCCCAAGCGATCAAACTATCGGCAACTAAAAGTAGCCAATGCGCGCTAGCTCTAAAGGACCTGAAATAGCTCTATAATCAATTAATCACACCACGATTGATAGTCGTATCAACGTTTGTACATTAACCAAAATAAAAAAGGTAAAAAATCATATTTATTTCATCTAGTAGGATCCTTTTAAATTGTTCTATTGTTTGTTGCACAAACCACCTTATCAAAGAAATTTTTAATGTAGCCTATTATATTTACGTCCCTGTGTAGAGCACAGGCCCTCTCTCAGAGAGTTTAGGCTACCAAGCGCTGGGGTATGTGACCATCTCAGACGCTCAGGTATCTTCACTTATATGTTTTTCTTTAACGAAAGAATTTCTACTAGCTAGCTATCAGTTCGATCTAAAGTATAGTGTTGATATATAGTTGATAGCTAGTGGTGGACTGTATGAGAAAATTATATGAATATTGATTTCACACATTAAAACACGGAAACACGGATTAAAAGATACTGATTTAATAAAAATAAAGCACGTTTGCAATATCGGGACAGCAGACAGATTTTAGCTTCAATCACAACTGACATTGTAAAAAAGAAAATATGTCAAGACGGCAAGTATCAGATATAAAAAGGTCATACTTCAGCCATAGTAAATGTGTAAGTTTATTCAATGCACCTTATAATAGGTATAAGTAGGTTTTAAATTAATTTAATTACTTTTGCACGTCTACCAACTCTTTCTTTTACCTCCAGCGGGTGACTGGTAGAATATGCTTATGGCATTAAGTCCGCCGCATTGTGCAGTCGACAGAACGCCAACCTTCACATTTTAGTTGCAAAGTCGCCCGTATTGCAACGGAGTAAAGTGCATGGGTAGAATGATGTGTGTCGACTGTACTATATTTTAATTTTAAATGTAAGTGCAATATTAATTAAATAACTAAATAGAATGCCCTTTCAGAACATCGGACGGACCCTTTAGCTAAACATCATAGGCCTCTGTAGGGTCCCGTTAGTACCCTTTGAATACGGGACCCTAAAAATGGTACTATTTGGAAATGCGCTGAACTACCCCATAAGTCTCTAGGGCTAATTGCCCATTTAAGTTCGTTTATTTCATCAGGTGGCAAATAGGTCGTAGCATAGCTAATAATTGTCTTCAACTTGAGCCCAGGGCCCCGATTCTGTTAGAGCATTATAGTTCAATGACAGATACACGGCTGGGTCACGTGAAGTGTTTTTTCATACCATTCACGCCTAGATTGAATGATTTGAGTGCGCGCGTAGACTTGAAGCGGCAATGAATATAAATCGCCATGTTCATGCAGTTGTCATTTTACTACAATGCATTAACAGAATCTAGACCCTGTAAGGACACTGCAATTTGTACTTCTAGATAACGTATTAGAAACATATCACTATCATCACCCTTTTGAAGCCCACCGTAACCAGTGGGCTCATTATGTAGGTAGGTAATTTTCGCAACGGATATTCATATCCTACGTCTTAAAAAGTCACGTCAACACAAAAACCGACGTCGTAGGTACTGTCTCGCTCTAACATAGGGTCTTAAAAGAAGATAGTGCTATACAGTAGTGGTATACCTACATGACTTTTTAAGACGTATGAATATCCGTTGCGAAAATTACATAATGAGCCCACAGGTCCTAGATTCTGCTAATGCATTGTAGTAATTTGACAACTGCATGAACGCGCCGATTTCAGTTCATTGCGCCGCCTCAAATCAACGTGAGCACGCGTATCAATAAGCGTAGCCGTCAGTGGAATTTATTAAAAAACTTGTCACGTGACCAAATAACTGTAATTGAACTATAATGCACTAACATATTGCAGGCCCTTTCGTCAGAACATCTGGCGGATGGCCTGCCCGCTTTGTTCCATTCACAATTTTTTGCCAGGTCACAATTTTTCCGCCCCACAGCCATCAGTTCTCCGAGATATTAGAAACAAACACCTAGGTATTATTAATTACCTTAATGAGTTCTCTACGTAGTACTTACAAGGTATTCACTAACTCTACAGGTAAACAAACCTACTTGCCTTAACAAATTTTAAGTTTTTGCTTTGAATACTAAAGCATCACAAATAACTCATAATATCATGAGCATAAAACTAACCCTCCATTGTTTTATAAATTAATCTACGTGCAACAAACGCGCACGGCTGAAAGCGCTTAGCCTTGAAAATAATTTATATCTTCAAATCATCATTACGTAACATTCGCGTCATCAAACTGTTGAAATATCTATTAGCGATTAAACCATATTTTACTAAACAAAACAAGTCCGTGAAGTTACAGTGTTTTGTTTCACTTACAAGTTGATTCGTAAAAGTTGAAAGTTAACCTCCGTGATCTGAAAAGCGTCCCCTTGGTCGAGCGAGCGCATGGATCGACAAAGTTGTCGACTCGTGAACAAAGCGAGTGGTTTCGAGTCAAAAATAATGTTGAGTGAGTGAGGCCCGGAGTCGGGCGGATGTTCTATACATACGTAGATAAAACCTTCCGCCGATGCCAGCGCTCGTAGCGGCGGCAAAGAGAAACTCCACTTCATGCCGCGTACACTCCTGCTAAGAGCTTTCGGTTCGGATGAGCCGTGGAGGCCATCTTATTTATTTTTGTAAATGGGGACTTTGGTTACTCGGATATGGTAAAATACCTTGGAATATGTGACATGGTAAATTATACTATCAAGAGATAAAATTAAGTAGATAGACGTAATATAGGTACTTAAATTAACATATTTGGCAAGGAATGTATTAAGAGAAATGTATTATTTGATTCAATTAAGTAAGTACCTTAATTTGTTTAAAATGACTCATATTGTAGCTGCGTAGAGTGTACTCGAATAAAGTTTTCAGTGTGGTAGATTGTACAGTCGACAGTACGTCAACCTTTACAAGCATGCACTCTAATAGGTTCCATTGTGGATGACATTGCAACAATAATGATAACTTGACTGTTTGGTTGGTTGACGAGCTGTCGCCTGTACATAATAAAAAAGAAACAAAGTTTCTAACAAAAAGTACTAAGTATTTTATTCATCGATTAATACATTTTTCAAAATCCTTTAGAATGCGCCCAATCTACTAAGTATCGCAAATGGTCACCTTTGACTTCGATAAATCTAGCTAATTCATGGACTCTGGTTTCTATGTATCTATTATTTTTCTTTTTGAGATATTCTTTTATTTCATCGTTCATGAGCCAAATATCTCCATCAATATTCCTTAACGATGTACGTCTGGCATGGCCTCTCTCACCTTCTTTGATGTAAATTGGTAATTGATGGTTCTTTGTTCTTGGCAGGAAAAACGGAAGTTCTTGAGCATCCTCTTTTGGCGGAACCCATCCTGAAGGGTAGCTTGATTTTGGTTTCACGTCTGGAATCGTGTCAAACGGCAGAAGTCGCTGAACATATTCCCATTCTTGAGGTTTCTTGACAATTTCAAAGTCATATTGCTCCTTTATTTTTTCAACAAATGGGGAACCAGAGTAGTTGGAATATTTCTTGTGACTGGATACGACCTGTAACAAAGAAATTTCATATTAGTATTTGCATTATGAGTAAAAGTTCACTTTGAAATAACCTCAAAACACTTCTTTCATAAAAATGGTGTACCAATACAATCAATTAAGTGATAAGGGTAAAGCATCTTAATAGTTTGTAACAAAAATAATGGATTCATTAAGTTGGCCCATTTAACAATGTCATTCTGAAAATTAATTGGTTACATAAATAAAAAGACATTAGAAAACAAACTTGTTTTCACGGGTGTAAACCCTTAGTTCTGTCACATGTTTCGGTCAAAGCAACATTACAGCACGACGCGAGTAGAAATAAATTGAAATAATTACCGATTGTGATGCCGGGGTGAGTATTTTACCAAAATCCGTCGAGTTGTTCAAGATTTGACTTGATTTTCTACCAAAAACTCTCGCAAATGCGCACTGCGAACGCCACACCGCCGCCATTTTGGATAGCGAATAGAGCGAATTGCTACACAAGAGCAATAAGAACTATATTATTCGTTTCGAAGGAAACATGATGGCGGACGACTGCAGACAATTGCGCTTTTCAAAAATCGTTTTCTAAGTTTTATCGCGTGTTTATATTGAACTTTTTCGCATATTATGGTGCATTGTGTGTCCGGTTAGCTGTTTATTGTGGTTTTGGACCGATTCGTTGGATAATTTGTGAGTATTTTGCGTTGACATTCTGTAGGAGCGCCACGGCTCGGGAAATGATTTGGTGCTTTCGTCCGTCGTCGTCGCACACGCACGCAGCGCACAGCTGTAGGTGGCGGTGGTGTCTCACTACTCACACTAGCGAGCGTCGAGAACTCCTAAACATGAGTTTTTCATGGTTTTCCGGCGCGATTTTCTAAGCTAAGTGCTGCGTAAACACTGATTTCGATTTATGTAGAACTAAACTATCGTGATATATTGACAATAAGGGCGAATTTAGTGCGGCAAATTGTTTCGAAAATAAATTAATGCGCGAATCTGTATAGCTGTACTGCTTTTGTTTACCACGGTCTGTAGCACTGTTTTCGTGAGTCCACCTTAATTAATGCGATAATATGAAACGTTTTAAGTTAGTTTATCACCTTAGCTTCGAATTGGGAGGTACATTCTTTCTCTCTAATTGATATTCGCCCACTAAGTTGGAAGTCGTTTACTAGAGAGTTAGTAGTTTACCACGTAGCTAATGATAAACAATTAAAGGCTACTAATGACTTCGTATCGCTTTTCAGGTCCAAATGGCAAGTTTTGAGGGCGTGTTATGGCTCAATGTCGACCTAAAGCTAAGATTAAGGAGGATCTGAAGAAACATTTTAATCTCAAGATCAAGACAGATAAGAGTTGTGATAAAGCAACTGAGGAGAGTTTAAAGGACAGCAAGGAGTCCATACTGAGTCCCAGGAGAGTTACTGCCTTAAAGCGGCTGAAGACGTCCCACTCCATTTTATTGGATAGCCTTCGGCTGTTAAGTAAGCCCGAGCAGGCAGAGTCACCTCATGTCGACAACAGCAGGGCATCAACCACCAAACATTCCAACATGAAGACCAAACTGGCCAAGGATGAGGCTGACAAGAGCCTCGAGGAGGACATGGTCTCCGAACCGAAAACCAGAGCCCGCAAGAAGGCCTCTGACACAACCGATGAAGACAAGAACAAACCTGATGAACCAAAAACCTCAAAAGAACCTAAGAAGACTGTGACCAAAGCCAAGGCTGTGGTCAAGAAGGGACCGCTCGGCATCAGGAAGACTTTGAGGAACAAAAAAGTTATTGTTACAAAAGACCAAATTAAAAAAGTCATCAAGCAAGGGGCTAAGCGAGGGAGGAAACCAGCTTCTAAAACAGTGCCTGCATCTGCTGGAAAGGAAACCGTCCCACTTATATCTGCCGATGAAATAAAAAAGGAACCAGGAGAGGAGCTAGCACCAACCTCAAACTCCAGATCATCCAGCCCTAGGACTGCAGGAAGGAGAAGTAGACTCGGCTCCGACATGATAATGATGAAGTCTGTCCTCGGAGACAGCCCGTCCAGCCTGGTGACAGGTCCTCGCACCAGTCCCTATTCCATGCGTTCCGAACGCTCTAACAGCCCTTCGCTTACTGAAGCTAAAAACCTGAGGAGTGGGAAACCAAGGAAAGTGAAGAATAATCTTCTCAATGAGGTTGTCATGAAGGAACAGAAGAAGCGGAGAAGATTGATGTCAGAGTCTAAGAATGACTCGCCAGAACTGAATGAAGATGCTAAGAAGCAGAAGAGAGGGAGGTCATGCTCACGGGATGGTAGTGAGATCTCAAAGTGCTCGGATGTCACCGAGTCAGACATAAGCCTCAGTGAGACTCTGAGCAATGATGCAGAGAGCAATCAGCTCAACAAAAAACTAGATAAAACTAAGACTGACCTAGATGTAGATATTGAAAATAATTTACAGAATATCTTGACTACTGCAAAAGTGCCTTTTCTAAATGCAGACTCCAAAACTGAAAATAAACCTGAAATGGAGTCTCCTTCCAATTTAAATGTAAAAAATAAAAAGAAAACGAGCTTAAAGAGAAGTTCTTCTATGGACTCTGACAACAATAATAGTAGTAATAGACTAATGCTAGAGACTATAAACAATACGCTGGACATAGAGGACAAGGCTAGTCTCCTGCTGAGCAATGACAATGAGACAGACACACTTTTCAACGCGCGCAGCAGTATACTAACTAGCATGTCCAAAACCTTCAATTCTAAGGAAGTATCTAAGAATATTCGCAAAGCGCGCCGCGGCCGTAAGACTGCCGCTGCGCCCCGCGCCCCGGCAAAGCCTGCCACGAGCACTATCACCAATGACACCCTCGATGACAAACACGAGACACTCGAAACCCTCTCCAAGGAAATTGATGATCTCATCACGAATTTGGACCAATCACTCGACGACGAAAATAACATGGAAGCTGACGCGACACTGGCGAACGCGCCGGCTGACCCGATGACCAAGTCTGTGTCCAAATTCTACGGCCTTTCCAAACCTTTATGTGACAACAACAGCATCATGAGCTTGCCAGAAACGCCTGTCAAAGATAAAGAGGCTGTAGTCACCACTGAGAGTACACCGTCGAAGGTTGACGATAGCGAGAACATGAGGCTTCATTACGAAGAAGATTCAACAGATAGAACCATTGAATCCAACAAACAGGAGGTTGGCTTCAAATGCAGTACTGTAGCCAGCATAGACAAGCTCATGGATCGCCTGAAAGAGTTCGAAGAATTTGACAAAAAGAGGCAGAGACAAGAATCTGAGAGCAAAAACAATGATGCCAAGCAAGTCATGGTTACAAGCGATGTTGTGCTGATTCCAAAGTCTGGCGCGGACTTCAAGCCTCTAAAAGACCTCCAGTCAGTCAGGTCTCCTGAAAAACCTTTCGAAAAAGAAAATGTTCTAAGCTGTTTTGAGAATAACTCTGCCATTTCGATTTTGAAAAGAGATCACGCGAGAAAATCTATTGACATTGAACTCCCGAACTCTGTCACACTGATAAAGCGGAATAGCATTTCTAGGAAGGAATCTACTGGCTCCAACCATTCCCGAGAGTCAACGGATGCCATCAGCATCTTCGAAAAGTCTCTGGGCAAAGATGTGACACTGACAGAGATTAGAAAGTCGGGCGACAAAGCGACACCGAATACACAGATCGATTTACACCAATTTGCGACTCTACATCCTAATAACCAGAGTCAGAATCTAACTGGACACAATCTGGACTCCAAACAAATCTCTATAACGCCTCGCGTAGTCGAATCCAAGACTGGTGACGTCACCAAGAGAGCTTCAAAAGATCACAGTACGCGGAAATCTTCGGAGGCTGCGGTGGACCCAGAGGTTGACAAAATGGCAACAATTGAAAAAATTAAATCGCCTGTGTCCTCAAACAAGTCACTGCCAATACTCCAGCCCATGCCAGTGGCTATAAAATCACTGGAAGTTCAGCCTATGGAGACAGAACCTTTAGCGCCGCCTTTGGAAAACATTAAACCTGTCCCTGAAGCGATTACGACCGCCACCGAAGTTCCTAAGATGGATATTGATACAGCAAGTAGCATTACTCCAACAGAAAAAGAACCTATCATACCAATAACGCCGGAGGAAATGCCAGTTAATTTAAGATCTCCAACACCAGAGAAAATACAGACGAAACCTGCAACGTCAGAGAAAATACCAGAAAAACCAGGAATGCCTGAGAAAGTACAAGAGAAACCTGCGACACCTGAGAAAATACCGGAAAAAACAGAAACGCCTGAGAAAACGCAGGAGAAAAACGCAAGACCTAAGAAAATACAGGAAAAACTTGTGGTGCCTGAAAAAATACAGGAGAAACCTGCAATACCTGGGAAAACACAGGAAAAACCTACAACTCTTGAGAAAATCCATGAAAAACCTGCAATACCTGAGAAAATAAAGGGGAAACCTGAAATACTTGAGAAAATGCAGGAAAAGCCTACATATCTTCAGAAAATACAGGAAAAAACTACAAGTCTTGAGAAAATACAGGAAAAACCTACAACTCTTGAGAAAATACAGGAAAAACCTACAACTCTTGAGAAAATACAGGATCCAACGGCAACTTCGAAGAAAACTGAGGCCGATCCTAAACAAAAAGCTGAAGAACCTAAAGAAGGGGTGAAGGAAGTAGCCGAAAAAGACAGCAAGATCTCCGAGAGCGCCGAAACCGCTAAACCGGGCAAAAGCCCGGAAAAACTCAGCAAAGTCACGCGCAAATCGGTGGAAAGTCTCCCCGGACCTAGCAACCTTTTGTTTGAGACGCCAGAGAGCCAGAAACGTAAGGAGAACATCCTAAGAACGCTCGGCTTACTGACTCACAAGGCAGCGAACGAAGCGAAGCTTGAAAAGGCCAAAGAAAAGGAGCGCCTTTACTACGGAGCCATGAACAAAAATAAGGCTCCCAAATCTGGCGATTATACAGGCACTTTGAAAACCGTGATCAAGTTGAACAGATCCACCGGCGAACGCGAAAGGAAAAAATATAGGAGCTCACTGAAAATCACGTTCCAGAAGAGCAAGAATCGTTCGGGGAAGCCCAGTCTTGAGCAGGGTCAAGCGGCTGACGAGGACGACGCCTATTACACCATCGAACGTCGGGAGGTGAGTTGAAGCAGATTCCATTTTCAATTAATGTTCAGAATCTTTCAGGTCAGACAAAGTTCTAAGCTAAATGATAGCACCATCATTTTAGCTTTTTTCTGATCACTGCTCAAATGAAACTGAATTGAATCGAATAGAAAGCTTTGACCTCAAAATGCGCACTTTTTATTTTGTATGCTAGGTGTTTTACGTGTTTTATTGATAAATATTGATAATACAAAGGTTATAAGCATAGTATGATCTCTGAAGACAGTTTACAGTTAGCAGTTGGATGTTTCAAAAAAAGATTACGATAATGAAAAGCTCCTTGACGAGGCTACTGCGTTGTTGGACTAGCCGTTGAGGCGCTTTACTCCCAAAACATAGGCTGTGGGTTCGATTCCCACTGGGGGATTGTCCCGGGAGTGTAAGGATTTTTCGATGTTTGTAATGTCCTTGCCTGGTTACGATAGCGCAGGGTATCCTAGTTTGGGACCAGGTCAAGTGATTGTGATATATGGAAGTCATTATAGTAATTTTTATTAAGTAGTTTTTGCGTGAAAGAGTAACAAACATCTATACATGCAAACTTTCGCGTTTATTAGTAAGGTGGTTTTTCCTTATAAATAAACTAAATTCTTCAACTTGTAAAGTAAAGATTGTTTTCTGTTTGTCCCGCAGGCTGCCGCAATATCCGACGGTGTGCACAGAAAGTCATACAGTAACCGGCTTAACAGCCACGGTCTGTGGTGATTTGAACTAACCCCCACCCCTCCTGCATGCCCGTATAATGGCTCCTAGATGATCAATTTTTTGCGTTCAGACAAGTGACACAAGTAAATCGGCAATTTATTTCAACGTAAAGAATTTACATTCTGTTTGTTGAATGTCAATATACGTACACTTATGTATAATGTTAGCCGCTGCCTTGGGGCCGTGTGTGCGTGTGAGACAAATGCAGCGAAAAAAAAATCCACTCTGACCATATTTTCTCAAATCACCTTACAAATTAGGTATGAATGTTCATCTACCAAGAATCTCAAGATCCGTGAGTGCAATCAATACTTGCAAAGTCAAACATTATTTAATATTCTTATTCTTTAATTTGCATTGGAGTAGAGCCACAACAGGCAAAATTAAAAATCATCATCATCAACTATGTCCGAACGCAAGTTTATTTGAACATCCCGGAGCTACTTAACCCTAACTCAAGCCTTCATCACATTCCTTCCCTGTTGCACTGAGACTTTCAGCAGTTTTTCGTAAACTATCCACACAGATTAGTAAAAGAAACATTTTATACCCAAAAAGAAAAAGTTACATTATTACATGTAACATGTTATTAAATACTTTTATTTTCTTTCTTTTTATAACACAATAAATTCTCAAAAGTACACATCATCAACCCATTATGTCCCCACCGAGGGGCTCGGGTCTCTTCCCTGAGGAAGGTATAGGCCATACTCCACCACGTTGGTCAAGTCCGGATTATATAAAACCTTAATTCACACAATGACAATAGGACAAACTTCAAATGCGACAGTGTGCCACTGTGGCAAGAAAAAGGGGTCACTAACTCTGCGTTCTTTGGTGGTGCGAGCTGTTAATAGCACATAACCAGCAAAACTGATTTTCAGTTGAAACAGTTTATTTATTTTTTTGCACCCGGAACAATATATGATAAAGTAGTGCCCCTTTTTCGCTAAACGTTTGAGAGTAATCTACTGTATCTATAGACCAAATAGACGCAGGCCAATTGCGTTGTACCACTTTTAAAATTTAATTTAAATACATAAACTCACCCCTATATCCCGAAGTAGACAGAGACCAGGGTTGACAACCTGCTACGATCCTGACAAATGTCTTTTTCTTCGATATTCCTTAGTCAATGTTCCATGCAACAGTGGCAAAATAATGAAAAAATTTTCAACGGTTTTTTCATGTTCATTAGTTGAAACAATGTTCAAAGCCTAGCCTAGCATGTGGAGTCGGAAATTAATTAATGTTTTCCGGCAAGATTCAGCGTTTTGCATAAAACTGCACCGTGTTTTGCGTCAAATGAAGAGCGATTTGCATATTGGTCTACAAAAACCCCTAACCGCACGAAGTAAACCTGCATGATTCGTTATGGTTTGAAGGCATGGTTAATTTATTGCTTTGCTAATTTTGTGTTTGTTTTAAGCTAATACATCGTTCACTTGAGAACGGAAAAAAATATATAAATAAACTCACGCCCGTTATCCCCGAGGGGGTAGGTAGAGGCACCAATCACAGTACGGAAAAGTAATAAAACAATAATATATTGCACACGATACAATGAACAAAAAAAAGTGAAGAAATAAATTAATGTTTAATGAACATTTTTTACATTTCATTACATTTTTGTATCCCGGGTTAAATAGATGATCAAGGATACATCTAGAAATAAAGTATATAATTAATTATCATCAACAAAAATAAATTCTGGTCAGCGTAATAGTTAATTGTTCACCAAAATTAGTCATCCATGTCAAAGGCTAAAACACTAATCGCTAATTTATACCAACGTCACGATCTCGCCAGGATTCGTTGCATATTTAGGCCATTCTGTGTGTGCATGTACGTAAATGCTTGTTTTCATGATTATTCTGCTTACAATTTTCTGCAAAACCTTTTGATTATTGTGGTATTTTAACGTAATGAAATCCTCAGACCCGGAGGCGGCGCCAGAAGTGGCCGAGCCAACCAAGGAGCCCACCCTCAACCTGGTAATCCCGGAGAAGGCATCCTCGTTCAGCATCCACCCGGGCCGTCTCTGCATGGACCAGTGCTTCTACTGCGGCGGCAAGTTTGGCCTGTTCGACACGCCCTGCCATATCGCTCAGATGAAAAGCGCCGAGCGACAGAAGAAAGTTCTGGATAGTGAGTATCGTGGCGACCTCTGTGGCGTAGTGGTTAGTGCATCTGACTACCATGCGAGAGTTCCCGGGTTCGAATCCGGCTGGGGACAGAAAACAATCCCAGGTCTTGCATGTATACATGCTTGTGACGTCGCTGTTTCTGGTGCCCACGACACAGAGTATCCTAGTGTGGGGCCAGAAGCAATGTATGTGCAAATGTAATTAAAAAAATCGTTTTGTTATCAAAGTACAGGTCAGTTAAGTAAAGCTGGCACGTTCAACACATTTACACGTTGCGCTTGTGTAGTGTCTGTGAATAGCGCGCGACGTGACGTGTACTGCATGCGCATCATGAAAAGTCTGCCCGTCTCTCTTGCGCGCGGTCTAGCTTATGAGTGTGAAGGGGACAGTTATAGTTATACTTTTGCTACTGTTTATAAATACAGCGTGATCTTTTTGGTATTCAACCGTATGTGCGTTTCAATGAGGGATTTTTCTGACAGCTAAGAAAAGTAGTTCCAACAAAGGTAGTATGAGGACGTGAGTCGCGCGCGACAACGTCAAAAGTCGCGAGAATTTGACGTTGTCGCGCGCGACTCGCGTCCTCATACTACCTTTGCAGATGAGCCGTTTTCAGAAGAACTAAAAAAAAAACGAATGGCTGTCAAAGGAATGCAATTTTGGACCTCAGCCCAATAGCCATGTGTGATACATCATCAAATAGGTCTAATATAACTCCGAAAGGACAAACATTTGGCTGTTGGCGTCATAGTAACTTTTGTACAGCTCGCTGAGACCTATTTGATGATGTATCACACATGTCTATTGGGCCGAGGTCCAAAATTGCATTCCTTTGACAGCCATTAGTTTTTTTTTTTTAGTTCATCTGAAAACGGCTCATTCATCCAGTAACTGACCACTGAGCGTCCGTGACCCTTTATTACATAATTAAATTGTTGAGGATTTCTGGGATAGTTATTTTCTGTTTTGGTAAAGATTTTCTTAGGTGAAATTATTTTTGTTCATGTGAAAATTTATTGAAAATTATAACTATTTTGTGCCCATTGATTCCACCTTATTTTTAATACTTTTCGCTCGAATTTGCTAAAAATATATTATAACAAGTAACACATAATATGTTTATTTGTATTTATTTATCTACAACGCACCCATCTTACTAAAACCTAACTCTAGTCTACACTTAAACTAGAGTCGCATTTTGAATCAAAATCATTATTTATTTTTAAACATACTGTATAGTGAAATTGCATAAGTGTGAGTACTGTAAACGTGCCAGCTTTAGATAACTGACCTGTAAGTGGCTGTAACATCGCTTTGGCCACTTTAATGTCAACTGAGGCGAAGTCCGTACTTGATTTGGCTAAGATCGCCCTTAGAAGAGAGTGAGAAGAAACTTTGTAGTTTAATATTACGTTTGGTTAATTCTGTTGTTTTGTTAGTATCACTATGTGTTCCGTTAGGATGACATGATCACTATGTGACCAAACCCTTCAATAAAGACGTTTAATTGCTGCTCTTATTTAATAGATTGATTAATATCGATTAAGACTGATTAATAGCTCGTTAGCGTACGAGAAACCGTTCCGTTCAACAATCTTTATAAATAAAATGTACAGTAAGTTTATTTTTTTTCTAGAGGAGACCTTCTGTAACTCAGAAATAAATTTGGCATCTAATCTAAGAGTGTCCATATTGTGAGTGTTTTAGGAGCCATGCAAACCTAAAATAACGGACGTCCTATTTTATTCTCACTTATAGTTTCCATTTGAACTCCCTTAGCCAACTACTGTCTAGCCAAAGCTCGGGAAGCTAAGCAGCGAACTCTAACGAGCGTTATGTCCGATTGGCATGCATTACGACTGAGAAGACCTTGTGTCAACCACATTAGTTTAATTTGTTGTAGTAGAGTCCTGTCTACGAGCTGCAATATAATCATTGTAATCCTTGCATGGCAATAAATTACTATTCTTTCTTTCTAACCGCACCCCTCTTTTCCAGACGAAGAGAAGCTGACCATAGACAGCTGCCTCTGTGACGCGTGCTACCGCCACGTCGACCGCCGTGCCAACTGTCCCTCGTACCGGAAGCGACCGCCGTTGAAACATGTGGCCGTCACCAGTGGCGTACCGGCGCCGGCGCAGCAGTAAGTCTAACTTCCTCTACCCTTGATTTGTCCCATTAGACAGCTCTGAGACACGTGTTTCTGGCATAAAATACTCGTAAAGCAAGCGACCGCCGCGCCGTTGAAACATGAGTCCGTCCCCACTGGCGTACCTGCGCCGACGCAGCAGTAAGTCTGTCTTACTCTACCCTTGATTTGTCCCATTAGACAGCTCGGAGAAGCGTGTTTCTGGCATAAAATACTCGTAAAGCAAGCGACCGCCGCGCCGTTGAAACATGAGTCCGTCCCCACTGGCGTACCTGCGCCGACGCAGCAGTAAGTCTGTCTTACTCTACCCTTGATTTGTTCCATTAGACAGCTCTGAGACGCGTGTTTCTGGCATAAAATACTCGTAAAGCAAGCGACCGCCGCGCCGTTGAAACATGTGTTCGTCCCCACTGGCGTACCGGCGCCGACGCAGCAGTAAGTCTGTCTTACTCTACTCTTGATTTGTCCCAAAAGACAGCTCTGAGACGCGTGTTTTTTGCATAAAATACTCATAAAGCAAGCGACCGCCGCGCCGTTGAAACATGTGTCCGTCCCCAGTGGCGTACCGGCGCCGACGCAGCAGTAAGTCTGTCTTACTCTACTCTTGATTTATCCCAATAGACAGCTCTGAAACGCGTGTTTTTGGCAAAAACTCCTCAATGTAAAGCAGACGTACGCTGTTGAAACACGCATCCGACTTACTCGACGATTGAGCTGCTCCAATATAGCTGAAGAGAGGTTTTGCAGTTCTTGTCATCCACTCAAAATTTATAAGATGTACATACACTTGATTAAGCTCTGCGAATCAGAGCGAAACCTGGTCGGACTTTTCCGACAAAATTCAAGTAAGTGTATCCGCAAAACAATTTATAATGTCCATTGGATACACTTTATCTACAATTAGTTGTCGTTATTTACACTGTCAATGGCGCTGCAGTCGGCTTAGCTTAGTGCGTTTGATGTTTAGTTCCATTTGCATTCGTATTTCTGAAGTCCCACAAAAAGTTAACGTTTTGCGCCTGCAAAACGTCGCTTTCAGCCCAGCCCCATCAGTAAATATTATTGATTCATTTGAACCTCTAAGATACATAAGTCTGTGTGTCTTTTATCTTTAGAGGTTTAATAAAAAGAGATTAAAATCAATATTTAAGGAGAGCTCCCATACAACAAACGTTATTATTACCGGCAACCGGTTTACCCTTGAAATATTAACAGAATGTTTTGAAGTATGTTCACTTAAAAAAATATATATAATTTTAGGGTGGGGATGCCATACAACAAAACGTGATTTTTTGGCATCTTTTCCTCGATATTGATACAATATAACGTCTAATGTTATAGATAAAAATACAAATAAACACAAATACAAATAAACTTTATTTCTCTATCCACAAATTAGGTACAATAGCTGATGTGATACAATATGGTACAATAAGAATAATTTGTGGAAAGACTGGGTCCTAAACTAGATCAGAGATCTGTATCTTAGGAGGCCCGGCCTCCCAAACACTAGGGCAACAAAGTATGGAACATACTGTAGACACAATAAGTCAAGACCAACAGAGAAATTACAGAAAACAAAGATAGTATACAAAAATAAAGACACAAAAACCAAATAAAGGGGTACTTACACTCATACACTACTCATCATCACCAACCCATTATATCCCCACCGAGGGGCACGGGTCTCTTCCCTGAGGAAGGTATAGGCCATACTCCACCACGGGGGCCAAGTCCGGATTGGTGGAGGCTTGTAAGACTAGTGGCTGGTCTTACTGTCAGAAGTTTTCAAGCCGCCCCTAAAGGCCTCTGACTTGTGCGCGAGTCCGGCTCGCCTGGCCGGTTTTTTCACTCGTATTTTCCTCCGGCCCAACAGACAAACAGACAAGCCGCCCAGCCCTACCGAGGAGGAAAGCGAGGAGGAGTCCCGCGCAGTGGGCGCGGCCGCCTGCCACACGTTCGGATGCGGCGCCGCCGCCGACCGCGCCATCCGGCGCAAGTGGCTCATCAAAATGCGTGCCAGCGTCAACAAAGTGGTGAGTGGGCTCTGGGAGCGCTGTGGAAGCAAAAGTGCGCGACCAAAAATGTTGACGCGAAGCTGGTAAATGGATTTTCAAAAGGGGTGTGGACTGTATTTTATAATTTGCGGTAATTAAAAAATTGTAATTTATTTTTTGTAATTTATTTGTCACATAAAAGTCTTATACTAGACTAAAACTAGGTGGTGACAAATTACATGTTTGGTTTATCATTTAAGTTATTTAGCATCCGCTGCTGTGCTAGGTTCATCACCTGTATTACAGCAGACAGCGCCTACTTCCTCCGTTTAAAATGGTGGTTGGCGGGAAAGGAAGACAGGAAATTCGTGCACTAACCTTTTCTCGATCCTTGAGCAGCACAAAGGTCCTTGGCGCGATGAAAATCAAGCTTTCTCACACACTTGAGGTTTATAGGGGCCCCTGCACAGTAGTTTACAAGATTTTGGATGATTAATGCGGTTTTTTGAATATATTTTGCGGAGAGCGACGCACGCGCGCTGCTAATTAGTAGTTTTACAGCTCTGCTAGTTTTAGTAGCTCTGTAAAAATTGTCATTAAATTATTTGTGTTTTTGTCTGTTTCCTTACTTATTTATTATGTTACTTGTTTGTTTGTTTTGTTTCTGTGATGTGTATTGTTGGTACAATAAATAAATTTTCTTTCTTTCGTAGCGTTTTGGGGAGCTTTCATAGCGCTGTGGAAGCTGTTTCAGTGTTGTGGAAACTTCGTAGTACCATTGTGAAAGCTTTTGTAGCGTTGTGGAAGCTGTCGTAGCGCTGTGGAAGCTGGCGTAGCGCTTTGGAAGCTGTCGTAGCGTTGTGGAAGTTTTAGTAGCTCTGTAGAAATTGTCATATCGTTTTGGGGAGCTTTCATAGCGTTGTGGAAGCTGTTGTAGCGTTGTGGAAGCTTTCGTAGCGTTTTGGAAGTTGTCGCAGCGCTGTAGGAGTTGTCGTAGCGCTGTGGAAGCTGTCGTAGCGCTGTGGAAGCTGTTGTAGCGCTGTGGAAGTGGCCATACCGTTGTGGAAGTTGTAGTAGCGATGTGGATTCTGTTGTAGTGCTGTGGAAGCTGTCATAGCTCTGTGGAAGCTGTCGTATTGTAGCGCTGTGGAAGCTTTCGTAGCGCTGTGGAAGCTGTCGTAGCGTTGTGAAAACTGTCGTAGCGTTTTGGAAGCCGTAAAATCAACATAGAAGCTCTGTTAATGCCGTATCTTCGAGAAAAGAGTTAGTGATTAAATGCTCCTTGTTCGATAAGTGGTTAGTGTGCTGGGTTAGTGTTAGTGTTCCATGTCCTTGCCTGGTTACCATAGCACAGAGTATCCTAGTTTGGGAGCAAGAGAAGCAATTGTCTTGTGTAGGAGTTTACAGAATATTTTTTATATTGTAGAAAACTAGGATTATCACGCTAGACATCTAAACAGGTCGTGGAAGCAAGAGTGAACAGATTTACCATGCAACATCTCTCCTCTATAAAAGTCAGAAAGAAATGGAAAATGGAAAGTGCGAGCAGTTGACTTCCTTGCCTATTAATAAATTACGCATCGCACGACAAAATGTAAGGCAAAAAAATACATTAACAATATAAAAAGAACACTTACATAATATGTGCCTTTGTTAAATATTTTATGATGATTTAGATGATAACATTGAGAATAAGATACTCCGGGTCGTGAAAAACAGAAAAAAGAACGATGTTTAGGTCCAGCTTGGATGGAATCTGAGTATAATCTGGATCCAGATACGTCCAACCACTGCAGCAAAAGTCAAAAACTAATTAAATTTAGAATAGTTACTGGCCGAAAATAATAAAAAGGCAACGAGGCGATCACCTCTTTACAGTCTCTCCTTTCCCCGCAGCTAAAGCTAGAAGGTGACTATCCAGGGCTCTTTACCGCCTCTTTACTTATCCACCGAGAGGCCGTCCGTGTGTCTGGCCGCAGCATTGGTGTTTTATTACCTTTTAAGAATATTAAATGATGTTTGACTTTGCAAGTATTGATTGCACTCATGGATCTTGAGATTCTTGGTATACAGACACTCATACCTAATTTGTATTAGCTTTAAGTTGATTTGAGAAAAGATGGTCAGAGTGGAGTTTTTTTTCGCTGCCCTTTTCTCCACTACAGACGGCCCTAAGGCAGCGGCTAACATTATACATAACTGTATGTACATTGACATTCAACAAGCAGAATGTAAATTCTTTACGTTGAAATAAAAATTTTTGAATTTGAATTTTGAATTTACTGTCTCTCCTTTCCCCGCAGCTAAAGCTAGAAGGTGACTATCCAGGGCTGCACACAATCCCGCTGTGCGCCGCCCATTACCGGCTTCTGGCGCCGTTGCTTCAGTGCGCACTGTGTCGCCGCCGCCTCACCAAGCACCACAACGTGCATACTCTGCACCATGTGAGTCTCACAGAAATTGAAGCCATGAGAGCCAGAGCGGCCTATGATTTTTTTCAATACAACATCATCAAATAATAATAATAAACTCACGCTCCTTATCCCCGAAGGGGTAGGCAGAGGCACCAGTCTGTAGAACTGGACCCACGTTTTGCCGAGTTTATTAGGTCCCAAACGTGACAAGTGGCAAGCCTGTCGCCGTTATCCGGGCACAATTTATCAGCGAATGGTGTTGCTGTACAAACAAATGTATGAAACTAAAAGTCATTGGTACATGCGTGGTTCGAACCCAGACCCTCATGATCGAGAAGCAAGGATCAACCCCACTACGCCACCACCGCTTTTACAACATCATCATTAACCCATTATGTTCCCACCTACCCTGAGGAAGGTATATTCCATACTCCACCACGGGGGCCAACCCCGGATTTTTGGAGGCTTTTAAGACTAGTGGCTGGTGTTACTGTCAGAAGTTTTCAAGCGTGGTTCAAACTAAGGCCTCTGACTTGGCGTAACGACTGCCATCTATCGACGGCAGCCTATACCTATCAAAAAATTAATTAATGAATGAGATGCATTAACAAAATCACTTAAAGATTGCATGAAAAGTGCGTGAGGCAGCAAAAAATTTTTAACTAAATTGATTTACCAAAGTTATAATTATTTTAAATTAGGCAGATATATAGATAGATAGAATATTCTTTATTGTACTCATAAATTACATTTACAGATTTTTTATAAATCTAAGTACCTACAATGGGCGGCCTTACTACTATAAGCAATTTCTTCCAGGCAACCATAGACGCCATTAAATTAGGGCTCAATTTTTTCTCTTCGCCTTTTTTAAGTTACGCCGCTCTGGCTCTCTTGGCCTCAATTATCCTCTATTATTATGACGACTTATGTGGCGTAGCCGTTAGCGCATCGTTTACCATTCGAGAGGTCCCGTTCGAACCCTGGCTGGGGACAAAAAAAATCCCAGGTCTTGGATGTTTACATGTTTGTGCCATCACCGTTTCTGGTTCCCACGGCACAGAGTATCCTACTGTGTGGCCAGAAGCTATGTATGTGCCTGTATGTAAATGTTTATGTTTCTTGTTCACACAATAGTTTTATTGCTTTGTTAGCGAAGCGCTGTCTGTTCCAGTTCCTGTTACCAGAAAAAAAAAACCAAGTCTTGGATGTTTACATGTTTGTGATGTCGCTGTTTATGGTTCCAACGACTCAGGGTATCCTAGTGTGGGGCAAGGAGCAATGTGTGTCCCTGTATGTAAATGTTTAAACGTTTCAAATTCAAATTAAAAAATTTATTTCAACGTAAAGAATTGACATTCTGCTTGTTGAATGTCAATGTACATACAGTTATGTATAATGTTAGCCGCTGCCTTGGGGCCGTCTGTAGTGGAGAAAAAGGCAGCGAAAACAAACTCCACTCTGACCATCTTTTCTCAAATCACCTTAAAGCTAATACAAATCAAACCTACAAAATAATATCTTGGATGTGTTGAACACTAGACACATTTATCCTCTGATTAAATTTAATATTAAAATACGATTTAATGCCATACGTCCTTGTCTTCTAAATAATCGTTGATTTTATAATAAGCTTTTTTGCAAAGAGTGTGCTTAACACAATTCTTAAATCGCGTTGGGGGTACTCTAATATATCTTGGGGTATCTTGTTGTAGAACCTTATACAGTGCCCCATAAAGGAAGTATTAACTTTTGCAAGTCTAAATCGTGGAAATGACAATTTATGTTTATTCCTAGTATTAACGTTATGATGGCTACCAAGTGTTTCGAAGTCTGTAATTTTTTTCCTAACATACATAATATTTTCATATATATATTGGCTTGCAACTGTTAGGATGTTAGTTTCTTTGAAAAAGTCTCTTAGCGAGTCCCTACTACCTAGCTTGTAAATAAATCGGATTTCTAGCTTGTAAATAATCGGAGATTTATTTCCTAACCACCTGCAGGGTTTCCTGGAACTGAATCCACTCCTGCGCGCCCGGAATATCCCGGTGCAGTTCAGCGAGCGTCCCGTGCTGTGCAAACAGTGTCGCTACTACTGCCTCGTGCTACAGAGGCCCAACCGTACTACGGAGGCCGACGCCAACAACTATAGACGCCGGTAAGTCCATGCTGCTATTGTCGCTCGAACGGTTTATTTTACTTTAGACAGCAATTTCGATTGATTGATACTAGCTGATTGAGCTATTTTATTTTGATACTAGCTGATGCCGGCGACTTCGTCTGCGCAGGATTAGTATTTCAAGTAGCCTATATTAGCGTCGCGTTTATAATATTAGTGGGATAAACATTTCCATCGTACATTACATATGTGTAACTCTACCGGTTTCGGCAGTGCACGCCGGAATAGCTCGCAGTTGGTTGATCTTTTCCTACTTACTTGACATTTATCGTCATATTTCGGACAATACAAATAATATATTTATGAATTGTAGCCTATTCTGACGTATAAGCTATATTATTGTAAACTATCTTTAAAATCCATTCAGTAGTTTTTACGTGAAAGAGTAACAAACATACATCCATACTTAGAAACTTTCACGTTTATGATATTAGTAGGAAGGATGATTAAAGTTTGTCTGAGCGTAATATACTAAAAACTACCTAACGCTTTTTCATATTAATATTTAGATCTCATTTCTTGTACTGTACATAATTTTTTATACAAAATCTAAAATCCTACATAATAAATAACGTATTTCATGCATATGAATCTGTCAAAAAGTAAATAAACGATTGGACCTTTAATAGTGATTAGTAAATTGGAATTCAAACCTAAAATTATTAGTAACTTTTGAGAAAAAACGCCTTTTTATTTTGTTATTTTTCTGTTTTTGTTAAGATTTTTCTTAACTTCAATGGTAATAAGAGTAATGTTATCTATGCCAAATACTAACCTGCTCTAAAAACAAACCTAACCTATCCCAAAAACATACCTAATCTTTTCCAAAAAGAAACGTTTTTTTTTAATTATTATTATTATTACCACAAGTTAACATCTATCATTACAGGCTTAAACCTAATGCGACAGACAAAACAACAATTTTTAAAGTACCTATTTTTCTAAATTTAACATCTCATCTTTTATTAATACTATCCTACAACATGGCAGAAGTCAAATGCAACCTTACGCGTTACCTTGCAACAGAAATGTAAAGATTGGTCCTCCGCATCAATAATAACAAGAAAAAAAAAAAAAAAAAACATAACTTTCTAGTCTTTATAAGATAACACTTGTAATGCTATTCTTGTATAAAATGCTAGTCTTGTAAACCTGACCTATCTCAAAAACAAACCTGACCTATCCCAATAATAAACCTGTACCGAAAATAAACTTCAACCAGACTTCAACTGCCGCGTGCTAACGTATCACTCAGACCGTATGTATAGAATGTACATATGTACAGGCAAATAGGTTTTGCACATCTCATAATTAATTAAGATTTTTTTTTTTGTTAATTCATGTGGTTAGATTAACCTATAAACGACCTCCCAATATTTTACCAGTCATCTATTCTATGGACCAAATAATCCAAAGGAACAGAAATCAATTTCACTATGAAAGTAAAAGCTCAGATATGCTGAATCCCCTGAATTTTTTATTGAAGTTTTTATTTGAAAAACATTTTCCAGGTGCACGAAAGTGCTAGACACTCATTAGTTTAAAGCTTCTGCATTAATGATTAATAATATTGGTCATATCTTTCACAGACTTCTACAAATCCACAACGTGGACATACCCCCAGAATCTGAGAACGAGACAGAAGACCCCAGCCTACAAGAAGATGGCAGCATTGCGCAGAAGAAGAAGAAATCCAAGGTCAAGAACAAGCAGAGAAAGTCTACCAGCCCCGTCCAACCCGACCATATCCAACCGCGCTTCGACAGAACCTCCGAAAGCTCTCAAGGAAGTGAAAAGAACCAAGATGATAACCAGAACGCTCACAAGCAAACACAGCCCTTAGAAGAAGACATAGAAAGCCTAATTTCCTCCAATAAAATCATGGTCCCGGGTGCTAAAAACATGGACCAAACCGCCACTCAAAGTGATGGCTCCGAACCCGAATCTCAAATGGAGTTCGACGGACCCGCCCTCCCTCTCGACAAGCAAACTGAGTTACAGTACCTACTACAGAAGCAAAACAACCCAGCTCAATTCATGAAGCCCGGAGCCAATCTGACCCAGAAACAACGGAACATACTGAAATTGCAGACCATCACTTCCGGCATACAAAAGCCGGGCCAACTGCACAGGGTTCACGACAAAAACGCCAAAAGGATACAAAAGTTGGGCCAAATCGTTGGGCAGTGCGACAAAGGAGAGAAAGAGCAGACAGATTTTGAGATGCTCGATCCCACAAAGGCGCAAGATACACAGCTACTGAAGAATCTGAACGAAGAGTGCACTATAGAGTCCATACCCAACAAGAAACCAGCCGACATAAGCATACTGAAGAACAAATGGGAAATGTCAGGCAGCTCCACGCAAGTGAAGAAAAACCTGAGCGAATTGTCCAAGAAACTCACCATCGAGAAGGCACCCAGTAAAAAACTCAGTGACCTCAAGTACTCGAACCCCGTAAAACGGCTCGAGACAAACCCATCGATTTCCGTCCGAGAGCTATTCCCCGGCGAGGAGGAGTTACCTCTGCAGTGCAATATAGAGTTCAACAGCGTCAAAGGCGTGACTCCAGAAGGTTGGGAGAAGTGCAACTCAACTGTCCAGTACGACGTCGAAACCAAGCGCCTTTGGACGGAGTTGCAGCGGCCTTACGGCAACCAGTCGAGCTTCCTACGCCATTTGGTGCTTCTGGAAAAATACTTCCGGTCCGGGGACTTAGTCCTGTCACAGAACGCGTCCCCACACGCGGCTACTTACAGCGACTCGGTCCAAAGTCGTCTGCGCGCTTACGACAACGTAGTGACAGACGCGCCGCGACGAAGCGAGCCCTCCATCAGTCTCATAGAGTTCCGCAAGCAAAAACCAACGGTCAACGGCAAGAGTTTGCTGAAAACCAACCAAAACGCAGAGCAAAAGAAGCCATTTATGCCTCCGCCAGGCTCTTTGCCCAAGAAAAGAGACGCTAAGAAATCCAAGCAGCTGCCGCCGGAGTTGATAGCTATAAACACGCCCAACGCCCAAGGCAGGAAAGCAATCCAGAACGTGCTGCATAATATCCAGCAGTTGGTCAAAGGTGTTTCCGCAGCTGACCCCACAGAGGTGGCCGCGGCTCCGTTGGCCCCGCCCAAGTTCGAAGCACCGCCTGTGAACCCGCCGAAGGAGAAAAAAGATGCTCCAAGCAAAAGCGATGCCCCGAAGAAGCAGAAGACGACCAGCAAACCGTGGAGACCTACCCTCATGCCGATCACTCCGGTAAGTTCACTATGATGCGGATAACTAGGCCTCAAGCCTAGTTATCCGCACCATAGCTCCAAAAATGTCAAAATCCTGACGTTGCAGTAACTGTAGCAATTAGTATGTAATTTTACAGGTTGAAATCATTCAAGATTTAGGAACCGTTCCTGTTATTTTCTCATCGTCTTTAATCTGTAGTCTCGGATCCACTGCAAGAGTTTTAGTATGATAGGTGATTGATATTCATGTTCCATAATCATAAGCATTTATTTGTGGATTGTAGATACCTTCACATTTGGTGTTTAGTGAGATTTCAGATTGCTATGTCCTGCCATAAAGGTGTACGAATATTTTTTTGTCAGAACATAAAAACCTATACCCAAGAATTAATGTCACATGTATAGTTTAAAGCTACTTGAAAAAAAGTCAATGACTATATAAATCATGCAATTAAAATTAAGTTAAACAATTAATTAAATTAAAACAAATGACACAATGAACAATTAAATGATCTATAAATACGATCTATAATAATATTTAAAGTCATATAATACATGTCAAATTACTAAAAAAAAGTTAAATAAACATTTACATACAGGCACATACATTGCTTCTGGCCCCACACTTGATGATTGGTTAGTAAACACATCCCTTCATGTGTTCTTTAATCTTTTTGTGATAAAAACAGCTATTACGCTTATTACGTCTCGCATTTGATATCATATCATCACCTTATCTAGTCATTGTGCGTCCATAATAATCTTACAAATACGAAAATAATTCTGCCTGTTTGTCTGTTACCTTCTTTTCGCATTTAATCTAAACTGGTGAAAAGATTTCGAGAGAATAGGCTATTTGACCGATTTCTGAAAGCCGTCTCATATTGTTTGTTGGTGTTCATGGAGTCCTCAGAAAATGGTCATTTTTAATTCTTTCGTGTTTCTTCTAAAAAAGGCAAACGAAAATTTACTTTTCAAATAAGCCTCCAAAACGCTATTTTACGGCCTGGCCACGGGGAATTCGCCGGCGCGAAAGGCGAGGCGTCTTGCGACTGAAACAAACTCATAGAAATGTACTGAGCAAGCCACGCGGAGCGGCGAACGGCGGCGCGACTGGCGAGTGAAACAAACACATGAACAAGTACGGCGCAAGCCACGGCGTCGAGCGGCAGTCGCGGCGACTAGTGCAGAGATCAAACGAGTTTAGTTGTTTTCGCCGCGAATAATAAATACCGAGACTGTTATTGCTGAAATACTAACAAAATGGGGTATATTTGTTACTTCGATAAAGAACATAATTACCTAAAAGTTATTTAATTTCATGAAACATTAATATACAGAGTAACATTTAATTAACTGACCATATTTTGGGCAGCGATATTTCTGTCAAATTGTAGTTATGAAAAAAATTCATTTGCGTCCATAATTTTCTTGGTGAAAGTAGCTATCATATTGATGGATACCTACTATCATTCTCCAAAATATGGTCAGCTTAATTAAATGGCACCTATGTATTAGATCAATTTTTCAGCGGCACTTAAAACTCTAGCTGCATTGACTTTTTTTCCAATCCTGAAGAATATAATTCGACAATAATTCTAGTGGACTCGAAAAATGTTTCGGTGGAAAAATGTGGAATTCTCCATAATATACCTCGATTCGTATTCAAATCTATGGAGTAGATTACGCTCTTCCAAATATTATGTATTGAACAAAAAATATTACTTTTTAAGCAATATTGAGATAAAGACATTTCGCTTAACGCGCCTGCCCGTGGCCGGCAAACTGTGCCGCGCGAATGGTCGCCCCGCCCGCCGCACCGCCGTTCGCACCGCCGATCCCCGTGGCTAGGCCGTTAGGCAATATGGCGTCACACAGGATTTACTTTGGTTGTTTTACTGGGACGTCACTTCCCGGTAAACCAACCAATAAACGTAAGAAAGAACGAATGACAGACGCCATTTTTACTGCCATGTGACGTCATCATAGAATCGGCCAATCCAGGCCGTTTTCGGTACAGTGGCGGCAGATTCAGATAATCAAATTTTATCTTGTGTTTTTTTACAAATCATAATTGTTTTTTAATTAAAATGTCTTCAATCGGTTTTAAGACACATAATTGATACGAATATGTATAAATAATGTATACTGATAATGTTTTTTTCACACTGTCAAATAGCCTATTTGCCAAAAGAAAAAAAGGTTCTACTACCAGTATTAGTTTTTTTTTTCAATACAAATTTGTTTATTCATCCAAAATCAATTAAAACATAACATGAGCTTCTGAATCGCTCGTAGCCCCGGCTGCCTGAGTGATCTTAAACGATCACTAAGGTTAAGCAACATACGGCGCGTTGAGTGCATGGATGGGTCACCGTCTATGACTAACGCTAGTGGCATTTTGCCGAGCGATTCCGTGCTTCGCAAGGCACGGTATAAGTTGGTGCCGGCTGTCGTCGATAGATGGCAGTCGTTAAGCCAAGTCAGAGGCCTTAGAGCGGCTTGAAAACTTCTGACAGTAAGACCAGCCACCAGTCTTACAAGCCTTCACCAATCCGGACTAGGCCCCCATGGTGGAGTATGGCCTATACTTTCCTCAAGACACCCGTGCCCCTCGGTGAAGACCTAATAAATACAAACATAATAATATATAAAAGTAAGGTTGTAAATAAAACTGAAACCGGTCGTGATATGTCGATGAAGCGAAATGTCAGAATCGTGGGAAGTAGCAGTCCCTGGCCTCTGTCTCCCCCTCTGGGATAGAGGCGTGTGTTTTATGTACGTATAAATGTCATAAAAAAATGTATCGTTCAGCTGAAAAATACTTTATACTTATCTCATCTTTCGTGGATCTTAAAAGTCACAACTTTCATTATTCAGGTCTGTACTGTATATGCATAATATTTTTATTTTCACTGATGGTTCTAATGAAGCTCACAAAATGTTTACTTTATGAACATCAAAGTTGTTAGTTTCACAATTAATATATTGCGTGGAGAAGAAACTAACAAAGAAACTCCAACTTTATTCTTTTCAAAACAGTTTTAGCTTAATTAACAAACTTTCAAACCAATTGCCGATACGGTCACGGTGAGAAACTATGCTATGCTAGATCACTTTTGAACATCCTCTATAACTCCTATCTGTAGGTGAAGGTGAAGATAATCAATGAGTCTGAAATAAAATCTAACTAGTATTCTATCTTTTTCCGCAGGAAAACCTAGCGAAGATTGCCCGTGAGCCGCCCCAGACAGCGGTGGATGGCCGTACTCTGCCGAGCCTCGTCCAGGTCATGTCTTCAGGAAAACGCTACCACATCACCCTACAGGACTACAACAAAATGTGCATCATGAGGCGAGAGAAACTCCAGCAGCTTCAAGACGGAGAACCCAAACCCAAGAGACCCTCGACTGAGACTACCGAGCTAATCACAGAGATACACCCTAACGTGATCCTCGGAAACGGTGGCACGATGACACAAAACATAGTGACTGATAAAGCGGACAAACCTAAAGATGTCAGTGACATGAACCAAATGGGAAACGCAGCCACGATACTTAAGAATGTCGGCCTAAAGAATATTACTATAGCACCGATACCGGCTAAGACAGCCACGGTAACGTCACACACCATGCCAGTACCCATCGTCTCATCACCATCGCTTATGGTCACTTCAACACCTATAAAGTTACCAAATCTCGGCCCATCATTGTCCATTACCAGCGAGACTGTACTTACACCCACCCAACACATACCTATCGCAACAACGTCTATGTCAGTGACACCAATAATGATGCCAATGCCAAAAATACCCAAAAGCCTGACGGTCATACCGCAGACTATAATGCCAAGCTTTCCCCAGGGAATAAGCACCACTGTGACAAACGTCATGCCTTCACCGGCAGTGATCCATCCAGCTGCGGACGGACCGAGGCCATAACGAAGCCTGGTCTTCCTGCTCGTCTAGCGACGACCCAATGTGACTACACCTCAAACATGAGACCGTCGGATAGCATATCTTAATTCTTTCATCCCTCGACATATTGGTCCTACTTGAAGTAGAAACTTTGTTGTAGGTTGTAGTCACCTCTCGGACTTGTTACACAGAAGAAGCCTATTTTCATATTGCTTGTAATGTTAGTGATACTTGCCTCAAAGTGTTTTAGTGATTAGAAAGGAACAGTGATCAAGTGACGCAATAAAAAGTGATGCAGTGTTGAGGATGCAATACGTTAAGTGAGATAGTACCGGTCAAGCCTTAATAATTATATGGTTTTGTAAATAGTAATGTAGGGATGGACACGAGTGCTGTGAACTATGTGACAAGGATTGTGTATTTAATTAAACTATGTTACTCTCAATATTAGATTTATTTTACTTAATTTATTTGTGCAAATGATACGACGGCCACAGAAGCTCATGAAATGTTCAAAATGAATTCGAATGAAACTGTTGATTCCACTTCATGGGGGAGATGTGATCAAGAGAACCACCATTTTCAAAATTCTCTAGTCAGGATTTAAAATGCATTTATAATTTATTAATTTCCAATTTTTCGGTTTAACTGTACCAATCCTCGTATCATTTGCGTGAACTTTAGACAATTTAAAATATGTATACTATAGCTTGTAGAGATTTAATTACATAATAATATTAGTTTTCAATATCACTATACATTATACACATCCACATAGTAAAACTTAATAATAACTTAATCATAAGGCTAGATAAAGACAAAAAAATCCTAATTCCATTAAATATTTGGCCATTTTTAAAAAGGACAAAAAAAATTACACTCCGAGCAAGCAGTATTTCAGATGCAGATCTGGATTTTCATCTAAAAAATTAGCAACAAAAAATAAAGTTAAATGTCACCACAAAAACACCCTCATTAGTTTTAAGGCTCGATAGTTATTTTAAAATAAATGTATTTTGTGTGATCACAAACATAGAGTATCTCTCAAAATCTAAGCATGCTTCGGAAAGCACATAGACTGATGTTTAATTAGAGGATGAGGTAAGGTGATAACCAATTTCTCCAGATATCTGGAAAATTTCTCATGGATCCATGGCAACAGAGCCAAAAGCAAACGGTATACTTACATCAAAATTACAAGGTGATTGAGTTGTGCCTAAGTAACTGAAAAAAAATGTACATAAACGATTTCTGTCACACATAATCTCTAATGAATAAGCAAGTAAACAAATAATCTGTATTATATAGACTTATGTACATATGAAGAATATCAGAAGCAACACCGAGTTCAGACATTTTATATTTGTAGAAGCGGCTCATGTTGAATACAAATTGTAACAAAAGTGTTATATTATGATGTTGTTGAGAATAATAGTATTTTATTTGGTCCAACTGTGTATGGGATGGTCCAAATGTTAACATTTAACACGTTGTACAGTATAATATTATTATTACATTTGATTTGTTAAGGCGATGCTTCCTTCGCTTAAAAAAATGCTCACATATTCATTGATATTATATTTATTCATGTAATAGCCTAAGATAGTAACTAATACATAATGTAAAAGCGCTATATTTTGTTCAAACTATGTATGAAAAATAACATAAAAGAAAAACTTGGAGGTATTGCCTTAACAAAAAAATCTTTTGAATGTTAAAGTACTGCTAGTGTTTTAGTAATTTGGAAGTGGATTAAGAAGACTTGTTCAATTTTTTTTATCGTATCTTGTGTTATTTTCAGTTGAAACGGTTTTACTAATCATGGTTTAGTAGTGTTTTTATTGAACAAATTGTGCACACTTCATAGCCCGGATATTAGTTTTCTTCCAAAGATAGAATGGTAGGTTACAATATTTACGTTTTATTTTAGTTAATTTGTATGGTACGGTATGATTGGTGTACCTAAGGAATGAATTTCTCTAATAAACATATCCTTATCTCTCATTTAATGTTTTCTTCTACATTGCCACCTTACGTGTCCGATTTCTTTTTCGTCTGCTTGGGAACTCCTTTGGTTCTTTTCCATTTCATTCTCCGGTTCTGGAACCAAACCTTTACCTGCAAATTAAAATAAGTACATTCTTTATTACTTTAGGAGGCTTGACTCGTTGGGACGCCGTCGCCATAGCGACGTAGCTACTAACCAGAAGGTAATTTTGAAATGTAAGTAGTTCAAAATTCAGTAATAGTACCGAACTCATTTGGCGACGTCGCATGTCAATACTATCTGCCTGGATGCGCAGCTGGCGACGTCGTCAGCATGGCTCTTATTGATTTTTATTAAAAATCACAAATTAGATTTATAAGAATTACATTCTAAAAATGCAATCTTATGCATTCTTATAGGCTTCAAGAGGTTCACCAGCGCCACCTAAAAATAAAAAATAAACATCGTTTTTGCTAAAGTGGCTCTCCTCAATGATGCAGATTATTGCGAATTGTGATTTTTACAGAATTACGTTCTACAACAGAACTAAGGCGAGGGGCACATTCAGATTTCGTGTGGGACGATTGGAGCACGTCTTGTCTTGTTTACGTAGTTACCTACTTTACTTCGGGCCGGTTTCTGAATTGAGAATTTTCACAAAGTGAATTTAGTAACGTTCTGTCAGGCTCTTTTCTTTCTGAGAAACAGCATTAAAGTTAAGTAGTTACCTACTTAGCCAAATTCTCAATTCAAAAACCGAGTGCTTATTCTGAGTTTTTTCATACACTTTCGATAGCGAGAGCGTATGCAATTAGTATAGGAGTGACAAAGCGCGCCACCTAGTTGTCTCTTTGTCACTCCTATACAAATCGCAAACGCTCTCACTATCGAGAGTGAATGAAAAAACTCAGTATACGCACTCAGGTCCTTTTCCATCAGATGGATGGGCTGATCATACAGACCTGTCTCTCGCTCAAGTGCAGAGCCACAGCGATCTCGTACCGTCGAAGACGTGTCAGGTAGTTGGCGCGCGCGAACTCCGCTTCCAGGCTACGGATTTGCGCCTTGGAGAAAGCCGTGCGCTCTTTGCGGGATGAAGGCGTCGTGGCGCGGGCTTCTGGCGGGGATAGGTTTAGATCAGATTCTATTGTGTTTTCCAAGAGTCGCACTGTGAACTGGGCTGAAAGTATCAGGCGCACATATTGAAGAGAAACTTTGTATTAGGCTCACATTTAATGAGGATTGTTTTCGTGGCACGTTCTTCTTCAGCCTTAGAAACAGGTAAAGAAATATTGGAGAAAAAGTATTAGGCACCCATGGAAGCACAATAATAAAATTTGAGATTCACTGATTTAAGCTCAATTTTTCCCAACCGGTAAATCGAAAAAATTGCACCCACATTACTTTACCACTTTTGAGTTTACAACGCTACACCACCATACCCACAGAGAATATAATCACTGACCATACCGTCGTCGTGCCGGAGAGAAAAAAAAGTTGCATCCTTAATTTAAATGTAGATGAGGGTAAGTACAATAAAAAAAATATAGCCCTACTCTCGCTAATCCAGAACGATTCCTATTGTCTTTCAACTTCCAGCCTAATTCCTATAGAAAATGTCAGGATTCAGACAGAATTTATACAATAAAATGTTTGTAAAAGTGACGAGTTTGAAAAATGTCAAGTATAGACAAATGGATCATACTTAGGGCCGGTTTCTGAAATTGCGAATTTCACTAAGTAAATACGTAACGTTCTGTCACGCTCTTGTCTAATTAAATTTGACGAGACAGCACTACAGTTAAGTAATTACTTACTTAGCGAAATTCTCAATTCAGAAACTGACCATTACTTTGATAAGCAGATGACGTGTGGCCCACACAGGCTGATCGCAAGCACATGTGAGGCGCCGGCGCCGCCAGTTTACTACTGTTTGTAGGTACGACATCCTGCGCGCGCAGGTGTGCTTTATTGCCTCTCTTGTTAGATTAATCATAACTTTTCCATAATACCTGGCCCTCGATTCTATTAGTGCATTATAGTATCATGACAGATGCATGGTCGGGTCACGTAACGTGTTTTTTTCATACCATTGACGCGTAGATTATTGTACCTACAGTCATTGAATTACAGTACACTCGCGTTGACTTAACACGTTCACAGTCCAGTGGGTCCAATGTGGTGTCCGTTCTGACTTTAGTGTCAAGTCCGTGGTACCACATTGGGCTCACGGTGGCATGCAACCTTCGACTTCAACTATTTTGGACTTACCAGTGACTTTCAAACTTTCATATGGGGACTGCAAAGGTGTTAAAGTGGCTATGAAACGAAATCGAAATGTTTATGGAGTTGTCATTGTCACTGTAATTATAATGCATTAGCGAAATGTAGGCCCTGTTTCGTTGCAGGGGAATAAACATAAACATTTACATACAGGCACATACATTGCTTCTGGCCCCCCACTAGGATACCCCAGAGAACCAGAAACAGCGACATCACAAGCATGTAAACGTCCAAGACCTGGGGTTTTTTTTCTGCAGCCGGGTTCGAACCTGAGACCTCTCGCGGGGTAGGTAGATGCGCTAACCGCTTCGCCACTGAGGTCGTCGAATGTAGGTTTCATACGGCCGATTTCTGAATTGAGAATTTCACTAAGTAAATCTATCTATCTATCTAATCTCATTAAACGAACAATTCTTGTATATATGTATGTATATACACATATAATCAGAATCTCGGAAACGGCTCCAACGATTTTCATGAAATTTTGTAAACAGAGGGTTTCGGGGGCGATTAATTGATCGAGCTAGGTTTCATTTTAAGAAAACGTCGTTTTAACCGTGTTTTTGGGCAAAGAAATAACTGCTACCCTATAAGAACGTAAATTTCGCATAAATCAGTAAGGTTGTCGTAGCCCAGGTGGGAAATAGGGCGATACCTAATACAAGAGACCCTGGTTCGAGACTTGTGCATGAAGTTTCTCTTTATTTTCAAGCTCTTTTTTGTGTGAAAAACTATTATTAGGAGCCCTATTATCAACGCACCTAATTCGTATCCAAATAAATCTAAAGGAAATACATTTTTTTTCCAAAAAACATGATTTACCAAAAAAATACCGAGCAAAGCTCGGTCTTCCAGGTACTAGTTACTTAAGTAACGTTCTGTAACAGTCTTTGCTGAGAAATTTGACGAGACAGCACTACAGTTAAGTAGTTAGGTACTTAGCGAAATTCTCAGTTCAGAAACCGGCTATTACGGTCTTGGCGTGATGGGTAACATCTCTCGTACACCTCGGGGCCTGATCGAAGGTAAGACGTGATAAGCACGAATTAATAATATTAAAAAAAATGCTTTCGTAAAAGTGGCATAGAAATGTCTCACTATTTTTACGAATTTCCCAGATTAGTAAACCACTTTTGAAAAGACGATCTTAACCCCTCTGGCCTAGAACACTTTTCTTTCACAGCTAAATTAGTTATGCACGGAGTAATATTTGAAATTTATCAGTTTCAAAGAAGTACCTGGGTGACCGGTACTTTTTTTGTAATATAAAATATGTAATATAAAATTAAAATAATCCTTTTTCAACAAAAAAAGAACTTGGAAAAAAAACATCATGACTCGAACCGGGTCTCTTGAAATCGGCCCGAAACGGGTCGCCTGTTTTTCCGTCAGAACTATCCCAGCATTGCAAGTAAACGCGAAATTTACCTCTGTATGTTATTATAGCAAATTTCAATTGCCTTAAAACACGGATAAAACAACGTTTTCTAAAAATGTAACCTAGTTAGATCAATTAAACGCCCCCGAAAGCATCTGCCTACAAAATTTCGTGAAAATCGTTGGAGCAGTTTCCAAGATTCTGATTATATATAAAAATATATACAAGAATTGCTCGTTTAAACAGATTAGATAAAACATGCTCATATAACTGTTGTATATCATGTTCAAAATTCAATTCAAAGTGCCGTTGCAAGACCGACCCCCCGGCGGGTCTACGGAGTGACGGAATGCGCCGTAGTTTACATTGGAACCGTCGAACCGCCGCACAATGGGAAAAGATTGGAAAAACCTGGCCAATAATCGTAGTTAAATACTTGAGTTCTGCTATTTAATTTAGGTTCAGAGATAAAGAAATAACTGTATCTTCTGATGTTGCACTTATTAATTTTATATCATGACATATTGTGCTTTGTGTATAATCTTACAAAAACTGCTATTTTTGCGTCAACATATTTTTATATTTTTTTTTATAGCGAAGTAGATTACATTTTTTTTTAGTTTTCGTAGTTTTTAATTTTTAACTGTAGCTTTCTGTCGTTTATCCTTACAGAACATAACGAAGAGCTTTATACAATGGAAATAAATGCACTTTATAACATTTTATTGGAAGAAACATCGTCCAGATTTTGTAGCAAAGCTCAGAGAAAACACCTGTTTCAAACAGTTTCAATGTTAGTAAAGCAACAGAAACTGATTAGGTAGGTACCCAGAGATAGAACGAAGAAAAAACTTTTTTTAAACGCAACTATTTTTGGCCAGGTTTTTCGTACTTTTTCCCATAGTGCGCCGGCGGGTCCTCATTTTACAATTCACATGATTCATTTTCATTGGTGGCTAGTCAAATTTATAGAGACCCGAGTAAATTTATATTTACGTACCTTCCTCACCGCTCCTGCCGCATCCATCCCGCTCCTCCTTCACAAGCACTTGACCACCTGTGTCCTGCACCCACCCCTCACTCCAGGCCCCGTAAGTGCCCACCTCCTCCCAGGGCCTACCTTCGACCTCATGGAAATAGGTTCTATAATCGCAGAGAAACTGCACGGGGTATTGGTGGCTAGCCTGCAAGCTGTCAGTGTTAGTCGAGGAGTCTTCAGCGAATTCTGGCTGAAATTGGAGCGCTTGGTTCGGATGTTGATAGTCGGGAAAGAAACACTTTGCAGTATCGTCTTGGTACGTGTCTTGGGTGAGAAAGTTCGTCTTTATGTATTCCATTTTGACTTAAATTCTGTCAGGTAAATATTAATTTGCCGCTGTAGTAACTACAGATTTTTAGTAACAAACATGAACTATTATTCTCCAAAAGATTGATGTGAATTAGTAAGTAGGTGAGGACTTCTGCTAACACCCTTTCACTGTACACTTTTTCAACTATAAGAGCAGATTCTGACTATAAAAGAGCAGTATTTTCAAACAACTCGTAACTTTCCTCGAACACTAGAAACAACACTGGAGCCGCGTCCGCTAGTTTCAGCTTCAGGCAGTTGGAATGCGCAGACGCAGGGTCGGAAGCTCCTCCCTCTGCGAGTGGGCGTGGCTTAAGAGAAGCTTAGGTCATGGGGATATGTTTTTCATAGCTCTACACGGTAACTGAAAGAGTAATGAAGGTTCATGTGGACCGAAAATGGATGCAGTGACTAGAAATTGAGAAAGGGATGTTAGGTACGTTGATTTGGATATCAATAGATGAAGGTAGAAAGATGAATTAAGAGTTTTATTACGCGAAGGGCCGGTAATGGACGTCCCAGGCTGTATTGTGAAAATATCCATACATACAAAATATAAATATCCAAAGTCGATTTATAATCCACGAAATATACCTGTGCATATCTATTCTCTATTCTATAATATAAAAATGAATCGCTGAATGTGTGTCTAAGCGCAAATCTCGAGAGCAGCAGAACCGATTTCGCTAATTCTTTTTTAGAATATTCCTTGAAGTACGAGGATGGTTCTTACGGAGAGATTTTTTTTTTAAAATGCCTATAAAAGGGGAAGGTTTAAAAAAAAGAACTTTGGCGGTATGAAGTTTGCCGGGACAGCTGGTTAATAATACGACCTCTGTGGCGCAGAGATTAGCGCATCTGCCTACCATGCTGCTACCATGAGGTCCCGGGTTTGAATCCCGGCTGGGCACAAAAAAAAAGAAACCCAGTGCTTGGATGTTTACATGTTTGTGACGTCGCTGTTTCTGGGTCCCACGACACAGGGTATCCTAGTGTCGGGCCAGAAGCAATGTATGTGCCTGTATGTAAATGTTATGTTAAAATGTTATAATAATAATAAACACCGAAAAACACCCAGACTAAGGCCATTTGTACAAATGTACGGCGGCCCCCAGTGGGAATCGAACCCACGACCTCGATATCTTTCACCTTAAAAAGAAAGAAGGATTTTATTAGAATTGTCACAGAAACACAATGAAGACACAAGTACGTCATAAACAAAATACACAAAAGTCAACAAAACAAGAAAAATTAAATAAAAACAAATGAAAACAAAACATCCGTTTTTTAAAATCTACGGCAGAAAAGAACATTCCTTTACATATTGCTAACAATTCCAAAATCACCCCGTATTTTCTTTTTAGACTAGCGCCATAGCAAAAAAAAAACCCAGTTCTTGGATGTTTACATGTTAGTGCGCTGTTTTTGGTTCCCACGACACAGGGTATCCTAGCGTGGGGCCAGAAGCAATGTTGACATCGACCCATTATGTCCCCACCGGGGGGCACGGGTCTCTTCCCTGGGTAAGGTATAGGCCATACTCCAGAGGTAATCCACATTGAGCACCCGCCTAAATAGCACCTGCACAAATAGAACCTGGCCTAGTCCAGATTTAGCACCTATTGATATTTTTGGCAGAATAAATACATTTGAATTCACTAACAGCACCTGCCAAAAATATCAGTAGGTGCTGAATATGGACTAGGCCAGGTGCTATTTAAACGGGTCCTCAATGTGGATTAGGTACCTCAAATTCCACCACGGGCCTAGTCCGGATTGGTGAAGGCTTGTAAGAAGCCATGTAGGTGGGATACCGGATACCGCCGTTTAGCCAAAGTATTTTTCGCCAAATTTTACTTCCCAATAAACTTATGGCATCAGTTTCATTTCCCAAATGAAACTTTAGCAAGTTTTCATTTCGCATTTTATTCATTTGGTCAAATTATCATTTCACATAATTTTACTGCGTCAAGTTTTATTAAGACAAACGTTTATTATGCATACGTGACAACAGAAATATAGGTGCGACGACGCGCGTAGCGAAGCGGAGCGCGTCGGAGCGTTAGGTTCTCTATGTAAGATCGAAAACAGACTCGACTTTGATGCGTTCTTACCTTGCCTCTTGTTGTGCTTGGTAAAATGAATTTTGACCAAGTATTTATTTGGTAAACAATAACTTGCCATAATAACTTTTGCTAACTGTTTATTTGCTTTAAGTTGTTTTGAGAAATGTTTTTTTGCCAAGTGATAATTTGCGGAAAATAGTTTGGGAAGTAATACTTTGGGAAACGATTTTTGGCAATACATTAGTAAACCCTTGTAGCTATGTAAATGTTTAATGTCAATGTCAACGTTTCTGAATCATTGTCAGTAGGAATTCGAAGGCACCCTTCCTTTCGACCTAGATTATTCACCTACCTACTTACAAAAAGTGGCTCCGAGATGCCGAGCTTATGATTAGTACCTAATTAATCGCTATTCAATTGAAGTGAATCGCCCTGTTACATCTCGTGCTGGTTATACGGCCTGTTGCCATTTCCTATCGTTCCTAGAGCTACTGTGCTGTGCTGACCCACAAGTTGGTATGTAGGTATATCGGTCCAGTGGTTTATTTAACTTTTGTCACATATTTATTTCGCAGGAAACCACAGGCGAAAAATATAACACATCGTGGACACCTTTATTTTTCCACAATAGTGTTGTGCCGTATTTTGCTACAATACTCTAATATTAACATAACATAACATTTACATATAGGTACAAAAATATTACAGGTATTAAATTGGTGAAATCGAGTCTCTCAACAAACCCAAAAGTATCATTGTTGGTTACAAATTAGTCTAAATGGGGTAATTTAGTGTGAGACATCTCACCGTTTTTTTTCTACAGAGCCCACTGTAGATGGGAAGGCAGTGGTGACATATTTTACGCGTCCGTAAACAAGATGTTGCTTGTTAGCGAAAGTCTCCCGGGAGTTGTAGCGGCCGCCCTTTGGTCTTAGTTCACACGGTTTATACAGGGTGAAAAACCCCTTTACATAGTTACAAACATCAGAAATAATTACAAATGACAACAATGAATCGCTCGTAGCCTGGGCTGCCTGAGTGATCTTAAGCGATCACGAAGGTTAAGCAACATAGGGCGCGTTTAGTGCATGACCGTGACCGTCTATGACTAACGCTAGTGGCATTTTTCCGAGCGGTTCCGTGCTTCGCAAGGTACGTTAAGCAGTTGGTGCCGGCTGCCGTCAATAGATGGCAGTCATTAAGCCATGTCAGAGGCCCTAGTGCGGCTTGAAAACTTCTGACAGTAAGACCAGCCACTAAAAAAATAAAAAATGACCCAAAAGTCCCCATAATACTGGCCGCGTTACCGCGCTACGCAGTAAGGGAAGTCCTTTGGCTCAGATAATATTCACCAGAGCGAATGTCCAATGTTAGCCCTAGTTTTTGAACCACAACTTTCGTAAAATCACTAGACATTATTAACTTTATTCCGGATACTATTTGTCAGTTATCGGTCCGATCCGATCCGATTACAGGTCCGATCAGAGAGAAACCTAGTAGAACTCTTCCGATAAAATCGAATGAGTATCGAGTAAGTGTTCGTACTTCGTAGTAGTCCGTAGTATCCGTTGTTCATGGTCACAATAATCTTGTAATTGTAATTTACTGGATGAAAATCAGCGCTTTGGGCGACCGCAACTTATGTTAGTAGGTAGGTGCAGTCACGAGCAATAATATATTTACACTGTCACATGTGTACGACAATTGGTCCTAGATTATCTAACCATTGGTTATATAATTTAGGACAAATTATCGTACACTTCTTTCTAAATTGTCTTAAGCTAAGATTTTAAGAAAATGTGACAGTGTATTATAGTATTGCTCGTGACTGTACCTAAAAAGTTGTTAAAAAGTGTTTGTTTACTCGTTGTATTGTGTTTTCATACTTCATGTTGTAACGTCGTATAACTATGCGTGTTGTGTTTCTGTTATTGCAAATAAGTGGTGTCTTCTTTCTTTTTCGAAACTCAGCCCTGCCATAGAAACTTGAAATTGGCACCCCCTGCCCTACCTTATGTAGCGCATTCGGAAATTTTGTTTGGTTCTTACAATGGGAGTTTCCGAATTTTTCTGGCGAAGGCCCTAATTTTTCCCGTGGTATAAGTAACACGTTCATGAAATTGGCACCCCCTTAGGTAGACACCTCTGGCCCCTCCCTTGATCCAGCCCTGATGAGACACCCCACTAGACAGTACAAAGATGTTTTGGCAGCTGCGCTCAATACCCACGATGAGCAATGTATTGGACGATATTTTCTCAGTTTTATTTGCTTTTTTTCGGCATTTTATTGCGGTGTCGATTTGTTGAGTGACGTGATTGTCTTATGGTGTCTACGGTACACCCTCGGAGTTGTCTTATTTAGCCCTTTTGTTCCCGGAACGTCACACCACCTTACGTCAGACTGTTACATTCTGGGACTTTTTTTCCCAGTAGGTACCTATCTCATACTCCTACTCCGAACTGCCATAAATATCTATATTAATAATTTCGTTCGGGTCTACGGTAGACTCGAACGATATGCACACCAAATGAAAGAGCGTAAAAAATAGTTGATCTGAGTCGACAACATATGGGCGGAAAATTCGTATTATCGAGCAGCATCAATATAAAAATTATTAAATTCAACAATGGCGTTGCTAAGTAAACATGTCAATGTCATCATTGTTGTGTTAGTGTCACAAGTTTTCATTGTGAACTGTTATGGCCGGTTTACATTATTTTAGTGTTTAGGAGAGTGCTATAATACAATTAGAGAGGCAAGTGCATTAGTACATTACTAGACGTTCGAGTGAACGTTTATATTTCTTCCAGTAGAGTGTCACTTCGTCGACGTCGCGAAATGTGCGCTATCGTACTCAAAATACTATGAGTTTTAATGGAACACATAAGTAAGTTTGATAATTCGAGTTAATGAAAACAACACGCACCCGTCACGAGTCACTTGCGCACTCTCCTAAAGTTCTCACTAAATTTTTAGTTTATACATAGATAAGTAACGAGGATAGTAACGCGCTCAGGTGTTACTGGATAGAACAATAGAAACCAATTCTATTTTGATTCTAATTGAAAGGCAACTAGAACCGTACTATACCGTAAAACGTACTAAAGCAAGTGGCGCTTACACGTTTCTACAAAAGCACTCTCCTTAAGAAAGAAAGAAAGAAAGAAAGAAAGAAAGAAAGAAAGAAAGAAAGAAAGAAAGAAAGAAAGCAAGAAAGAAAGAAAGAAAGAAAGAAAGAAAGAAAGAAAGAAAGAAAATTTCTTTATTTGATACTCGAAACAAAACAAAAATCACACACATACAGAATGCGTACAATAATAAAAAAATAACACAGAAAGCATAAAAAGCGTAAAAATAAATAAACTGTACAACATGAAAATAATAATTTACATTTACATACAGGCACATACATTGCTTCTGGCCCCACACTAGGATACCCTGTGTCGTGGGAACCAGAAACAGCGACGTCACAAACATGTAAACATCCAAGACCTGGGATTTTTTTTTGTTTCGAACCCGGGACCTCTCGCATGGTAGTCAGATGCGCTAACCACTACGCCACAGAGGTCGTTAAAGGTTGAGCCCCCAAAATGGGCCCGATTCAGCATAATTTTGCAACAGAGTGTAAAGTAAAGCACTATCCTAAACACTAAGATAATCTAAACCGGCCCTTTGATCTAATTTGTTAACTTCATTGTGTGTGGAATACCGTGGCATCCAAAAAGGTTATTATAATCTGTGCCAACTGAGAAGGTGTAGTAAGTAATCTGTGGTGTTTTTCATTGGCGGGAGCTCAGAAGAAGGTCCTTCTTCAGAGGGCGGGAGGGAAGAATTGAATTTTGGAAGGGTCCTAAAAAATAATTGAAAAAGGAAATCAAAGTCATAAATTGATCTTTATTGTTTTGCTTAGATAGGTACCAATAAACTTATTAAAATGAAAAAGCCACTAGATAAGAAAAATACCAAAAATTAAAATGATGAAGAAAAACATGTGGTCAATACAAAACTAAAAGCTGTAAAGCCAAAGAGAGGGAGCTGTTTTTAGTTGATTAGCCAAGTGGATTCTACGTCTCATACGTCATTAGATTCACTAGCTGTTAACTAAATTCAATGCTGTTAAGTTTATGAAGGAAGCTCATTTAGTAATTTGTGATGAGGTACCCATGACAAAGTTATGATAATCCGATTTTCGCTTTGCATTCCTTCGTGAGTAGCCAGAACATGTCCAAAAGAGCAAGATTGGCTATCCGTAATAGTGTGCTGGTTCCAATACAGATATAAGCATGGTAGCGAGATTTGGGTATGGCAGAAGTCAGAAGAATCATGAAAGTAGGATTAGTGCAGTACAAATGAGATCCTTAAGAAATATGTGTGGTGTTTCTATGAATGACAGAATACGCAATAGTGTGATCAGAGACCGAGGATGTAGAGAAAGAGGATGTAGTGAGTGACTAGAATTGAAAAAAGGAATGATGCGTTGGTTTGGAGATGTGGAGAGGATGAACGAAGAAAGACTGACAAAGCAAATATATCGGGCGAATGTGAGTGGAAGGGCCGGTAAGGGACGCCCCAGTTGGACATACTTCGACCAAATAGGGGATGTATTAGCAAAGGGCAAGATGAAAAGTACCCGAAACCGATGTGGGTACATGCAACGACAAATGGATGTCAAATTCAAATTCAAATTCATTTATTCGTGAAATATGCGTATAAATAAAAGTTCTTATCATAAAAATTAAATAAGTTTCAGCATATTTTGCCGTAAAGGCGTACAAATATTGACATCTTAAAATAATGAAAATTTACAAGATAATGATTTTTATAAGTAAAATTCTGTTGAAATATTAAAATAAAATAATAAAAATTTATAAATTGATTGGCAATTAATTGACATGTCTTATTATAATAAATTCAAATAATTATTTAAATAGTGCCATCCTTTTATTATATTAAAATATTTAAAATAACTTAATAAAATTGATTGAGATTAATGGAATGTCAAATTAAAATAATCATTCAAATTGTAGCAACATTTCTTGATGAGTATAAGTTTAACCTCTCTTTTAAACACATTATCGTTATCCAATTCCCTGATGCTCTTTGGCAGTTTATTATATATTTTTGGACCCATGCATAAAATACTTTTCTTCATGAAAGCAGTATTGGACATTCTTGTACTCAGGCGGGTAGGGTCTCTACGGAGTCGCACACCATTTGCTTCTGAAATGCGTGGAAACAAAGCAGGATTTTTTCTGACGAACATTAATACTTCTAATACATAAAGCGATGGAAATGTAAGTATATCATATTTCTTAAAATAGGGTTGACATGATTCAGTGGGTTTTAATCTAAACATTGCTCGAATACCTTTTTTCTGTGCTATGAGGACTTGTTCACGGTCAGTGCCATTGCCCCAGAATATAACGCTATATCTCAAGACAGATTCCACAAGACTGTAATATGCTGTCAGTAAAGTATTTAAGTTAACTATCGTTGAAAGTTTGTACAGTAAGAATGCCGATTTACAAATCCTTTTACATGTATTTTCTATGTGTGATTTCCACGATAATTTATTGTCAATTATTAACCCAAGAAACTTAGTTGACTCTATGTTGTGTATAGTTTTGTCTTGGTATTTTATTTCAAGGTCTGACATAGGTGAAATCCTTTGACTATAGTGCATTATATAAGTCTTGCCAAGATTTATTTTTAAATTATTGTTGTCCAACCATTGTATCATAGCTTTAAGCGCATTATTTATGTCGTATTCGTATGTCAATCTATCTTCACATTGTACAGTTATGGTGCTGTCATCAGCAAAAAGTGACATAGGGTGCTCTACATGAATTGGCAGGTCATTTATGTAGACGATGAAAAGTAACGGCCCCATCACGCTTCCTTGGGGTACGCCATGATTCACAGTCTCTACTTTTGATTGGTATTTCTCTTCCACTTTTGTGTTGGAATTAATTTTTGTGATAACTGTGAACTGTTCACGATTTTTTAGGTATGACTCTATCAGATTCAATATATTACCTCTTAGTCCGCAGAGCTCCAATTTACGTAACAAAGTATCGTGCTCTACATAGTCGAAAGCCTGCGTAAGGTCAGTATACAAAGAGCATACGGGGATTCTTTTATCTATACTTTCAATGATAACGTTAAGAACATCATATATTGCCATATTTATATTTTTGGTCTTTCGAAATCCTTTTGGTTCCCTTACTAGTAAATTATTTATTTCTAAGTATTGGCTGATGTGTGTAGAGAGAAATTTTTCAATTATTTTAGAAAAAACAGGAATCAAAGCAATAGGGCGATAGTTCTCCATGCACACTCTGTCATCTTTTTTAAATACAGGCAAGATAACAGCAATTTTTAACTGATCTGGGAACATTCCTTTTTCTATACAGAGATTAGTGATATAGCTTAAGTGATAACTAATGTCTTGCGCTACATACTTAACGACCTTTGTTGAAATATCATCGTAGCCAGTACTATAACTATTTTTTAGTGAAATGTGTCGATGAAGCGAAAGTGATTTGTGAGGATAGTGGCAGGTGACAGTCCGTGGTCTCTGCCTACCCCTCTGGGATACAGGTGTGAGCTTATGTATCTGAATGTATTAAGATATTTATATCTACTGGTGGTTGACAAATACAGAGGCGTCACCATATAAAAAAACATAGTGGAATATTATTTTGCGTCTACATTTTACCCGAGCGAAGCCGGGTTTTCGTCTAGTACATTCTTATTTTGACTCTTTCGAGTTGTCTAAATGCTTAACCCGATAGAGTGGAAAGTTACGTAATTGATGGGCTGAGCTGGTGCTTCCGTCTCGGGGTAAATTGTTGTTCTAGTTATTTTTCAGAATTTGCAACGCATCCGCTTATAGGCCAGACCTCATACCCTGCGACTTCTTTGTGTTTCCAAAAATTGAAGACACATCTTACCGTCTGTTAATCTACCGTTAACAGTTTTTGTATGCACTTTTGCCAACTTACTGATAGCTAATAACAATAGATTAACTGACTGGTAGCGTTCGAGAAACCGGGGGTTGGAGGCACACGTTTTATGAGCCCTGAATCGGCGGTCAATGCGTTCCGTGGAGCCATTGAAGAGGTCCCTAAGGAGAACTGGTCCATTGGATATGCTTTACAATGGTTTCAGCAAATCCAAAAATGCATGAATACCTATTCATGTATGTTCTTTGAAAATACTAAATAGGTAGCTAGGTACTTTGAAATACAATAAAATATGTATCTTATACTTTGCTAGGTATATTTAATACCTCGTAACTGTAGGTGAAATACGTACCTAACTATTCAGGAGTCATAAAAAACTGCATACTGAAAAAACTTGTTCTCACATAAAACCAAAGTAGATCTTTAACATTGTAATTTCACCGGTTTTACATAGTTTCTTCAAATATTTAAAAATATCGACCCAACGGCGTTTAATGTTACATACTAAATAAACTAAAATTGCACATCCGAGGCTTTCACTCTAAGCCATCATATTCTAGTTTTAGCAAAGGTCTTAGGCTGACATATAATATAATAATAATAATAAACTCGCGCCCGTTATCCCCGAAGGGGTAGGCAGAGGCACCAGTCTCTAGAACTGAACCCACGTTTTGCCGAGTTTATTAGGTCCCAAACGTGACAAGTGGCAAGCCTGTCGCCGTTATCCGGGCACAATTTATCAGCGAATGGTGTTGCTGTACAAACAAATGTACGTAACTAAAAGTCATTGGTACATGCGTGGTCCGAACCCAGACCCTCATGATCGAGAAGCAAGGGTCAACCCCACTACGCCACCACCGCTTAGGCTGACATTCAGAGACGAATCCTAAGTTCACGCTTAGATCAGTCTTAGCAAAGTAAACTAAAGTCGTACTTAGTCATCATCAACCCATCATGTCCCCACCAAGGGGCACGGGTCACTTCCCTGAGGAAGGTACCTATAGGCCATACTCCACCACGGGGGCCAAGTCCGGATTGGTGGAGGCACTTAGTAAAGCGCCGTAATTTTCGTATACGTCACCGATATTGACTACTTACACTTATCTAAGCACCATTTCATACTAAACTTGCTAAGATTCGATTCTGAATACGAAATATTTCTAAGTACGTGATTTTGACATTTCCGAGACCGATCTTAGCTATTTTTCAGAATCCAGAAACTTTCAGTGAGGCTGAAGTACCCATATTGTTAGTATTTCCTTGACATTTTTCCGTGTGGTACCTATCTAATACACAGTGGCGGATTTGCAGTCTTGGCCGCTCTAGGCCCCAGGCCATGTGCCGCCCCTTTCTCAGCACAGCACGCAGCACCTATCATATAGACTAGGTACACAATGAATTTACGCTAGACTAGGTACATAATGAATTTAGTGGCGCATACCTATAAAAATTGCTATTCTTTGCAGTGCAGTGAGGCCCGCCATAATTATGCACAGCCTTTTAAATATTTAGGTACTTTGCATTTGAGTTATTTCTTGCTATCATCAGTGATTTTTTTGTCACGATTTGCCGCCCCTAATATCTGCCGCTCAAGGCCCGGGCCTACTGGGCCTTAGGGTAAATGCGCCACTGCTAATACATACGGTACTTATTCAATCAAAACACTTCGTTTGAGTTCAGGAGCCGGACTTGACTTAGGAAGTGTATTCTGAACTGGCATACAATAAACTCTGCTGCGCGTGACTATGAGTTCATATTTTATTTTTTTACGAAACTTGACCTAAGGATCTGGTCTAAGTCAGACGATATCGTTCCCTGATTCCGTGCTTCGCAAGGCACGTCAAGAGGTCGGTACCGGCTGCCGTCGATAGATGGCAGTCCTTAAGCTAAGTCAGAAGGCTTCTGAACTTCTGACAATAAGACCAGCCACTAGTCTTACAAGCCTCCACCAATCCGGACTTGGCCCCCGTGGTGAAGTATGGCCTATACCTTCCTCGGGGAAGTCCCGTGAAGAGTCCCGTGCCCCCCTCGGTGGGGACTAAATGGGTTGCTGATGAATTACGCCTCCGGCTTGTTTTTGTACCACACACCAGTGCCTGTGGCTGAAGCCGCTGATGACTGTAGCAGGAGCGATTAAAGTCAGATAGCAGTTTATTTATTGTCCGGCACTACATTATATTTGTGACAACACGTTTTTGGTTGCTCTACATTGGTTTGATACTGAAATGAAACGAAATTTATTTCGTAGAAAAATATATACATAAGTAGATAGATAGAGAAAACTTTATTGTACATAAAAAGGAGATTAAAGGTGTCTTAATAATAACACAACACAATCACTCGCCCTGGTCCCAAACTAGGATACCTTGTGCTATGGTAACCAGGCAAAGACGGATTCCCTACTTCATTACGAAAATTCTTTGTTCGAAATACGTTTCACCACCGAATGATACTGCGAAGGCTTGATTGTGCGACGCCTTTTTTATCCGATGCTTTTATTGTTCGGTGCCTTGTTACTTCGAAAACGTTTTGCCGATGTCTTCTTACTTCAAAAAATGTTTATTTATTGTCCGGCACTGCATTATATTTGTGACAACACGTTTTTGGTTGCTCTACATTTGTTTGATACTGAAATGAAACGAAATTTATTTCGTAGAAAAAATGATAGATAGATAAAGAAAACTTTATTGTACATAAAAAGGAGATTAAAGGTGTCTTAATAATAACTCCAACACAACACAATCACTCGCCCTGGTACCAAACTAGGATACGTTGTGCTATGGTAACCAGGCAAGGACGGATTCCCTTCTTCATTACGAAAATTCTTTGTTCGAAATACGTTTCGCCACCGAATTATACTGCGAAGGCTTGATTGTGCGACGCCTTTTTTATCCGATGCTTTTATTGTTCGGTGCCTTGATACTTCGAAAACGTTTTGCCGATGTCTTCTTACTTCAAAAAATATTACACCGGTGCATTATATTATCGATGCTTGTATGTCCAGTGCATCGTTGCTTAAAAAAAAAAGTTTTACTGAGAGTATTATTATAATAATAATAATAATAATAACATTTACATACAGGCACATAAATTGCTTCTGGCCCCACACTAGGATACCCTGTGTCGTGGGAACCAGAAACAGCGACGTCACAAACATGTAAACATCCAAGACCTGGAGTTTTTTTTTCTTCGCCCCAGCCGGGGATCGAACCCAGTATGCAGTAACAGAATAATATTTTTTACACCACATTTAGCTCCACGCTTTACAGTGGTTCCCGGCTTGCCGCGCCGGATTTATGGTACAGTCCAGTCCAGAGCCGGGTGAAAGTACTAGGGTAACAGAAGTTAGTAGGGGGGGGTTAAGACTGCGCACTATTAAGCAACTCCATGCAATAAGCCGCATGTTCTTCATGAGGTTTTGTTTTAGCCGCAATCTCTTACATATTTCTGCTACCCTAATACTTTTCAAATAAAATTACAGATAATTCAAACTTTACTTATATAAACTATTATGTACCTTCTTTTATAATAATGAATGAATAGATAATAATGATTTAACAAGTCACCGGACTAACAGCATTCGGTGCATAAACATTCGATAAAATTAACCGTCGCATTAAAAAGCATCGTAGTCAAGTTTTCGATGTAACGAGGCATCGAACCAACAAGCAGTCGGTGTATAAACATTCGATTGAATAAGCCGTCGCACAATCAAGCCTTCGAAGTGTCGCTCACCGGTGAAACGAATTACGAATAAAGAATTTTCGGAATGAAGTAGGGAACCCGGCAAGGGATGGACATATTTGTATGACACCTAAAAGTAATAGTTGCGAACCATACAAAATTTTTAAAGGTTTTGCGTCGTTTCAGTGGGAACTCACAGTTAACTTATTTTTTATATCCGTTTTTTATCATTCGTTTTGAAAATATTGATCATTTTAACGAAACTAGTGTCGGTGTTTTTGAGTTTTATTTATTACGACTATTTTTATACCTATGTTTCTAAGGTTTTGGTTTTTGTGACATCAGAAGATGACGTGGAGGGAGTAAACTCAATCAACGGAAGATGATTATGGAAATGTCATCAACGTCAGTTGATTTGCTTTAGTTTTTTTTTTTAAGTAAGACAAAGGCTCAGAATAATTCTTCTGAGGACAAAGGATTAATAGGTCATTAAGGTCAAGGCTTTTTATTGAATATCTTAAAAAATATTAGACTTATTTACAAATCTGACAAATAGAAATTGTACTAAAAGTACCTATAATAAAATTCTCGAATTGGTTTTGAGATTTCCGTTAATGATCGAAAATGTAGCGTTGGCCACGCTGTGAAAACAATAATTATTTGTGTTTTAATTATAATATATTATATAATATAATTATATTTTAAGAATAACTTATCTACCCTTGTATTATGTAAGTTTTTATCGGGTTAGGTATTTAGACAAATCTAAAGTGTCAAAATATGTAAGTATGCATTTGACAGTTTGGAGGAGGCTAATGTGCCACCGTCTTATCTGTTCAGAGTGCGTATACTGAGTTTTTTCATTCACTCTCGATAGTGAGAGCGTTTGCGATTTGCATAGGAGTGACAAAGAGACAACTAGATGGCGCGCTTTGTCACTCCTATGCAAATCGCAAACGCTCTCGCTATCGAAAGTGAATGACAAAACTCAGTACACGCACTCAGTTGACAGCAGCGCTAGTGAAGAATTTAGTAGTAACATTTAATAAATTTACCTCGAACAATGCGAGTATTTTAACCCGTCCTTCAATTTTAATGAAAATATATGTAAAAATCTTAGTAAGTGAATAAATAAAACAAAAAATGGGGAACAGGACTTACAATTAATTAGTTAGTTACAAGTTTGCCCACCTGAACAGATAACTTGGTGGCGCTGTAAATTATTGAGACAACTATTTTGTTTCATCATCAACCCGTTATGTCCCCACCAAGCGGCACGGGTCTCTTCCCTGAGGAAGTTATAGACCATACTCCACCACGGGGGCCAAGTCCGGATCTGTGGAGGGTTGTAAGACTAGTGGCTGGTCTTACTGTCAGAAGTTTTCAAGCCGCTCTAAGGCCTCTGACTTGGCTTAACGACTGCCATCTATCGACGGCAGCCGGCACAAACTGCTTAACGTGCCTTGCGAAGCGCGGAACCGCTCGGAAAAATGCCACTAGCGTTAGTCATAGAAGGTCTCCCATCCATGCACTGAACTGCCGTATGTTGCTTAACCTTCGGGATCGTTTAAGATCACTCAGGCAGCCGGGGCTACGAGCGATTCATTCATTTTGTTTAATTAGACACTATTTGACAGGTTTCTGTAAACCATCGCAGATTTTTGCAGGTGTTCATTGAGTGCTCAGAAAATGGTAATTTTAAATGCTTTCCTGTACATATTTCTTCTATAAAAAATAAACAAAAAATACGCCGCCAAAACGCTATCATGGGCAATATGGCGTCGCACAGGAATCATGATGTAAAAAAGGCTACATGGCGTTGACGTCCTATATGCAGCACTTCCTTTAACACAAGATGGAGACTTCTCGAAAACTATTAAGATGTTTGGATAGTTGACAGTAGTAGGAGGAGTTAGTTTAAGAAAACAGTTTAATTATAATTTAAAACTTTTATTTTTAAAAACCACGATTTCGACAGTCCGTCCATTGCCAGAGGTTTTTCACAAAAGCATCGAGTAAAAATATTCATTTTCTCAAAATTACAAACTATTCTTAATAAGAAAATTATAAATAGCAAAGCACGTCATTATTCCATTATTAATAAAATTTAGTTCCATAAAATACTTTAGTTATTTTGTCATAAATTGCACAGTGGTAAAAATATATTACAAATTATAAAATTAGGAGATCATAAAACTTATTTCTAATCATCGCAAGCATATAGAAAAAACATTAACGTTACATTCCCACTAGCTGTTATCAATTTGCTCTGCGATACAGGGTTATTTAAAAAATGCTCAATCATGATATTTGCCACAACTCTATCACTTTTCTCGACAATTATTTATTTTATACAGTTTCTTATGGATTATGTGCATTGTTTTTGATTTTTTTTTCAAAACTATGAAAACAGAACAAAAGTTATAAGTTTGTCTCCAGTAAATACTGGATGCATAAATATGCATTTTAGTAATAACCCAGTATAATACAGACATAGAACCCATCATTAAATTTCATTACGATCTAATCATTTGATTTTGCTTTCTACTTAACATCTACTTTAATTTTTTGCCTAAAAGTAAATACAAGCGTCCACTTTTTTTGCAAATTGTACAGTATTTTATCAGATTTCATTCCAACACTAGGTACGTAAATTAATTTAGCCAAAATATGTTTATTTTTGTATGTGGACGCCCCAGGCCAAGCGTGAGATATAACTTATTTGTATGCATATCGAGGAATGTAAATAAACGACTTATTAAATACGATTTATTGTATGTCATGCATTTAGTTAGGTCCTTCTTCTACTAGCCGCGTTTATACCAAAAATCACTGATACTAAAAGCCAGTACCTTTATAGTACGCAGTGTGAGAAGGACTCTTTTGTCTTAAAAAACATTACTTGTGTATTTAATTTGATTCAGCTTTTGTCTGGGTGTAGCCATTTATTAAATTCTGTTTAATTATAGAAATTCATAGTAGGGATTCATATTTGTCAATATAATAAGATACATGAAAGAGCAATGCTTTCTGTATTTTTCGGTTTATGTTGACAAAATCTGAATGAAATAAATATGCTTACGACAAACACCACAAGTTTAAGCTTTTTTAAAATGTATAATTTAGAGTACAACCAGGGCCCTCTTTCATATAGCTTCAGTTAATGCATAATTTATAGAAGTTTATTACGGTAGCTTTATCAAACAAGGCCCCGTGTCTTGTAGTGTTACAATTTACAGTAGAACCATTATTTATTCTTTTCAAAGGCCTTTATCACGACTTGATAGCCAGTATTCGGACGAGCATGAAGGTGGCATATCTCAGTAGGATGCCTCGCAAAGAGATGCCAGTTGGCGTCGCTGCCAGCTACCGTTTGGTATTGCAAGATGTCGAGCGGTCGGAGTTACTGAGCGCGGACAGGGAGTTTGCGCGCTTCATGCTGGTAAAAAAGAAAAAAATATATTTTTATTTTTAATTATTTTATGGCGTCAGAAAATTGCGATGCCAATGTGAACTTACCGTAGGAATGGTGCTGAGTTAATTAGTCGTGTCTCAAGTTTCTAGGTAAAAACAAATATGAAGCAGATAATTGCTAAACTTGCCCAAACTTTACCACGGCCCAAAGCCAAGCAGGAAGCTATTGTCACTTGCAAAAAAATTAACAAATACTTTGCGTCGCGGTGTCGCCCCAACTGACGCCCGCTCGAGTGGCGTAACTCACAGAACCGCTAAGGGAAGTATTACGTCATTCAAGTTATAAGACCCTAGATCCAGAACACGTATTACTTTAGTGAAAGTTACTTTTTAGTGAAAGCCACAAAATAAATAACTACGTAATGTTATATAATGTACCAATATCCTGGAAAGACATTTATAATTTTGTATCGCTTAAGTTGCAAACAACTCTATAGCTCGCCGCAATGCCTATGTTTAGGTCTAATTTTAATGCAAAATATTGCCATACCGTGTTTTGAGAGACTATTCAGCTACTTGAAAAACATTGCGACGATACAAACGGTTTATGTATCGTCATCAAATTTACAAATACAAAAACCAAAGCGAGCCGCCAGTATAAAGTTTTGTGAATTTGACAATAAATAAACTGGAAAGCCGCAACTTTTAACATTTACAACGCTCCTAACGTCTTAGAACTTGTACAACGTAACATCCCCCTGAAGTTACCTGTCCGGGTCAGAGAAGTCTACGTCAGTCGGCAGGTGCGCGGAGTGGCGCCCCGCAAGGCGCCCCAGCAGGCGGGCGCCCGAGCGGCGTAATGACTCGCGCAGTTTCGAAAAACTCGCGCTGCGCGTCACCTGCCCCAGTGTTATGCAATTTACTGTCTGCCACTTTGTCACGGTTCATGCATGATGGATGGTTCCTAACGGACAGCATCGGCTCGGGAGGCGAGAAGTTAACTCAGTCTGGTGTATTTTCTTTCTCTTTGTAAAATTTGGAAATGAAGCGGCTCAGTAGATCCGATAGATAAGAAAAATCTTAATGGACATAGAGATCAAAGTAGGAAGTTATTGGAACTTGCAAAGAATAAACTTTGTGGCGCCCCCAACTGTGATTTCCGCCCGAGTGGCGTAACCACTTGTGCGGCCCTGTTTCATGTATCTAAGGGGGGTATTGCATTGTGAAAGTTATAGAATTTCTCTACTCTTAAAAGTTCATGGAGTCACGAAACAAATTGTCTCGCCGAAATAAAGGGCAGATAAATTCTCACTTGACAGCAACGCAACACTCAATGAAAGAATTATTCAATCGTTGAATGAAAAGCTAAATATGAATAGTGATGAGAAAAAAAAAACACAGATTAATTTGATGCTGTTACATGCGTCTAACTAATGTCTAACGGCGAAAGCTTATGTTCTATGTGGGAGAATCTATGTTATGTTTGTCTGTATGAGTAAAAATATTGTGGCCTACCGTGAAGTTTTTGGAGTCCGTTAACATGCTTCATTTTCTTTTAGAAGAAACAGTGGGTTATAAATTGCATAACACTGAAGTAGAGGACTCACCTTATACCAGTTTTGATACAGTAACATTAAGATAAACAAAGAACGCAAGAAAAGAACGCAAGAGTTAATTATAAATATTTATTAACAATTTAAAATTATTTACCATAATAATTATAAAATCGACACGATACCGAGACATTAGATTTATAACATTTCAGATTATTATCAAGATTATTGTGACATTTCGAATGTGCCAATCATTTCTGGAGAGATTCTTGACCTGTGGCCTGCCTTTGACTTGTAAAAAAACCTGCATAGGTATGGCTGTGGTGTGAATTTGAATTATAAAATGAAACCTCCATAGGTATAGCCATGGCCTCGCCCTCATTTGTAAAATCTAGTGCACAGATTTATAATTTTACGTACCAATCGCATGAGCACCAACATACACAGATAAAATTCAAATTGTATATAAAAATACTATAATTTTATAATTATCACTTTCTCTCTCACGTAAACATAAAGCTTAGACCGAAAACACACTACACTGGAATGAAAGTTTAATGTAAGCATTGTAAAATTAAAAATAATAAGAAATAAGACTCAGTTAATAAAATAAAATTATTTTCAAAGGACCTGATTGCTTTGTGTACACTTGCAAACTCTTAATGTAACTTTAGATTTATCATATTTGTACTGAATTTACAAAAATAGTTTCAAAGCCGTAAGAGCACGGCACGCCATGCTCGGCCCGTTTAAAAATAAATACAAAACAATCTCACGTAAATCGGTGCATTCTTCGCTGCAAAGAATACGCTTTCATCAATATCAGCAAATAAAAACTAAACTATTGTATTTTGTAAGCAAATTAAAATACAAAATCGTTGTTTTTCTCTCCTAAATAGGTACATGCACAAAAATTCAATAACTATGCAACATTAGATTTCTGCACACGAAAAATAAATGCAACTTTTAAAAACATACTTTTAAGAACCCTATCGACGTGACTACTGTCATGAAGTAAAATAAAGTAAAAACAAAAAATAAAATTTTGCACCGTCTCATTTTAACCTTCGATTTTACATTTTTATCCCTCGGACGGCCTCTACATGCAATATGATCTGTATCAAATATAAAATCATATTTTTTTAATAGATTTTCCACTTTTTTTCATAATAAAAATTTCCTTAACGCATGCTAATCATAAATAATACTAAGTTAATATCTCGTCAATTTATCCACATTGCAAATGCCGGGGAAATGCGGGAATATTTAAACCACATTGTACAATGCGAATAGACAGACTTGTTTCGATTTTTAAGTGACGACATCAATGCTCCTTGTTTCCACCTATTATTTTATTCGTGTGAGAATAAATCACAAATAAGAATCCGGCATCCATTTTTAAACTCCTTTTGATGCGCGCAAAATATTACTGGCCAGTATGTGGCCGAAACGCGCCAAACAAAATTTAAAAAATAACCTCTAGAGTCTAGACCCTCAAGGAACAAAGACGCAAGCGGCGTGTGTGTATATCCATTTTCGACTTAATGCGCTACGACTTAGGATCTAAACTACTGGTGCGGCGCACTGCTCCCTGTGTTGATTCCTAACGCGCTGAAGAGCTTTGTCTTTAAATTCATCCGAGGCTCGCTGGCCGGGTTGGCGCCCTGAAGCGTGGACAACAGAAAAAAAGAAAACTAAATAAAAAAACAAAAACTGTGCAACGTAAAAGGGAAAGTGGGCGGTGGCTTTGTGGCGTGTGATTTGTGTAATTAAAATTTAGAATGTGAAGCTTTTGTAATAATACATACTTAGAATACATACATTAATTGCAACAATATTTTTATAACTAAACAGTAAGAGCACAGTACATGCAATTTTTATTATAAACTACAGCCAAACAGAAAACACATAAGTTAATACATTTTTAATGTAATCTGATGTATAACAAGAAAAACGTTGCAGAAAGATAAGGGTAAAAAAACGAGATGTCGATTGAAATATTCAAATAAAAGTTATAAAAAAAGGGGCAAATAATATGAAGATAAGGAGCGTTAGAAAAAAACACCCTTTTATCACAATCGAACCGACAAAAACATTACACCAAAGGGCACAAACAATGGTTATATACAATAATAGTACAGCAGTGATGCTGTTGATGAACTCACTTTTGAAACTAATGGTCGTGAAAATTGGACACAACACTTATTCCACACACAAATCACAAATATGGAAGCGAATGCATTAATCACAAATATGGAAGCGAATGCATTAATCACCAATCAGAATCCAAATAACCCTAATCCCCTGTTTCTCACATACTTATATAATACTAGCTTCTGCAAGTTGATCAAAATTCACAACAGATTGTAAGTGTACGAAAAATCGGGGGTAAGAGAGATACACACGAGTGCTGGAATTACAGTCATAAGATCAAGTGGGTCCGAAAAATGTGCTGGTTTGCTGAAGCGAAGTGACGACATGGTTGAATTTAAAATCGTTCCACATCAGTCCACACCAGTCCACTGCTGACAATAGGCCGCTCCTAAGCGCCCTATTCCTGGTGTACATACAATAAATAATATTCTATATATCTAAGGCACACCACTGAGCCCGATGAAATAGTAAAAAATGTGTTAAACACAAGTGCCAGAACCATAATTACAACACCTACAACTTAACAAACTTGTGCCGATTTGATGAATAGTACCATATGGTATACAAGTGCTAGAATGACACCATATGAAGTGCTTTAGAAACGAGTGCTGATTTGCTAAAGCTCAATGATACCAATTGGCGCCGAACGCGTTACCCACAGGACCTACAGAGGACTACAAGTGCAGGAAAGACAGTAATAAGTTACAAATGTGTGAATGGTTGAGACAAAAGTGCCAGAATGATACAACACCCAGTGTATTAGAAACGTGTGCTGATTTGCTTAAGCTAAATGACACCAAGTGGCAGACTAAATGCGGACTAGTCTGTCTAGTGATGCAATGACAGTGATAACATCGAGTCAGAAACGTGTGCTGATTTGCTGGGGTGATCTTAAAACGCACAAAAAAAGTGAAACCCAACACAGAGTGCATTAGAAAAATGTGCTGATTTTGTAAAGCTGAATAAAACCAAGTGGTAGATTCTGTAAATGAACTAGAATCTCTAATAAGTGCTATGAAATGAAATTTATTTGTCCCCAAAATCGGTTACAGACGTTGTCCTTCAAATTAGTATACAGTTCAGTTCTATAATGACAGTGATAACATCAAGTGAATAAGATTCGTTTGATGGTGACCTTAAACGCATCAAAATGAGTGAAACAAAAGTGCTACAATGACAAGACACCAAAATGCGTTCGAAACGTGCGCTGATTTGCTGAACGGCTGCCACCAAATGGCTGTCTAACATAGCACCAACATGACAAAATACAGAGAAACACACAGACTAAATGTCGTAAGCCACAAGTACTAGGCCTAAGAGTGCTAAAATGACAATGACAACACCAAGTGCATTAGAAACGTGTGCTGATCTTAATTAGAACAGAGTGACACCAAATGAGTGAATCAAGAATGACACAACACCAAGCGCCTTAAAAACTTAGCAGAAGCGACGTGACACCAGATGGCGATCTAAAATGGCACCAAATGCGTTGGCCACAAGGCTCAGAGTCTAACCTCGTCGTGGTTGTCATGGGGCTCGATGGCGTCGCGGCCGGCGTCGTGACGGGCGGCGCGCGCGCGCGATTGTTTCACGATGTCTAGCGCCTATTGGTTGGTGGAACGGGGTTAGAATTTCGACCTTACCTGCTTGGGATAGAGCTGTTTTGTCGATTTTTTTCAGGATCATAAGGGCATTGTTTCATAAAAGCAGCCAATTTTAAGGCAAGAATCGAGAATTGTTATCTTATAGAAGCAGCTGCATATTTTCATAACGCCGAACATCAGTTAGAGCAACACGGCTACTGAGTTTGCAATAGGTTACTGCTCATGCCCGGTTTTACAATAAATAATCCGTCGATAGATAAGGGTACTTTCAATTAAGATGAACGTACATACAATGTTAAACAATGTACAACTTATGCAATAGACAATTTAATAGTAAATGTTAATGTCAGGAATCTACGGAATCGTTCTATAGGAATCTATTCTTATTTATTGACGGATCTATATGAATATAATAATTAATTGATACAGTACAGCGAACGAAAAACAGTGTTCTGTTAGGAACGACATGTGTAGCGTGGACGGGGCATAGATAATGGCCAAAAATAATATAAAGCAACGAGGCGAATTGCACCTCGTTACAACCTTATAGAATGCTGCAGAACAAAAGTTGATTTTTCTACTTAAACTTTGATATTCATTTGTTTCTGATGTAAGCATTTAATCCTTCCATCAGCCAATATTCGTCCACTTCTGGACGTTGCCCATCAAGGGACGCTACTAATTTCTGTAGTCTGCGTGAATGAATGACCTGACCATATTGTATTTTTATTATTTTCACCTACTTTATACGAAGTGCGCTAATCAGTTTTTCGTTCGCTGAGCAAGGTTAGTACCACATAACGATTCTCAAGCTCTGGTATTGTTTGAAGAAAAAAAACTATTCCGCCCACAAAATTATGTAGGTAACGATGATTTCAACCGTAGAAAGGGCTTTAACCCTCTGGCTCGGCGGCTACCAAATTTGGTAGCGGGCACTCGGAAGCGAAATTAAACCTTATATTCATTAACCGTAGTTCTAAAGTCCCTTGACAACTTATCATTTGCTGAGTTGAGCCAAAGGGTTAAATAATAAGAGAGAATATAGAACGGAGCTTGTGATTTGTTCTGTAATACAGGCCAAAATAACGGTCTTATTTATAAAAACACGATAAAACACTTCTCAGATGCAGTTTAAGTAATCTGTGGTTACGTATTTACATCGTAAAGTCTACGTCACACTATTTCATTTGGCATTTATAGAGTGTTTTAAGAAGTGTGTTTTTATAAATAAAATCTTAGGATAATGTTAGCTAGTCTGGTGTGTAAACTTACTTGCTGTACGTGCTAGGCAGCGTGCATAAACACACAATTTTGTTAGTTAAATAAAGGTGCGATCAAGTTTAGCTAGAAACCTTGTGTTGCATTGTTAACGTACCCATTCTGAAGCTGTTATTGACACAGATATTGGCAAAAATATTCTGGGTAATAGCGATCCGTAATGGTAATTTCTAAAAAATATAGTCGCCTCTAGGGTTACTTTTTTTTCTTTTGTAAAAGCACAATCTACTTAAAAAATTACTGCATATACAATAAAATGTGTTCGTGTGTGATTTGTAGTGTTTAACATAAGGTAAGGCATATCGTAAACTGCTGACCTCCATGGTAGCTAGTACCATGGAGGCCACCCACTCAAACAAAAAATATTAGATGATTTTGAAAGATTTGGTTCTACTGTGATGAGATAGTCTGTGTAGGACGTAGTGCTTGTTTAAAAAATAGTGCTTGTTTTTTGCACATATTAAAATGTTGTCTTAGGTCAACGACTCAAACAAAAAATAAACTCATTTTGTTCTACTGTGATGACGTAGGTAATCTGTGTAAGACGTAGGTAGGCATAATGTTACGCACCCAACATTGAAAAAAATAACTTCTCTTTTTTTGCACATATTAAATGCTGTTTTAAGTCAAGCTTTAGATTGATAAAAAAAAATCACACGGTCAAGTTTGCTGAGACAATCCGTTTGATTTACCGCGAAGAAAGATTGACTATGTATAGTGCAATTCGACTTTTCTATGACGTTTGACGTCAGTGGATTCAGTATTTGCTGTATAAAAAAATATATAAAGAACAAAAGTTGTTCTATTAATAAAGAAAATTTGTGTGCTGTCTTTCAACTTTCACAAGATTTTTTTTTTAAATCTATAATATTTTTTAAGATCTAGAATGTAACCTTTTAATATAGAAAATTACGTATCACAGTGTTAGTGCATACTCCTCCGAAACGGCTTGGCCGATTTAGATTATTTTTTTTAATGTATATTCAGTAGGTTTGAGAATAGGTTGTTATTTATTTTTCATAGCCCTAATCCCTACAAATAATTTATAAGGCGCCACGACCCTTGCCGGTTTAGCTAGTAAAAAAATAAATTACAAAAACGAATTATTTAAATCAAAATAAGAGTAAAGTAGATTACCAATACTATATTGCAACATTTTAATTAATAAAAACAATGCAAAACTTTAAAAAGTTAATATCCAAGGACACCGGCATTCTTCCAGTGCCCCCAAGGCCCCGTTCATAAAACAACAATTACATACTTTATTCTGGATCCACTTAACTACAATCTGTTAGCTTTTAGAATATACCTCGGGCTCTAGAGTAGGTTTCGGTTTTCGCCGAAAGCACATAAGTGTAATACTACTTCCTGCTCTGTATAAAACTTTTCTTCACTATTTTCAAAAGTTATGTAAAGTTATAAATAACAATACAAAATAAACCTTACCTTATTGCAATATATTCGGTTTATCCGATAGCAGCCGAGGTATATTCTAAAAGCTAACAGACTGTACTTAATTTTTTGTCGGAGTCCGATCAAGTTTCGCTCTATCAAATCAAGTAAGTTTATCCGGAATAAAGTTAATAATGTCTAGTGCTTACGAAAGGTCTAGTTCATAAACTACAATTTTATTCATAGTTCGCTATTCATAATCCAATCATTCGATGTACATTGCGTAGCAGTCGTCCTACTTGTTAATCTGTGGATTATAACTTTGCAATGTACGACGAACTGTCCTAATAAACCGGCGAATAAAAGATGTCTGGTGTTAAGCAGTAGTTCATAATGAAATTTAATCAGAGGAGTAATAATTTTTAAGTTTGAAAGTAAGTTAATTAGGCTAAAACTCTTGAAAAGAATACATGTAGAATTTCTTTGTTACTTTCTTCTCCATGTAAACTATTAATTGTGAAACTACCAAACAACTTTGACTGTCATAAAGTAAACCATTTGTTTTTATTACGAATAAAATTTTTGAATTTGAATTTGAACCTTGAATCGTAGTTCTATGAAACAGTATGTAATAGTGTGTGTGGCGACTCACCTCTTTCCGGCTACGAAGTGCGCAGTCCTCAAGCGTTTCCGCCGCCTCATATTTCCCCTGGCGACGGTAAAGAGCGCCCAGGTTCTTCAGAGTCGTCGTCACGGTTGGCGAGTCCACCTGGAGACCAATGGTTTGTCAATCGTCATTATCACCTGACAGACTACCTCGCCGCTTGACTAAGCCAGAGGATTTAATTCCTATAGGGTGCCGCAGAACATATTTGTTCGTACAAATGGCCTCAGCCTGGATGTATTTTCGTGTTTGTGATGTCTTTGTCTGGTTGCCACAGCACAGGGTATCCTAGTTTGGGGCCAGGACGAGTGTGTGGAAGCTATTTATCTATTTATTGAAGTCTCAGATACGGGTAATTTCATAAATAGATAGATAGAGAACACTTTACTGTATATAAAAAAGGAAATTACACAGGTATTTCTTATTCTTAGTTTATAAATCCGTCGGTGTCAGTGCGAACACGAATGGAAGAAGAGAAAGGCAGGCCGCGCCAAAGAAGTTGTTGTGTTGAAATGTAGTTTTAAGTGGTTTTAAGTGGTCTATGATCTCCTGTTCTTTTAGTCTTACTTATAAAAACTCGTTCCGTTAAACAATTAAAAACGCCGATTAAAATAGTCTGCGGTGGAGATTTTACAAATAAATATAGTCACAGATTAAATAAACATATGTAGTTTTGAGATTGAAATTGGATTTAATCGTATTTTTATAAATAAGGCCGTTTCTCTTCACCACATAATATTATTGACACTAATTGGTTTCAGGATTCGTGTTTTTTGTTTAAATAAATCGGTGATTGTTCAGACATCATTTTAGAACCTATTGGTACACCAAGTTTATTTGGCAGTAAGTTTTTCTCTTTACCACAGACTATTTTAAAACGACATTAGAGTAATGAACAACAGAAGGGAGATGTTGTTCTGTTGGTTTTTTACTTCTTCGGGTGGCGACTTCTTGAGTCGGAGGCCAAGACCCGGGTCGCTGGGCCAGCATAGTAAGATGTAAGTCAACAGATAGTTTTAGAACCTATCCACCAAGTTGAATTCCAATGACCGGGACTGACCTTGGCCGCTTTGTGCCAGCCGCCGTACTCCCCGTAGGGCGTGTTCTCCTTCTGCAGATGTTTGTTCTCCTCGCGCTCCTCGGCCACCTGCCAGATCGGCTTGTTGTCGCCTGCAACGCAACGGTTCGGAGTTACAAGGGAGGGCTTGCTAGGGAACACTGAACGTTTTTCAAGAGTTCGAAAGTGTTACGGATTGGTGCAGAGGCCAATGACAAGCAAGGGTTTGGGGGTCCAGGGGTAACGGCTGGATGGGGAGGACACTGAACGGTTTTTTCCTGAACCAGGAATTTGAAAGGCTAGGATTCGGGGTTACAGCTTGCTGGGGAGGCCACCGAATGGTTGCCAGATGTTAGACGATGATAACAAAGGTTCTGGGGTTACGGCTAACTGGGGAGGACAATGACCGTTTGGCAGGAGTTTTAAAAGCAAGGGTTCTGGGATTACAGCTTGCTGAGGAGGCCGCTGAATGGTCCGCAGTAGTTTGAAAGGCTAGGATTCGGGGTAACGGGTTACTGACGACCCCGTTGAACGGTTGGCAGGTGTTAGAGGATGATAACAAAGGTTCTGGGGTTACGGTTTACTGGGGAGGCCAATGAAAGTTTGGCAGGAGTTTAACAAGCACGCGTTCGGGGGTTAGGGGTCGCTGGAGAGGCCGCTGAACGATTTGCAGGAGTTTGAGGAGCTAGGGTTCGAGGTTACGGCTTGGGGGAGACCACCGAACAGTTGACAGAGGAGTTTAAGGACGATAGCAATGGTTCGGGGTCATGAGTTGCTAGGCAGGACACTGAACAGTTGGTAGGAGTTTAAAAAGTAAGGCTTTGGAGGTCACGGCTTGTTAGGGAGGCCACTGAACGGTCGGCAGGTGTTTGAGGATGGATAAAGGTTCAGGGGGCAAGGCTTGCTGGGGTTGGCAGGAGTTTAAAAGACCTAGCTGGTTCAACATTTTCGTGTGCGTTCGAAGTAGCCAGATAAGATTGAAACTTAGTAATCACGGTGCGGCCAAGGAAGACGGAGATTCGGATTTGGAATTTATTTATTTTTAGGGAAACTTGCCTACATACAAAATGGACAGATACATGGTGTAACTATAAGCTACAAATAATCAATAAAATTGTTTCAAAGTAATTAGTAATTCATCTAAAGACAGTGTCATTGCACCCGATATAAACATAGTAAAAAAGTGTTACGAAAATCAGATAATTCAAATATGGGCATTTTTCATGGCCAAACGGATATGAAATTATAGTTCAAAAGCAGAACAAATTTGGTCTAGCCAACTCTACTCCGGGCATTAGACAATAGACTGGAACTGTGTTTCAGAGGGCCGGTTTCTCAATTAAGAATTTCACTAAGTAAATACTTAAGTAACGTTCTGTCACGCTCTTTTCTGAGAAATTTTACGAGACAGCACTACAGTTAATGTGTTACTCGGCAAAATTCTCAATTCAGAAACTTAGAATCATGTTAATTCTAATCAACTATTCGCACACTGAAAACATAAATTGCATTAAACAAAAATCTTCATTTTACAGTATGGCCGTTTTAAGATTTTTTAAATGTTCTGGTGGGCGATGTGGAACTGTAAAAGTTGCCAGTAAAGCTTTATGACTAATCCACAAAGCTTTACTGACAAATTTTACGGTTTTCATTTATGTTTTCAGTGTGAGAATTGTTAACCCCTTTTTCACAGTCATAATAACCGCTGCATGGAACTATTAAAGCAATTACACGGGTTAAAAGTTTTTTCTAGCACCCCTGCATGTCAAAAGAAACCATCACCATAAAGAAAATAAAAAAGCTTAAATAAATCATACGAGTTTGTGACACAAGTTGGGAAGGTGTGACACAGCCGAAGACACAATACTATCACAAACAAAATAAAAAGATAATTAAATAACCAACATTCACAGACTATCAGTCAGCCTTTCCTACCTGTGTCACAGACTAATCCGAACTTGTGTCACTCACCTAAAAACGATGCAACGAATCCACTCCATTTTAAAAGGCACATTATTATGTTACACGGACGGGCTGTGATATTAAAACGTAATCTTCCGACATTTACTAAGTCGTCGACTTTCTACGAGGTGTATTTAATTTTATCGTCCAATTCCCAATTAGCAGCTTTTTATTTTATTTAGCAACTTTTACACTTGACAGCGTCATGTCAGGGCCTGATATACATAATATGTAGCCTTTAGCCCTTCCTATTAAGGGGAAAAATTGGCAAAATTTGGAAAATTTTCCATTATTTGTTTTTGTAGTCTATGGCCACAAAAATCGTCAATTTTAATACAGGAACTTATTCTCGTATATACGAGTACATGTAACATACACAATTGCCTTCTAAAATCAATTGCTCCTCCTCAAATATATTATTTGAGTCAGGCGTACAGTACAGAGTACTGTAAAATTGTGTAAATGTGACTAAGCCAATTATTCCCCTTAGGCCTTCATATGCTTTATTTTCATGCTTTTTAAGCATGCTTTCCATAGAAGTACAATAAAATAGAGACGACAAAAATATACGCCGATTTACGATTTACGTTTTTATTGCGCACCATAACAGTACTTTTAAAAAAAATCGTAAATACATAGTGTATAACCTACCTACCATTACTTACAAAACAAATTGGCGTCTCTATTGTATTCTACCTCTACGTACAGCATAACATACATGCTTAATGACCATGAAAATAAACCAAATGTAAATCAGGATTTAGATTAGATCAGCATGTCATGCAACATCTTCTTGCTTTGGATTCATCTTCTATTATGCTGCGGCCACACTTGAAGGCGAAGATTCGCGTTCGCGTTGTCGCGCCAAAATTTCGTGTTCGCTCTACGTCGAACAGCTTGGCCACATCAAATAAACCTTCGCTACGTCGCGACAATCTAGAACGTTGCTAAATTCATTTTGCCCTTTGATGTGCGGTATTTTACCGACAGCAGCGCGAAGGGTGTTTCTATTCGCGATGATGATTCGCGATAGGACGAATTTTTTGGCCAGACAAGTCGCGATAACGCAAATCTTCGCGTTATCGCGATAGTGTGGCCGTACCATTAGAGTTCTACAATTTATATGCCGTTATTGATTTTAATATTGTCGTTATACGTATCCAAGTGTAACTTACACTTTTCGGGAATAAAAATGGACCATTACACCCCGCATGTAAAAAAATCAGCATGTCAACCCAGATTGGACAAAATGTAAATCAAATAAACAAACCAAACATGTACATAAAACTCTGTCTATTTATTTATCACAAACATCATGTTAGAGCTGCCTCTAGGAAACATCGTACAGTACAAATTAACATAAATAAAATTCTATCAATACATCTATTTATTTTATAAAATTGTATCAATTATACTTTTAAAATTATGTCATGCGGTAAAACAGCGTAACTGTATTTGTGTGACATTTGTAAAAACAGGATTACTCTAAATCACGAGATGAGTTTAAAAAGCTGTGGGTAACGTTCACACCGTTCACCCTTCACCCCAGAGGATTAAAGGTCATAATAGCCCACTTACACGACTCTGCTACCACCCCACAAAAATAAATATAATCCAAATATGGGCTTTAATTATTGCTGTGTAGATATATTTTACATTGGCATCATAAATTAGCTGACGGCAAGCTGTCTGCTGTCATTTAAGTAATTTAAAAGTATTTAAAGCCCATATTTGAATGATATTATTTTTGCCGGGTGGGAGCAGAGTCGTGTAAGTGGGCTATGACCTTTAGGCTGCAGTTCCACTGAGGCGGAACGGAGCAGAGCGGAGACGAGCAGTGCCGTCATTCGCCAATCACATAGCGGAGTGAAGAAGAGATGTGGATTTCAAGCCATGAGATTGGTGAATCACGGCACTGTTCGTCTCAGTTCTGCTTCGCTCCGTCTCAGTGGAACCGCAGCCTTAAGGTGCCTGAGGAGTGTTTTGAGAAAACGTGTCTTTATAAATACGACCGTTAGCCTCTATGATTGTTTAAAGGGCCTAATAACGATTGTTTTATAAGGGAAACCGGATTACCATGACGAAATTGATTCCCGATATTTATCGACATCAGGAGCACTTGGTCGGATTTGTCATTTTTATACTTTAAAGTACCGAGCCTATAAGTTACTATAAGCCTTTAAACGACGAATTATCCCAGCAATCGAATGAGATATAATTGTTTGTCAGGTGGTTAAAAACAGCTCAATTACCTGACATTGAATGTATTAAGTCTTTTTTTTTTCGGAATCAAACATACGACCATTTATGCTTTTGACGTCTATATTGTAGTCACTAGATAATAGCAGTTACACCATTTCTCACTAAACTACGTGATGCCACATAAAATCAAAACTTTACATAATGTCATATCCCTAGTTTCTCATTTAAGAATTTCGCTAATGACATACTTAAATATGGTCTTCATGTAGGTTTCTCAAAAGATTGAATTAAGATAGCTTGTCACACTTTCTTAAACGCGGCTTTGAGTGGCAGACATCCATGTTTTAACGAAAGCGTCTGTTATGGAGCCACTCATAAAATTCTTCATACAAGAAACAGTACGGGAAATTTAAGAGGTGGTGCAAGTAACCCTATATTGAACTTAAGTATCACTTATGCTCAGTCTTAAATCAGAAACCAAAATTAAGAGCCAGTTTCTAAATTGAGATTTTCGCTTAAACTGTAGTGCTGTCTCGTAAAATTTCTCGGAAAAGAGCGTGACAGAACGTTATTGAAGTATTTAATTAGTGAAATTCTCAATTTAGAAATCGGTCCATAGTATCGTATTGCACTATTTAATATCAAAGGCACTTTCAATAGTTAATCACATTCACTTAATTGGCTACGCTATACGTACTGCAAGGATTTTTCTTATTTTATGTATTTTCAGTTTTTTGACACAACCATACAAGGTTCCTTTCGAGACAAAAGGCTATTATGATCGTTTTTCAATATTATTTAACTAATCAAAAGCTTGATGGTGTGAAACTTTAAATTTCATTTTCAAACTTGGTGTTTTCAAATTACATACCCTGGCAAGATTCAAAAATAAAGTTTTATCTCATTCATATTTGTAACCGCCGTTTTTTTGGGCATTAACAGTCGGTTTACAATCAGTTTTATTAACAGTTTGTTAACGTACATAAAACCGTCAAACGTTGGGCAAGCAAATTAATAGTAACTAAATATTAACAGTAGAATCACAAAAAATTCGAGCTTTTTCAAAATGCGTGCAGAGATCTACGTAACAGAAAAAACACATAAAAAATCGAACACATATCTAAGTAACAGATAAAATATTTAAAAAATATAGATCATATCTAATAATAACATTATATAATGATAAAAAAATCACACAGTATCTCAGGCACCTAAGAGAAGTGAGCGACATTGAAATCTTAAATGCATTTTCTTTCTCAAAATCATTAAATAAGACTTATCTGATACGAAAGTTACAACAAAATCTTATTGCCGTAAATAGTGCATTTGATAATAAAATACTAATTTAAAACATTTCGAACGTAACTTACAAATTGCTCACAAAATAAACTTAAATAATATATTTCATTTAGTTAGACATTTACCGTCACCCAATTCATGCATTAAACTTGTCTTACCCTTACATGTAAAAGTTTAAATATAAAATATTTCAAATGTCTAATATATAAAAACTTCATGTCACGTGTTTTTTATCGAACTCACCGATTTTTCGTTTTTGTGTACATTTGATTAGTCGTAAGTAGGCTCAATATGTCAGACCAACGTTTGACGAGTCAGTTAGTCATCATCAACCCATTATGTCCCCTGAGGAAGGTATGCCATACTCCACCACGAGGGCCAAGTCCGGATTGGTGGAGGCTTGTAAGACTAGTGGCTTGTCTTACTGTCAGAAGTTTTCAAGGCGCTTTAAAACCTCTGACTTGGCTTAACGACTGCCATCTATCGACGGCAGCCGGCACCAACGCTTAACGTGCCTTGCGAAGCACGGAACCGTTAAAAAAATGCCACTAGCGTTAGTCATAGACGGTCACCCATCCATGCAGTGAACGCGCCTTACATGCGCGATACAACACGCGGCTACGAGCGACCCAGGTCAGTTAGTAAAATATAATAACGTTCAAAAATGTAGTATGGTCAATTGTAGGATTAATTTAATATACATTTGAGAGTAGACAAGTTTAAGCCGAGTTGCACATCAAGCTAAGGAATGTTACGGAGCCGACCGTTCTCTCAATTGTTAATACTACTATTACGTCTATACACAATAATTTGCCTTTAGTCAGTGGTTGTTACTTTTTGGGCTTTTTTAATGACGCTATATACTCTGAAAAATAAGTAAACAGAAAAAATATATGAATAAGCGTATTCGACGGGGGGAATCACAGCAAATAAAATCATTAATGAACCAAATACCGAAGTTATCCTTTCGCACGCTGTAACTTGGGGGTTATAAATTAATAAATGAGTTATAGAAATACAGACATGGCAATACTACGAAATAAGTACAGTATTTCTAATGGCAATGTTAAATAAAAGCTGGCTAAAGTCTTTTTTAATTCAATGCAAAAAACACTCACGTTTGCGTACGAGTATCAATATTAAGCCAAAGGCTTGTTAATGAGTGTTGCTAGTACGTAAAAACCAAATAACCCCATTTTGCTTCCAAGTAAAAATTGTCTGTGCTAAGTAGGTGTTTTTTTTTTTAATTGCTTGTCTTGAATTTTGCATCGAATTAAAAAACGGACTTTAGTGTGAATTGAATGAAGCCTGATTTATGTTTGCTTTATTTTCATGCTTTTTAAGCTAGCTTTCCGAATAAAATAGAGACGGGGATAACATATTCCCATTCATAGTTTTATTGCGCACCATGCATTATAAAAGTACTTAACAAAAAATCTTAAATACATAGTTATACAACCAATAATTACTGGTTTAATAGTTGCTCATATACTTATAGAAGGAATTGGCGTCTCTATTCTATTCTACCTCTACGTAAAGCATGCATTAAAAGCATGAAAATAACGCAAATATAAATCGGTCTTTCGACGATGAAACTGCTCTGAACTATTTAATTGTTGTCTGACAATTTATTCAAAAGAAAGAGTATTATATCAAAGTCTAATAAAAGAGTTAAGCATTTATTATTCCAACTGAATTATATTGAAACCGTTCAGTTAAGTTGGAATAATATAATTGTCATATAGAGCTTAGGAGCCTGTCACACTGGAAATTCTCGTAAGTGTTTCTGGAGAAACAACGCATCGACATGTTTGCCGTACTAATATTGCTTTTTTTCCAACAATCAATAACTGTCCACATTATTATAGCGTTGTATTTATGGACATATTTTTTCAACACGCAATAGGCTATTTGACTGGTTTCTGAAAGTCGTCTCATTGTTGTTCATGGAGGCCTCAGAAAGTGGTCATTTCTAATTCTTTCGTGTATTTCTTCTAAAAAAAGGCAAACGAAAATTTACTTTTCAAATAAGCCGCCAAAACGGTATCTTAGGCAATATGTTGTCGCACAGGTATTATAATTTATTCAAATACATACGTTTTTATAATAGTGTTTTTTTCACACTGTCAAATAGCCTATTTTTGTCAAAGCAAGCGCCATGTTTCTGTATCTTGTTTAGAATGTCCCCATAAAATTTGTCAAAGGAACGGTGTTGCCAGCGTAAATTCCCTGTATAGCACGGGAAATCTTAGGAGCAAGAAAAGTGATCGTGTTGTGTGGAAGTTATTTATGATTTTTTTTATAGTTACAACGGAAATTGGCCAGTGTGTCAAGCCCTAAGAGTGGGGGGAAGCGGCGAGGGTGGCCAGAGAGAGCAACTTACCGTCGATGGTCCCGAATTCGCGCTCGTGAGCGCGCGTTAGCACCTGTTTGTACAGAGTCTCCGCCTCCTTGTATTTGCCCTGCGGAATACACATTCTGCAGTTAGTGCCGTCATTGGATTCCTTTTAAATTCAATGGTGCTGTGAAGAACGAGGGTGTGCCGATTTAACTGACATATCATTTGTACACATCATTAATAATCACACTAATATTATAAACGTGAAAGTTTGTGTGTGTGTTTATATGTTTGTCAGTCTTTAGCGCTGAAACGGCTGGACGGATTTTAATGAAATTTGGTATGGAGTTAGCCGATACCCTGGATTAAAACATAGGCTACGTTTTACCGCGGGGAAATATCTTATTCTTACGGGAAAATCGATGAACCGCGGGTAACACCGCGGGGCACAGCTAGTCATTAATAATAATAAATAAAAATCCTTTGATTAAAAATCCAAGTATTATAGTTAGGAACAAATTGCAACTCCCAAACTAGGCACAGCCTGTATCGTGGAAGTCGGGTAGAATAAGCATTAAAGAAATTGAAATTGCGTGGAAGGAATCACTTTTAGCAAAAAGGCCACCAATTGTATCTTTTGTAACTGCTGTTTAATTATTAGGACATAATCCGTAGTTATTTTTTTTATTCTCACAACAAGATATTGCTGCCAATTGTAAGCATTTGTAAACAAAATAAAAAGGTTTATATTGTACCCAAAACCAGGTAATTTAATATGAAAGCAACTGCTTACAAATAAAATAAACAATATAGCAATGGAGGCATCATAGTTTACAATAATTTTGTTTGATTTGTTCGTATGCCTGGGTTAGGTAATAAACATGTGTTACAGACATCAGTGTTTCCCAAAACAACATTATTATTCTAGAATCTTATCCGCATACTTACACTTACTTAATTTATGTCGGAAACGTCCGATTATTTATTTAAGACGGTAAATACAACCCGTGGCGGGAAGATGCTGGATGCAAACCGCTTCTGACCGGTTTTTTGGAAATCCATGGAGGAGGCCTATGTCCAGCAGTGGACTTCTTGTGGCTGAACGATTCATCCTCTCCACAAGTCCAAGCCAACGCAATATTCCTTTCTCAATTCCAGTCACTACTCCTCTTTCAGTCCACAAAGTTCTCTAATCAAACTTTTACGTATTCCGCCACTCATAAGTCACACCGCATACATTGTAAAAGTTATACGATGATGATGATGATGAAATACAACCCACCTGTTTGAGGTAGCAGGAGGCGAGGTTATTCTTAGTTTTAGCCACGTTGGGATCGTCCGGGCCAAGTTTACTCTCGTAGATCTCGAGTGCGCGCTGGTAGTACTGTTCCACTTCCTCGTATTTGTTCTGCAAACACATTTTTTTCCTGACAATAGACTATGTGACAGCGTGAAAAAAAAAATTATACATATTCATGTAGATGAGTCTTTGTGCACATTTGCACAAAGGATTTTATTGTTTTGTTCAAGGTCAAGCACGTGAGGTTAAAACCACTTTAAAATAAAGAAAACAAATCATTTGTAAAGGATACAACTTCATAATTTTGCATCGTAGCGTTGTATCGAAAACGCCGTGTTGGCCGAATCTATGATGCCGTCACAGGTCAATAAATATGGCTTCTGTCAAGAATTTACAATTACCATTTTCCACGGACACTTAACTATCAGAATAAAAAGATAACATAACATTTAGACACAGGCACACACATTGCTTCTGGCCCCACACTAGGATACCCTGTGTCGTGGGAACCAGAAACAGCGACGTCACAAACACGTAAACATCCAAGACCTGGGGTTTCTTTTTTTTTTGTCCCCAGCCGGGAATCGAACCCGGGACCTCTCGCATGGTAGCCAGATGCGCTAACCGCTGCGCCACAGAGGTTATGGATGACGATGATGGCCCTAGCTGGAATTCGGTTGTTGACACGACCAACAATAAATTATTTAATATGCTCGATTAAAATTAAAATCACAAAATATTTCGGAAAATGTACCTCTTTTAGTCAATTACTAGTTATTAAAATTTTTAAATAGATGAAACAGAAAAAGAGTGCTCTGAAATATGACGTCATAAACCGGTATTTTCATACAAAATTCCGTTTAAAAGTAACTTATTTGACATTTGAGTCATATAGAAGCATAGTCAGCAACATCCACTTTAACTGAAAAGCGTACATAAGATATTTTTACTTACAATTATAATGTAGTAGCTTCTAGTTAATATGAGTTATATGCAGTACTGTAAAAGTAATGTACTAAAAAAAATACCTGTATAAAAAGTCCTGAAAGAAGTCTGATTATTCCGTAAAATAGCTAATACTTTTGCATGTGAAAAAAGTGGATGTTGCTGACTACGCATCTATATGACTCACTAGCTTTCGCCCGCGACTCCGTCCGCGTGGACTTAAGTTCAAAATTTTGCAACCCCGTTCACTCCCGTAACTCCCGTTAAGGGTTAAATTTAGAAAAACTGTGAAACACGTGTTCAATCAATTGTGTTGAAGAGTATTTATTTTAAGTTTCAAGAAAATCAGACAACATTTTTTATGCCTCCCATACAAATTTTGGCAACCCTTTTCGCCCCCTTAGGGGTTGAATTTCAAAAAATCCGTTCTTGTTCCTTGCCTACATGATACACAGATCCTCTGTGCAAAATTTCAGCTTCCTAGGTCAAACGGCTTGGGCTGGGCGTTGATGAGTGAATGAATCAGTCAGTCAGGACTTTGATAATAATAATAATAAACTCACGCCCGTTATCCCCGAAGGGGTAGGCAGAGGCACCAGTCTCTAGAACTGGACCCACGTTTTGCCGAGTTTATTAGGTCCCAAACGTGACAAGTGGCAAGCCTGTCGCCGTTATCCGGGCACAATTTATCAGCGAATGGTGTTGCTGTACAAACAAATGTACATAACTAAAAGTCATTGGTACATGCGTGGTTCGAACCCAGACCCTCATGATCGAGAAGCAAGGGTCAACCCCACTACGCCACCACCGCTCACCGGACTTTGAATTTTATATATATCGACGGTTAAAAGGTAACAGGGCTAAGCGACATTTTGGCCCAAAATGACTTTTGAATGCCATCTTACTTAAAAAAAAATTCTGCGTCGAATGTGCTCACTCCCGCGGCTCTACGATACAAAAAAGCCATCGTAGAGCCGCGGGAGTAAGCGCATTCGACGCAGTTTTTTTTTTAAAGTAAGATGGCATTCAAAAGTCATTTTGGGCCAAACTGTCGCTTATGCCCTATTACCTTTTAACCGTCGATATAGATTTTGTCAACTACCGTATCCGTGAACTGGGGATACCGCCGTTTAGCCAAAGTATTTTTCGCCAAATTTTACTTCCCAATAAACTTATGGCATCAGTTTCATTCCCCAAATGAAACTTTAGCAAGTTTTCATTTCGCATTTTATTCATTTGGTCAAATTATCATTTCGCATAATTTTACTGCGTCAAGTTTTATTAAGACAAACGTTTATTATGCTAACGTTTTATTTTGGCAAGTCAACAGAAATATAGGTGCGACGGAGCGTTAGGTTCTCTATATAAGATCGAAAACAGAAACGACACTTTTGACTGAATAATGCTTGGTAAAATGAATTTTGACCAAGTATTTATTTGGTAAACAATAACTTGCCATAATAACTGTTTATTTGCTTTAAGTTGTTTTGAGAAATGTTTTTTTGCCAAGTGATAATTTGCGGAAAATAGTTTGGGAAGTAATAATTTGGGAAACGATTTTTGGCAATACATTAGTTTACCCCGTGAACTGACCTGGTTCTGGCAGAGCAGCGCGAGGTTATTGAGTTGCTTCGCGACGTCGGGGTGGTCGCGCCCGAGCACGGCCTCGCGGATACACAGCGCCCGTTTGCACAGCGGCTCGGCATCGCGGTACTTGCCTGGGGAGACATACACGTGCTACATATTTACATTTACATACAGGCACATACATTGCTTCTGGCCCCACACTAGGATACCCTGTGTCGTGGGAACCAGAAACAGCGACGTCACAAACATGTAAACATCCAAGACCCGGGATTCTTTTTTCGTCCCCAGCCGGGACTCGAACCCGGGACCCCTCGCATGGTAGTCAGATGCGCCAACCACCACGCCACAGAGGTCGTTACAATAACAAGGCCATTTCGCACCTCTAGAACTAAAGTGACCGAACTCAAAATTTGGGTAAAATGAGTTAAGTACTCAGAATGACTCAAAAAGGTGTACTCATTCATGCCTATATTTAAAAAAAACGACTTTATTTGGTCAGAGAGAGATGGAGGAATATTTCGGTTCGGTCTGTTTATTCTTGAGCAACTCGCTCAGAGCGCCGAATACATTTTCTTCATTTCCCAAAAGTTTTGAGATTTTGAGTTAGGTCACTTTAGTTCTGGAGGTGCGATTTGTACGGTTTCACCATGCGCACACACACACACACACACACACACACACACACACACACACAAGAAAGAGACGAACAAATAATTTTACTTCTAAGTCTTGTTTTGATTTTTTTTTTTTTTACAGCTATGATTACTTCTGTAACTAGAAACTGACCCGTCACACTGGGGAATTGGCACTGCTTGCTGTAATACAGGCGTCAAGTCTAGCACAGCAACGGAAGCTAATATATAATAATGTTGATTCATAAACTAGTTGTAATTTTAGATTGTATCAACACTGTAAGGTTTCTGGAAAATAAATTATTCTTATTCTTATTCTTAATGTTTTGCTTACGCGGCATTTTACTCAGGCCGCGCATCGTTTTTGTAATAAAAGTTAGTTGTCCACGTACAGTCGCGAGAATACGTCACGTGTTTCATTTACTTACTTACTACTGAACTTTACTCTAAAATATCTATTACAAGAGTGTGGAAAAGCGCCGTCTACTAAGCGCTGGACTATACACCATTTATGCACACTCTTGCTATAATAAAGCCAATATCCATCTTACAAAAACCTTATTCAATTACACAATCACGCCAAACTGCAAAACAGTTTGTTGGCGAAGCGCTCATCAATCTCTTTAAACGAGCAATTCTTGTATATATATTTAATCAGAATCTCGGAGACGGCTCCAACGATTTTCACGAAATTTTGTAGGCAGATGCTTTCGGGGGCGTTTAATTGATCTAACTAGGTTACATTTTTAGAAAACGTTGTTTTATCCGTGTTTTAAGCCAATTGAAATTTGCTACATGATAACATACAGAGGTAAATTTCGCGTCTATTTCCAAGGTTGGGATAGTTCTGACGGGAACACGGACGGCCCGTTTCGGGCCGATTTCAAGAGACCCGGTTCGAGTCATGATGTTTTTTTTTCCGAGTTCTTTTTTTTTGTTGAAAAAGGATTATTTTAATTTTATATTACATATTTTATATTATAAAGTACCGAGCAAAGCTCGGTCACCCAGGTACTTCTATTAATGTAAATAGATAGATAGATAAATAAAAAAAAATTACATTTACACACACATGTACTGTACAGGAAAGATAGGCACAGTACAGAATTTACTATACGGGATATCCCAAAGATTAGTGCCAAGCGGAAGTCCAGAGATAGACCACCCCAAGGGGGCGATTCGGGTACCAGAATCGCCCCCATGTATGATCCGCGATTTTGTAGTCTTTGAATTATAATTTTCTTTCGTATTTTTTGTGACGTATTTTTCGAGCCATAAATTGGCCGCATTCAGCAGATCACATCGATGAGTAATCGATTACAAAGTTTCTGCTGAACGCACACAAATATTAATAGAAAATTGTAATCGGTGCGTAATCGATGACTTAGCGATTACTCATCGATGTGATCTGCTGAATGCGGCCACTGAGATACATGCTTTAAATAGTGTCCCTTGCAGACACAAACATAATTTGTGGGTCAATCTGATACAATAGCGCCATAAAAAAATTAAGAATCGCAAAGTTAGTTAAAATTTATACATTTTTATAATGTTAGAAGACTCGAAAACTACGAAAAATCGCGGAACATACATGGGGGTGTTTCGGGTGCCCCGAGGGATGCCTTATCTCTGGACTTCAGCTTGTCACTATTTTTTGGGACACCCTGCATAATTACAAATTAGAAAAAATAAATTTATAGATAATCTTATCTTATCTTACCTCGTTTCCCATAAAGCACAGCCAGGTTGTTAAGTGTTGCGGCGACCGCGGGGTGGTTCTCGCCGAGAGTCTTCTCGCGGATGGAGAGAGCATCGTTTAGCAGATTCGCGGCCTCCTTGTATTTGTTTTGGTCCCTGTTGAGAAACATATAAAATATATTTCCATGTTTGTAAAGTTGTTGCCTGGTTACCACAACACATGGTATCCTAGTTTAAGGACCAGGGAACGTACTAAAAATTATTAATAAATATACTTATTTCTTCTATTTTATTTCTAGGATTATTTGATCTATTTTATAAGCTAGAACTGTGTATTCTGAAATAAAAGCCTATTATTATTATTATTATAACGTAATGGTTGACTGAAAGAAAATACTTTTAGTAATAAAGCCGCCAATTGTAGTACTAAGTTTTTTCCAAATTCAGATGTAATTCCTGGTGTGTCCATTAATTAATATTCTATCTAATGTAATCTGCTGAATCAAGTCGCTGGGATTACAGATCTAGTTTTATGTGCTCTGAATGTGTTCACAGAAGTCACTCGTTTTGTGTTAATATTGTGTTATACGTGAAATGTGGTTGGAAATTTAACAATTAATTTTATAGAACTTGCTACCGCAATAGGAACAGCAATAGGAGCTCTATGTTATTTTAGCAACTGGCAAATGCAGTTTTTTGCGAATCCAAAAGCAATGGAACCAATAATCTATTCAATAGATCAAAAGCTATAGTCGGAGACCCTTATTTTAACCTCGTAAGGCCCGACCTTGAAAATAACAATTGATTTTGTGATCACTTGAAGACATTGGGCCTCACGAGGATATAGGGGCCTAAGCGTGTCACAGAGTTAGTGCGCAAACTCCTCCAAAACCGCTTGACCGATTTTGATGAAACTCTATATGTATATTCGGTAGGTTTAAGAATAATCTAGTTTTCATAGCCCTAAGTGATATTGGGGTGGACCCCCAATCTGTTTAATTAAATTTCTACAAGGAATTTATATGGCAAAACAACGTTTGCCGTATCAGCTAGTTATAGTATATTTTTAACAAACCTGTAGACCAGCGCTAGAATATTTAACATGGTCGCCACGTCGGGATGGTCGTGGCCCGAAGTCTTCTCCAGATCCTCCAGGGCCTGCTTGCAAAGCGGCACGGCGACCTCGTAGCGACCTTTAACATAATTTTCAAAATTATTCTTCAAATAATAAAGCAACACCATTCGCTGATAAATTGTGCCCGGATAACGGCGACAGGCTTGCCACTTGTCACGTTTGGGACCTAATAAACTCGGCAAAACGTGGGTCCAGTTCTAGAGACTGGTGCCTCTGCCTACCCCTTCGGGGATAACGGGCGTGAGTTTATTATTATTATTATTATAATAAAGCGAATGCTGAATTGTGAAATCTCATTCAAGTGGCGGGAAGACGCTGGATGCAAGCAGCTTCCGACCGGTCGTATAGGAAATCCATGGAGGAGGTCTATGTCCAGCAGTGGACTTCTTGTGGCTGAATGATGATGATGATGAATTGCGACTTTGTCCAGGTGATTTTAAGACATAACATTTACATACAGGCACACACATTGCTTCTGGCCCCACACTAGGATACCCTGTGTCGTGGGAACCAGAAACAGCGACGTCACAAACATGTAAACATCCAAGACCTGGGTTTTTTTTTGTCCCCAGCCGGGATTCGAACCCGTGACCTCTCGCATGGTATTCAGATACGCTAACCGCTGCGCCACAGAGGTCGTCGTAAGACGATTATCAATAGATTCCAGTTACCTACTTCATGGGCAACCTCAAATTTGTCTAACTGATTTCTGACGAGTTGCTTCATAGACGAGTTACTTTTTAGTCTAATTGCAATTTCATCAAGACGATTTTAGGACGAGTTGATGCCGTAGACCAGTTGATTTTACGATCGTCTGATACTAACCCGGAGCTGCGAGGTTAATACTGTAAGGAATGGACATTACTTCTAGGGTCACGAACCAAGAAAGTTTCTTCTAGGATATGGATAAGAGCGAACACTTGATAAGAAAATATTTTTTGTTTATTATTAGGTGTTGTAGTTTTCAAGAAAATAATTTCTCTATTTAATTTCGCTCAGCAATACAGATCATTATGCCATCACAGATTAACACAGAGTGAGAAAGTATCATTCATTCGAATCTCTCAAAAGTAATTAGTCTGTTGCCTTTAAAAAATAAATACTTGAAGTCAAAGCAGAACTCACTGACAGAGCAGTGACTTTTTTTTTTACATGCTTCAAGGTTGGATGGCGTGGATATAAGACTACGATTCCGTTCTGTTTTGCTTACACGCCCTTTTAGAATGAGAAGGTTTTCAAAACCAAAATCATGAATGAAAATCTTAACAGAGGTAAAAACTAACAACGTAGGGCTATCCAGTTTAGCTTCCTTTACATATGCAGCAAAGGAAAAAATCCCGAATTAATATCCATTGCCGAGTGAGATAGTAGAGCAATTTCTCCACTAGACGAGTGAGAGCGTACCTTGGGACGCGTACTGGATGACCAGATTGTGTAATGTGCGCAGACGCGCAGGGATCTCGTAGCCGGCGTTCACCTGCTGCGCGAACTGGGACTGGGGCGTCGGCGACAGCGCTGGGGACAACAGGATGGCTTGTTGGAGACGACAAAACGGAACGTAAGCTAAATGGGATTATGATATGTCCCACTCCAGTTCTCTTTTTAAACAGCTATAATATTAACCTCCTCAGTACTGTGTCGACAAAATGACAATAGAAAACTATTGTAATTTTCAAGGGCAGGACTGAAGAGGTTAACTTAATTTTTTTTTTATAAACATATACATACATTGATTCTGGCCCCACACTAGGATACCCTGTGACGTGGGAACCAGAAACAGCGACGTCACAAACATGTAAACATCCAAGACCTGGAGTTTTTTTTCACCCCAGCCGGGGATCGAACCCGGGACCTCTCGCATGGTAAGCAGATGCGCTAACCGTTACACCACAGAGGTCGTCGACCGTCGTTTAATTAGCGACCTAAGTTAGGTTAAGGAACACAAATCAAAATTGTAAGATCCCTGCGGACATATACAATTTATATCCACTGACATTGTTTAGGCCATGTAACATTTTTTCGAAAAGAGAGACAATAAAAACTATCTATCTGCTGCGCGAACTGGGACTGCGGCGTCGGCGACAGCGCTGGGGACAACAGGTTGGCTTGTTGTAGACGACAAACCTCGCAAAGTTCATGTTCAAGACACTCAATCCATTCTTAATGTGTACGTTCCTCGAGAAACATAGGATTGTTTCAGAAGGACTTTTAAACTTGTCAAATGAAAAAAATAGACGGCGGCGTTGGATCTTTTTGATCAAAATGACATTGTATAATATGGCAACCAACATTCAGGACAATGCCCATTAAATTAGTTAAAGGTCCCACTCTGCAAATAGGCCTTGGAGGATCTGGAGAAGACTTCGGCCCATGACCATTCCATACACAATACTAAACACTTTATTGTAGCCATAGGTTTGGTAGCTCTTAAATAACAGGTAATTTGTATCAGTACGGTCCTTGTCTAGCACAGCAAAAACCTTATAACTTCGTTGTAACGTTTGTTTAAAAATATTCTTATCTAAATTTCTTAGTAATTTTTACTTAATAATACCTATTAGTATTTCTGCTTGTTGCAGGATAAAGTAATGTAATAGATGTATGTGATAGTGTAATGTAATTTAATTAATTTCAATACATTTATTTTTAAATTTGTAATTCTAACTATAATTTGTACGTAACTTTATTATAAAAAATGTAATTTATCATGCTGTACTTGACATGTATTGGTGTTATGGTTTGAATTAAGTGTTTTTATGTAATTTCGTATTTGTAATGTATGTAATGTGTGTCTAACAAATAAAAAAATATCAAGTCCGGCACTCACATTTGTTGTTCCTGTTGTCGTCGTGGTCGTCATCGGGGAATAGATCGACCATAGGGTCGTCTCGCTTGCTCTCCTGAACGCTGCGGTTGTTCTCAGACTCCTCTGTCACGTCACTGTCGTATTTTCTGTAATAAATATGTGATGCATGTTAGTTTAACGAGATAGAGATGATAAAATTGACTAGGCGTCAGTTTTGTCGGGGTTTATGATGACGTCTGTTGCTTTTAGACTATACCTCGGGCTCTAGAGTAGGTTTCGGTTTTCGCCGAGAGCACATACGAGGGGCGGCTGAAAAGTTTTGAGCATAAGGTATTAAAAATGCTGATAGAAATGTATAAAAAATTTATTTTTCAATGTAATCTCCCTCTATTTCAATACACTTCTTACATTTGTTTAAAAGAGCTTTTAACCCGGTAAAAAAATATTCGCCGTCTTTGCCTTCAAAATGCTCGTTTACGGCCGCCTTCATTTCTTCGTCACTGGAAAATCTTCGTCCTCGGAGGTCCTTTTTCAAATTTGAAAAAAGGAAATAATCACTAGGAGCCAGGTCTGGACTGTAGGGTGGGTGGTTGATTTCTTCAAATCCTGTTTCGGCGAGGGCACGTCTCGCAACTCGGGCAGTGTGCACGGGCGCATTGTCCTGCAAAAACAGGACTCCTTTCGCCAGTTTGCCTCTCCTTTTCTCGACAACCACTTGACGGACTTTTGTCAACAATACGGCGTAATAGTCTCCGTTCATTGTAGTATTTTTGGGAAGGTAGTCGATGAACAAAATTCCTTCGCAATCCCAAAAAACAGTGGCCATGAGCTTGGAAGCCGATCTTTCCACTTTGAATTTCCGTGGCAGCTTTTCTCCCTTTGCTATCCATTGCATTGACTCTTGTTTTGACTCCGGATCGTACTGCCGGATCCATGTTTCATCGACAGTGACGAGGCGAGAAAAAACATCGTCAGGATTATCGCCACAGATGTACAAAAACTCCTTCGAAGTTGTGACTCGACGCTGCCTGTCCAGTGGCGTGAGCATTTTTGGCACCCATCGCGCGCACACCTTTTTCATGTGCAAATGATTGTGCAAAATGTCACCAATTCGCTCCTTGCTGATGCCTATGGATTCAGCTATCTGCCACATCTTGATTCGCCGATCTTCGAGAGCAAGGTTTTTCACTTTTTCAATATTTTCTTCGGTAACGGCGGTGTTTGGACGTCCTGACCTGGGATCATCTTCGAGCGACTCCCTGCCGTGTTTGAATTCACGTGTCCAACGTTTTACGGTGGCAAATGAAGGTGCAGAATCCCCATAAACTGCAGACATTTCTTCAAATATTTTTGTCGGCGTTTTGTTCTTCTTGGTGAGGAATTTTATGACAGCTCTGTACTCCAATTTCGTGCAAAGCGCGGATGACTCAGACATGGTGTTGTTTAATGTTCAATTACTAGAAGCGTAATGATGAGAATGACATGAAACTTGGTATTTATACTACTTAGAATACGCGCAATTAGTGATGCACATTGCGAGTTAGTGATTCTTAGAAGTACTTAGGCTCAAAATTTTTCAGCCGCCCCTCGTAAGTGTAATACTACTTCCTGCTCTGTATAAAACTTTTCTTCACTATTTTGAAAAGTTATGTAAAGTTATAAATAACAATACAAAACCAACCTTACCTTTACAATTTTAGGGGTGGCAAAATTTCACAAAAATGTTCACATTTTTTGACAAAAATAATATTTTGTTGTCACACTTACAGAAATGTAATATATTGGGGTATTCTGTACAAGACTGGGAAGATGAATTAAAAACTTCAAATTAGTATCACAAACACAGCTAGTGATAATGGTAATCAACAAGAATACAATTTCCTGGAGACAATTTGTGTGAAATAGTATTCACAGAAAAAATAGGTTTCACACTTTTATACAGGATTTCTGACATCTTTTGCTATTTCGTCTCACTGGACTAATAAGAGGGCGGCAAATTCCTCCGTCCCGGGCGGCTGGCACCCACGCTACGCCATTGTAGCTAGCCTTTGAGATCTTAGAGCCCGTCCAGACGAAGCGTTTACACTCGCGCGTTCCCGAGCATCTGGACGGGGTGCATATATATCTCTAGTATTATATTTATGTACATATTCTCGTGTAATAAATAAACATTTTTCAATTTCAATTTAATTTCAATAGTACCTCGGGAACGCGCGTTTACTCGCGAGAGCATCTGGACGGGGCGTATGTAGCTCTAGTACCTCGGGAACGCGCGAGTGTCTACGCGCAAGCTCGCACGTAAAACGCTTCGTCTGGACAGGCTGTTAGCGCTGATAGATTGAAACCAGACTCACTTGATCGAGGCCATGAAATCTAGATGCTTGTTTTCCTCCTCTAATTGCGCTACGCGTTGCTCGGAAGCCTGGAGCCGTTGCTGGGCCGCGGCCAGCTCGTCGCGAAGCCACGCGTTCTCCTGGCACAGCCGCCGGACCTGCGTGCGAAGCTTCTGCTTCTCGGCCTCTACTGACTGCAGGTGGGAGGCCAGCGCCATCATCACCTGGAAAGGAGGCAGGGAATTAAAATTATCATCATCATCAACCCATTATGTGCCCACCAAGGGGCACGGGTCTCTTCCCTGAGGAAGGTACAGGCCACGGGGGCCAAGTCCGGATTGGTGGAGGCTTGTAAGACTAGTGGCTGGTCTTACTCTCAGAAGTTTTCGAGCCGCTCTCTAAGGCCTCTGACTTGGCTTAACGACTGCCATCTACCGACGACAGCCGGCACCAACCGCTCGGAAAAATGCCACTAACGTTAGTCATAGACGGTGACCCATCCATGGACTGAACGCGCCGTATGTTGCTTAATCTTAGTGATCGTTTAAGATCACTCAGGCAGCCCAATTATAAATAGTAACAGCCCGATGGCCAGTCGATATCGTTGAGTCGGCGGAAGGTCTGTGGAAGCGGATGACAAGCGGACAGCAGCAGGCTGATGATGATAGTAACATTGACGTAGCAAAATCACTTGCCCTAGTCTAAAAAGGCATAACTTGTGATTTTGAAACCACATAAGAAGTCAAATTGTGCAAATACAGCCTGATTTTTTCACCGGTACAATAAATTTCACCATATCATTGGTATCGATAATAGATTACATTTATCGAATAAAATTACCATATTTTTTTTTTTCATTTTTATTAATTTATCCTTCATCCAATTTGTAACTCATGGGCACCCCTTACAAGGCGTCATCGCGGTGCGAGGCAGAAGGCGGCGGGGTGGGGTGAGTGAGCGGCGGGCTGGCCGGCGCACGAGTTCAGTGAGCCGCTAGCCGAGCCGGTCAGTCCGCGCGCATTAACCTAGGCGAGTGCACGTGCGCCGTTTCCGCACTTCCTGCAGTCGAAAATTACGCGCGCACGATGTTTACAAACCGCGAGTATTACGAAATGGTTCGTAGTTACTTTCTCAGTGGGGAAAATACAGTGCAGCTCGGCGGGTATACGGTGAAGAAAGTTTGCCCCGCCTGATAAATGCCGGTTTTATTTAACCTCAAATACTCAACACTAGGACATTCATGAGAGTGACGCAGCATTTGCTAGACTACGGACAGTTCACTACACCAGCGCACGCTCAAGGCCGAGGAGGGAGACCTCCCTTGGCCGTGGAGATCGAGGAACAGATATTCGCGTTCTTCGAGGAAGACCCCAGAAGGAGCATCAACGACGCAGTACACACGGCACACTTCGGCGTTAGCCAGTACGTGGTGTGGAAATTCATACCACTACCAACCAGTGCAAGCATTCCACGCCGGTGACGGTCCTAAGCCTGTGCAAATATGAAGGAAGAATTGAAATCGAATAAGATATTTTTTTGCTACCTCATACATAAGTCATACCTACTGGCTGCGCCGCCGCCGCCGCTTCTTTTCCTTCCCGCAAGCCACGCGCAGTTGCCAGTTCGTGCGTTTAGTTGTACTCATGAGTAATGAGTCCATATTTCTTTAAGATTTGCGGATAAGTTCAGACATTGGTATTTTTGTTTTTTTGTACCAACGGGGTGTAGTGTGGTGACACCTCACCCACACATTCATGTAACATGCTCTCTTCTCGACAGTAGAATACACGACGTCACTTCATACAGTCGCTGTTTTAATAAACCCCATTACAATATTACATCATTACATGGCGACCCAGCCAGGCCGGCCTGCCAGAGGCAGTGCCGGAAGGCGTCAAAAATAAATAAAAATACAATAATAATAAAAATAAAACTATCGTACATACCTATATAATCAATAAATAATAAGAAAACCTATAATCAAATAATAATATTAAAAGTGTATAATTAAAAAAGTAATAGACGGTACAGTGGTGAAGTGAAATCATGTGTAACAAAGAATAAATCTACGAGAATTATACAGACACTGGAAAAGAGGAGAGAAAGCAACCAGAAAATATATCTAACATAAAATTAATGTGCAGAAACAAAAATTAAAATAGAAGAGGAGCCGCCGGTGCCGGGAGATACGCTCAAGCCTATGATGTGAGTCTGATGGGCAGGCGCCGGGAGTATCGCAGAAATAGTGAAAAAGTGATTGTGACAGTGTCTATTTTGGGTAATTTTGTATTTTAGTAATTAAACGGTATGAAGTAAAATCTTTGTCAAATCTTTGACCACTAATATCCGCTTGTTGATGATGGACTTTTTATAACATTTTATAGTAAGCTAATTTTTTTTTCGTATTATGGCATTGTATTTTATACGTGATTGTACCTACCAAACTTAATTCTATTGCTCGATTAAAGTTAGCAACAATACCTAGAAGCGCATATGCATACCTTACCAAATAGGTCGCGCAGGTATCGAGTTACAAGTAACATGCTGAATTGCAATCGCTAATCTTCGATGCAAGTGTCCTAAGTTATGTTTTATTAGCAGAAAAATAATGTAATCTGATTCGCATAGCGACTAGTTAAGTGTGAAGCGTTTAAAGAATATGAAATGTATTGAATGAAGATTTTTAACATCAAAGCTAAGGTTTTACGAATGTAATAAAGGAATGTAAAACGCATGTGAATACGAAGGTTGAGGAGTCTTAAGTGATGATTGGTTTGATCACCCAAAAGTTATTTAAAGTCTTTCTTCCCTGAGTTTGTATAGTTTGTATAGTAAAAACCAAAGTTTCAATTGAGGTTTGTGTTTTAAAAATGGTTAAGAATGTAGATACATGATAATGTAGTTCAGCGAGTCTGATACGTTAATGTATTAAAGTCATTAAAGAGGTACACATAAAAAGGTTAAAGGTACAGGGTAGATGTGATTCTTCTGACTGATTATGGTGTCAACGAGTTTTGCTCTGTAAAGAAAGTTGGTGAACTTAGTTCTTAAACACACTTAAACATAAGTAAAGTTTAAAACCTAAGTTTAATGAAAAAGCATCGTCAATAATGCGAGAAAATTGTAAAAAATAATAGCAGTTTATAATTTTTTTTTTTTTTTTTTTTTTTTTTTTTTAATATAAAGGGGGGAGGTGTAGGGTGGTGACACCTCACCCACACATTCATGTAACATGCTCTCTCCTCGACAGTCCAATACACGACGCTACTCAATATAGACGCCGTTTCAATAAACCTACCCAATAACAATCTATATCATTACAGGGGTAGTAACAAAAAATGTTGGTATTTGTATTTTGGACTTAGTATTACGTATGTTGATTTATTGTACCGGTAAAAATGCCACCCTGTATAGGTACGGCCTGCAGTTGCAATCGAATTCAGCACTTCTGTCATGATAATCAACGGTGTCCTAGTTTGTCATCAGAACAGATGACAGTTATATTAAATATGTTGAATTTATGTCTTTTAATGTAATACTAAATTACAAAAACCTACGCCTCTATCCCGTGGAGAAAGGCAGAGACTATATTTTGCGTAACATACAAATTCCAACCCTTCTTCCCTCTGGTTACTAGCTTTGTCTCTGCACCGTCCAAGTAAACATTCCCACGCCCATAAAGGAGTCAAGAAGCGTCGGTAGCCTCTCAAGTGAGTGCTCGTGAGTGCTTGTGAGTGAAAAGGGAGTAGCCGGGCGCGTGTGCCTTTGTGTGCAGTTGTGAATGGAGGGGACAGTTCGGATACTGCAGAGTTAGAAGGAAAACTGTCTATTTTGTTTGTTAACAGGGATCTGAGGTAAGCAAGCGCCACCAATGAAAAGAGTTCTTTTGAATTTTAAAATTTTTAAAAACGACCTTTCGAATTTTTGTAGATTCCAGGTCATAAAGCAATAATATATTTTTTCATCATTCAGCCACAAGAAGTCCACTGCGGCCTATGTCCAGGCCTCCTCCATGGATTTCCAAAACGACCAGCGTCTCCCTGCCACTTAGATGAGATCGTCTGTCCATCTTGTGGCTGGTCGTCCTACGCTGCGCTTGCCGATGTGTGGTCTCCATTCAAGAACCTTTCGGCCCCATCGGCCATCAGTTCTTCGTGCTATGTGCCCCGCCCACTGCCACTTCAACTTATCAAAGATCACTATCACTATTAAAAACCAAAATCACTATTTAACATGATTAAAAATGAATTTGACACTTGAAAAAAGTATCAGTGTTTTAGGGTTCCGTACGCAACGGGTAAGGGACCCTATTATCACGACTCCACTGTCTGTCACCAGGCTGTATCTCACGAACCGCGATATCTAGACAGTTGAGATTTTCACAGATTATGTATTTCTGTTGCCGATATCAAAGTTACGAACATTTGCGAATTTGTAGCAGCAAGACCACATGCTAACAGCGAAGGAAAACATCGTCCGAGGTATTCAAATACCCCAGCGCTCGAAATTGCATGTCCGCAGTGGGCACGCGTGGTAATTAAGCCCATACTCTCTGAGAGAAGTCCTGTGCCCTGCAGTGGGACGTATAAAGGCTTCATATACCAGCGTTACAGAAAGTCCCCTTTGTGTGTCATGCTGAGCTGGGTCCTTTTCACAAACGCAGTACATTGACACGGCCTTTCGCTTCATTTTGTGTAAAATATTCGATCTTACTATTGTTTTTTTAGCTCTTCAGTATCATTGTACTGTGTAATTTAATTTGTGAATAAAACTTTTTCTACTCTATTATAAAAACATTCCAATACGAAGGCATGCAGCGACTAAAATACCTAGATAAAATGAAAACTCCTTCGCAAGCCAACGGTAAGCTAAGTTATTAGCGGGCATACTTGAAATATCCCACTCCTGCCGGGAAACTTCAATTTACAAAGGCACGCCTTGAGAGCTCTCCGCATTATCGTACTCCATCCAGCTACGTCTAGCGAGCTAGGCATAGTCTGTGAAATGTTCCGGGGTACACAAAATGTTAGATAAAATACGTATTTTTGGTTGGGGTGTAGAATGGGCGTTTTTCCTTTCTTTTTTTTTCTTAGTTCCTTGAGATACACTAGATGGCGTCATTCGTTTCTTCATAAGAATTTGTGATTCGTAGCAACCAATGTCAAAGTCAGTCCACAGATTACTAAACAAGAGAAGGATGGGTTGCTATTCGGACGAGGTTTCTCGTACTAAAAATAAAAATTCAAACCCACAATCCATAGCAAAGACTCCAAAGTATCCAAAAGCGCACTTATCACCAAACGACAACAGCATTTTTTTTTTCGGTAACCAACCATCACAAATTCCACAGAACCAAGTATTATTTTTTGCTTTGATGTTTATTATTACGGTACGGCAGCGCCACCTAGGGATCCTTTTAGAACTAAACTTGACATAAGGAAAAACGCTCATTGGGGGCACTATGGGCCGAGGACTTAAAAAAAAATTGCATTTTTTTTTTTTTTTTTTTCTTTTTGCCTAGTTTTTGTCGAGTTAATGTTTTGCGACTTTATGTTTTGCATGATATACGGTTGGTGGGTGTATGCATGGGGGGTACTATAGGAGCTCTATGGACACAAAAATGAAAAAAATAACTACTTAACTGTAGTTCTGTCTCGTCAATTTTCTCAGAAAAGTGCGTGACAGAACGTTTCTTAAATATTTACTAGGTGAAATTCAAAGTAAAACCGGCCCTAAGAGAATACATTTCCGAAACTGCATCCGAATCGGGTCATCTCGAAAATCACTCGATGTCGATTTTGTTTGATTATATTATCGATAAAGATCTATGGTGTATGCAAACTATTTAATCTTCTATCTCACTCAATCCCTCCGCATGCCGACGAAACATTCGAAAATGACGCGCTTACATACGTACAGTCGACAGCACGTCAATCTTCACATTTTAGTTGCAAAGTCGCCCGTAACGCAACGGAGTAGAGTGCATGGGTGTATACCATGATGTGCTGTCGACTGTACATGCATTGCATTGTCAGAGCTTAGTAAGTTAGTAATATTTACTCGAAAATTAAAGTTAGTACATAATTTACTAATCTAGTTTTAGAAAATAGACATTACTAATTTCTGATGTTTCGAAAACCAGTCATTCATAAATAATCACCCATCTTCAACAAGAACTAGAAGTGTCCCAGATAAAGCTTTACCTAAGGACTCTCCTCCATTGCGTCAGAACTGGGGCACAGCCCGAGGGGTTTTCATTATGTGGGAGCTCTCCGCGGAACGTCTCTGCAAACGGCCCGTAATGTGTCAGAGCAACCCAGTTTCCTTCTCATAAAGGAGCATCTTCCCAGCAGCGCTTTCTGTGGAGGCGTGTCGCGGGAAATAGACTCTGGGATCTGTTTAAAAGGATTTCCTTTGCAGTTTTTTTTTATAGAAAACATCCGGCGTTTATGTCCACGGATCTACGCTTGAAGCATGTTTGATAATGATAAGGCTGATTTTGCCTTGCCAAGCATGCTTGGTAAAATAATAACACAGATTTTGTCTTGCCAAGTGCGGGATTCTTAGCGTCACAGAAATGGTCTAATGCTGAGTGCGTTATAATGCACAAAGCAATCAAATGTTACAGGTGTTATCCACAAATAAAAAACAATAATTTTAGTCACTATAAGCCTCTTTCGCAATATAATATTTTCTTAATTTTACTTTAGTTTTGAATGTATAAGTTTATATTTTTATAATATCCCGTTAAAAGAGAGAGCGGTTGTAGCTCAGTGGGTAGATCAATGGACTCGGAAGCGAAAGACCAAAGTTCGATTACCAGTGCATGTAGGGCATGTACCTATCTGGACTTCGTTTCTTCGTTTCATCAAGTTCGTTTTCTCAGTTACGTACATTTGTGAAGTTATAGTAGCAATACCACTCGCTAACTGTGAAGGAAAACATCGTCAGGAAACCTGTGTGTCCGAGCCTCAGAACTTGAAATCGCCAATCGGCGGTTAGCACGAATGGTGATAAAACCCATAAAACCTGTCGGAGAGAAGGCCTATGCCCTATACTGCCGTACTAACCATAAAAGACGCATTTACACGAAAAGGTAACTTGAGAGAAAAACACGCCAATAGTTTTATCGTTTCTGTTCTTCTTTTACCTGTCACGTCTAAACTAATAGAGATATTTGGAAAATTTTAAATCTGTATAATGGCTACAGGTATGCACAGTCTGTTAGCTTTTAGAATATACCTCGGCTGAGCAATCAAAAACCGATTATATTGCATTAAGGGAAGGTTTATTTTGTATTGTTATTTATAACTTTACATAACTTTTCAAAATAGTGAACAAAAGTTTTATACAGAGAAGGAAGTAGTATTACACTCGTGTGCTTTCGGCGAAAACCGAAGCCTACTAAACCGAGGTATATTCTAAAAGTTAACAGACTGTATTTTCTATGTAGTTATATTTTTTGCAAATTCAAAAGCCTAGAGAATCTTTAAAAACCCAAAAACTGTTTATTACTATACTAGTATGGTTAACAATATCTCACAAACTAATAAAAATATCAATAAACGGGTTATAGATCCGAATAGATAACGCTGACGCGACTCAGAATATGTATCTAACTCATTTTCGCAAAAAATGTCGAATGCGTTGTTTATCGTGAGAACGGCTGCATAGTGGGACGTTCATGGGCTGCTCACAAATGTATAATATAAGCAAAAGCTACAATCATTCTCGTTCAAGGTTTACAGCAACATGTCATCTCGTGTAGAGCATCATTTCTAGTCAGTACCGACGTACTGGGCTAACCGCAGCACGCTTCTTGTCACATGCAAGCGGGGTTGTATGTCATACGATCGTGTTCAATGATATCATATAATTGTATCGTTCCACCACAATTTGTAAGACTACTTGGTATTGTGATTGAATTACTATCTTCATCTCCATTAATAGGGTCATTGGCGACATAGAGGTTCTTTACTAAACAGGTGTGAGTATTCAGCCCTAAGCGCCTCGGCACATCATTAGAATAGGGAAGAGCGGGTGATCGTGCTCTTCCACTATAAAGGGAAATTTCCCACCAGGCCGATCGTATGCCGCCTGGGGACAGCCGGTCCAACTGTTGTTTGTTGGACGTTGTATTAATCGTAAGTCGGAGTTTATAGTGCGCGCGCAGAGTTGACATGTGCTCGCCACGTTTAGTACGGAAACTATTTTGGAATCAAGATCAGGCCTTCAGGTCTCTCAAATATAATTTCCAGTGAAATAGAGGTTGAGATCACCCACCTGTGCCTTTCATAAGCCTAACTCGATCGCATCAGTTGATCATCAGGATTGGCGGCCAATCTAGCCATGTGTCAGCTGGATTTATATCCCGAGGAATTTTTCTGGCTCTCCGAGTTCGCCCAACGTCCGAAAATTATCATAACCAGCGGAACTATTACCAAAACTAGCGTCAAACTCTTATCCTGTCCCAAGACCAGTTCAATCGCGTCAATGCCTTTCTCGCGCTCGTAGCCAGCGTTGGCAGCCAACCCGACCAACAGTTGGGAGTGCTCACCCAATTGTCACCTGGACACGAGGCATTTTTCCGGATCTTTGATTTCGCCTAATGTCCGTCCTTAACTAAACCTAATCCTGATAGAGCGTCTAATAATTAGACTAGGTAGAAATTAGACTCTCATTCCTACCTGCGCTTCCCCCAAGCCCAGTTCAATAGCGTCGATGCTCTTCCGCACCAGGCTGGCTTTCTCGTGCTCGTGGTCGGTGTTGGCGGCCAGACCGGCCAACAGTTGGGAGTGCTCGTTCCTCAACGCCTCGAGGCCGGCGGCGACCGTTCGCGCGCCGGCCACCATCTCCTCCTGGGTCATTGCAGTCATCCTGCCGAGGGACTCGATCTTCTTGCTGGGGGCAAACGAGAAGAGGACGGTTAAACAAAACATCCCCTCAGGCATAGAACATTTTTTATTCACAGCTAAGTTAGTTATTCACAGAGTAATATTTGAAATTCATCACAGTTTTCAAAGAGCAACACATGCTCATACAAGTGTGGTCTGTAACATCTCCAAAATTCGATTCAAAGTGCCGTTGCAAGACGGACCCGCCGCCGGCGGGTCTACGGGGCTTAACGGAATGCGCCGTAGTTTACATCGGACCCGCCGGCGGGTCCTCAGGTTTCGAGGAGTTGAACATTTACATACAGGCACATATCGACATTGTTTCTGGCCCCACACTAGGACAATTTTCATGTGTCGTGGAAACCAGAAACAGCTACATCACTAATATGTAAACATGCAAGATCTGGTTCTTTTTTTGTCCCCAGCCGGGGTTCGAGCCCGGGACCGCTCGCACGGTAGGCAAACACGCTAACTAAATGCATGCTAGGTTCACAAGTTTAGGGTCATAGGCTAGATCTGATCTACAATGTATCTATGTAAAATTGCGAAAATCTGTCTGAAACCTGTTTTGTGTTCTAAATTAAAAAAAAATAATAATAAATGCTACGCCACAGAGGTCGTCAAACTTTTGATTAAGATTCGTCGTACGAGGGATTCGATACTAAAACTGAACACTGTATTCAGAACCTTCTCAGTCCTTAGCAATTGCTTTCAGTTGTTAGATTAGATTAGATTAGAACTCTTTATTGTACACACCAGAAAAACAAACAAATACATTATAAGACTTATATATGTGGGATCTGCATACGCGTAGAACACTATTTTGTGGCAAATGACAATTAAATTCGGTGCACTCGGTAAATCTGACAATAGTTTATTTCTTCTTCTCAACAGTTTTGCTAGTACATAAAAAACTGAAAACTACTAACAAACAAAATAAAACAAACTTAAATTAATAAATTATCCCACACGGCCTTGCTGCTCTTCATCCGTCTCGGATGAACCAGAGTCCTCTTCTGTGATCCACTGCTTCATCATATGGGCAGAACTCATAGTGTTAACGGGACCTTCTCCATTGCCAATTTTCTTGAGTTTGTACCTCTCGTTGCCCTTGTTTTCAGTAATCTGATAGGGGCCGAGATATTTTGGGTAAAGTATCGCGCCTTGGGCAAACTGTGTCCTTTTAATTGCTACAAGGTCACCTTCTTTGTATCGAGTAGCTTCTTTTCTTTTCTTATTATAATTCTTTTTATTTTCTTCCTGTACTTTTTGTATGGACAGTCTTGCTCTAGCTCTTAGGTCTGATCTTGCCTCGTTAAATCTCTCGATAATCTCTTCATCTATTAATTTTGATAGCTCAGGATCCTCGTCTTTCATTTTGACACCCATCAGTAGTTCGAACGGTGATATGCCGATGCTTCTTTGATAGGTATTATTCAGACATCTTTGCACGTTGCTGATACGCCGGTACCATTTCGTGGGATCATCTGCGCTCATCTTGCTTAGTACTCCAATGATTATCAGGTGGACTCTTTCGACCTGTCCATTGCCTCTAGGTTGGCCTGTCGTAATTGTGTAATGAGTAATACAGGTCAGTTATCTAAAGCTGGCACGTTCACAGTACTCACACTTATGCAATTTCACTATACAGTATGTTTAAAAATAAATTATTTTGATTCAAAATGCGACTCTAGTTTAAGTGTAGACTAGAGTTAGGTTTTAGTAAGATGGGTGCGTTGTAGATAAATAAATACAAATATACATATGTGTTACTTGTTATAATATATTTTTAGCAAATTCGAGTGAAAAGTATTAAAAATAAGGTGGAATCAATGGTCACAATATAGTTATAATTTTCAATAAATTTTCACACGAACAAAAATAATTTCGCCTAAGAAAATCTTTACCAAAACAGAAAATAATTATCCCAGAAATCCTCAACAATTTAATTATAATTTAATTATGTAACAAAGGGTCACGGACGCTCAGTGGTCAGTTACTGGATGAATGAGCCGTTTTCAGATGAACTAAAAAAAAAACTAATGGCTGTCAAAGGAATGCAATTTTGGACCTTAGCCCAATAGCCATGTGTGATACATCATCAAATAGGTCTCAGCGAGCTGAACAAAAGTTACTATGACGCCAACAGCCAAATGTTTGTCCTTTCGGAGTTATATTGTATTGAAAAAAAAACTAACATTTGGCTGTTGGCGGCATAGTAACTTTTGTTCAGCTCGCTTTTATGTGTCATGAGAATACACTCTACGCAATTATTAATGACTGATTTGATCTTTTCTTTCAGGTTATCAATGTAATATTCTCTCTGTATCAACTCTTCCGTCTTGGCTGTTCCAATGTGTCCTTTATCATGTTTTGTTTCTTATTATTTCAGATTGCATCTTCTTTGGGACAACGATCAATTTATCTCCTTGATTTTCTATAAAAAGAATTCCATTCTCTATTATAAAGTCTTCGTATGGTCCGTTTTGTAGAATCTTCTTAATCATTGTAATTTTCTCATCATCTTCTTGAGCTCTCTTTATTCGTGCAGCCGTTTCCGTAATTGTCAAAGTAATAATAGGGTATCTACTTAGGGCATCGGCGTGTTTCATCTTTGTTCCTGGTCGATGTTCAATGCTGTAACTGTACTCTTCGAGCAACAGGGCCCATCTGGCAACTCTTGGAGGGAGATCCTTCTTTTGCAGAGTCATTGTTAGTGCCGAGCAGTCTGTCACAATCTTGAATTGAATTCCGAGCAAGTAAACTCTGAATTTTTTAATAGCTTCTGCCACAGCTAAGATCTCAAGGTAGTAGCTGTGGTACTTCTTTTCGGCGGGCGTAGTTTTCTTACTCATAAAGTAAACTGGATGCATCATGCCGTCAATAGAGTTCTTCTGCATCAACACAGCTCCGTAGCCTTCAGCGCTGGCATCTGTGTGAACTCCAGTCTCCAGACTTGGATCGTAAATTAGTAAGACAGGTGAGTTGCATAGAATCCGTTTAAGTTCGTCGAATGCTGTTTCACATTTCAGGTCAAAGTCGAAGACCTTATCTTTTTTCAATAAATCTGAGAGTGGCTTGGCGATTATCGAGTAATTCTTAATGAATTTTCTGAAATATCCTTTGATTCCCAAAAATGATTGTAAAGCTTTTATAGTTTCTGGAGTTTTAAACTTTGCAACGGCGGCAATCTTTTCTTTGGATGGTCTCACTTCATTGTCACGGATCAGGTAGCCAAGATACTCTATTTCTTTTTTTAGGAAATGGCACTTCTCCCAGTTAAACTGGAGGCCGTACTCTGAAGCTCTTTTATTTTTATTTTATTTTATTTTATTAAGTTTACAAAACAGAATACAGTCGTTACAAATTCAACTTAAAAATAAACTGTTTGTGTTCTGGACTGCAGTCCAAAGTATGTAAACATAGAAATGTGCCAGATTGGAAGCGGGATATGCAGTTAAAACTTAATCTAAAACATTAAAACATTTAGGGTAAATAAGATACCGCAAATAAGTGTCATCAATTATTCAATTATTGGGTGAAGTATTGGACGAAGACGAGTTATAAATTATAGGACTAATCATTTTAAAGAATTTAGAAGGATTTGATTCAAATATGTCAATGCTTGAAGATTCGGCGAACAGGTTGTTATAAAGACGACACATTCTAGAAATAGGGTTGTAATACGACGTGTTGTTCCTATACACACGCAGGTGGAATGGTCTGTATTTCCGGGTTCTAAAATAGCAATTAATGTTAAGGAGACTTACCAGGTAGGGGGAATCAGAATGTAGAATTTTATGGAGTAGTCTGAGATCAAGAATCTTTCTGCGATTTTCTAGGGAAACAAGGTTAAATTTTCGCAGGCGTTGTTCGTAATTTAAAAGCGTTCGTCCCATCCCGCGCCGATAGGATAGTACTTTTAGCATTTTGTTTTGAATATTGTCAATACTATTGATGTGAACAGCATAAAATGGGGACCATATTTGACATCCGTATTCTAGCACACTTCTTACTAGAGTCTGGAAGAGATAAATGAGACTACAAGACTTTTTGAAGCCTGTTGTGTTCCGAATTAAAAAGCCTAGCAGTTGACGTGATCGCTTGGTTATGTGCTCATAATGCTGTCGGAACGAAAGTTCTGAATTAAATAATACTCCGAGATCCTTAGCACAAGTTTGTCGGTCCAAGGAGACACCATCTAACACATAGCTATATAAATGAGATTACGAAGCATTTGCTTACATTGAGGGTCATTTTATTAGTCGTACACCAGCTCGTCGTTTTGTAACATTTGACAGTCATTTTCATTCTTTACCTCAGCATATATCTTAAGATCATCTGCATATAATAAACACGGGCTGGATATTTGGTTTACTAAGTCGTTTATGAACATTATAAAAAATAAGGGCCCGAGATGGGAACCTTGGGGTATCCCCGACAATATAGGAACAGTACGTAACCCTCTTTTAAACACTTTCTGTATTTTATTCATGCCTTCTTCTGCTGTTAAAGACGGTGTTATGAGATCGTCGAGGTAAGTCAAAACCGTGCCATCTAAGATCAAATCTCGGAATATGCTGTTTATAAATCGTTGGAAAACTGATGGTGCGGTGCACAATCCAAAGGGCATTTTTGTAAATTGAAATTGACCTTGTGGTGTTACAAAAGCTGTGTATTTTTGACTGCCTTCATTCACTTTAACGTGTAAAAGCCCGTTAGCCAAGTCCAGCGTTGTGAAGAACTTAGCTCCTTTAAGTTGGTCAACTTGGTCTTCAATGAGTGGTAGCGGAAACCTTTCCTTTATTACCTTCTTGTTAAGTCTTCTGTAGTCTATACATAATCTGTATTTTCCGTTTTTTTTTCTTGGACAAAACCACCGGACTTGCGAAGTCAGAATTACTTGGTTTTATAACTTTCTGCGCGCTCCATTCCTCTAACTGCTTGTTTACTACGTCCATTTCGAATGGCGATAGTCTTCTTGGGTTCTGGTATATTGGGCTTTCATCTGTCAGTATTATCTTAAGTTCGATATTTGATTCCTTCTTCGTTTCAACTGGTTTGTTTTCCTCTATCATCTGTATTATCTGTTCCGTATAATTCTTCTCTCCAATATCGTATTTCTCCTGTGCGTTTTTTTCGCTCTCAGCCAGTAGTGTCAGGTGCTGTATCTTTCTTACAGTGACTTTGTTTGGGGTGAAATTTATTTCAAAGTCTGCTAATATCGGATTACCAAGGATCACTTCGACAGGAATGATATCATCCTCAACGACGTGGAAGATGGTTTGGTGGTAATAATCATCCATAAGGATTGTAGCTGTAAATGATCCTTGCGTTTTCAATTCATTTTCTGCTATGCCTGAGATGCATAGGGAATTATTCGGGTTGTAATTAATCTTATCTTTATTAATTCGTTTGAACTGGTTCATCTTAATAAGGTTTACATCACTGCCGGTATCAATCAGGACTCTGACATTCACATCGTTAATGACAATGTCTTTATAAGGTGTAGGACATACTTCTTCTGTCTCATCCTGGATTTTTAGAATTTTGTTATTTTTATCGCAATCATTTGACTTGTGTCCTAATTCATTGCAGCGGAAACACTTTACTCCTTTTTTGCAGGTATTAATCTGATGGTCTGAATCACCGCAGTTATAGCATCTGGACTGACGAACTGGGTGTGGTCTTCGAGGCGCAGTTGTGCTGGGTTGAGGATTACTTGACACTGTACGGTGAGGGGTAGAAGGACTTTTCTTTTTTATCTCTCCATATAATTCTAACTTCCTTCGAAATTCTTTGAGAGTCGTAGCTCCATATAGGATAGTTTTATTCGTTTCAGTGTCGCGGATACCGTCAATCACGTATTCCATTAAGGCCTCGTCTTCTACGTTTCCATGCAATGCCATTTCTTTCATATGTAGGAAATACTTTTGGAATGTCTCATCGTTCTTCATTTTATGGGAAGAGAGCTTCTTATGAATAGTAGCACTATTTTGTTTAGGTCCGAACTCTTCCAGAAGTTCTAGTCTTAGTTCTACCCATGTCTTGATACTGCCTAGAGATCGAAGAAACAACTTGGCAGTCCCAGTAAGAAGTCTTTTTGCGTAGATTATCTTCTCGACATCCGTCCAGTTCATAAGTAAAGCCGTGTCATTAAATTCTGTTAACCATATTTTAATCGGGTATGTATCGTCACCGCTGTATGGTATCATTGATTTCTCTAAATCGTTGAATGATATCTGAGGACGGAGATAATCGTCTTCATCGTCATCCCTTTTTCCTTCCATCTTCTTAGGAGGCATCTTAAATCTTCGAGTCTTAAATCGTGTAGATATCGAAGTCGGAAATCATGAAGTCGCCAACTAAATACTCATCAAAACAATTTCATCGTATTTTTTTATTGAGCGTCTGGTTCGGTTATGGTAGAAATCTGGTAGAATTTTGGATTACACAGGGCAACCCGAAACATACGGTCGGCACATGATTCGTCACTTTTCACACTTATTCTTCGTTAATCGTGTTTTGATTACCACATATTCCTCGCTAATCGCGATCCCGGACGAGGCCCCAAATTAGTTGTGGGATCTGCATACACATGAACACTATTTTGTGGCAAATAACAATTAAATTCGGTGCACTCGGTAAATCTGACAATCGTTTATTTCTTCTTCTCAACAGTGTTGCTAGTACATAAAAAACTAAAAACTACTAACAAACAAAATAAAACAAACTTAAATTAATAAATTATCCCACATATATCTAACTAGCTATTGCCCGCGACTACGTCCGCGTGGGCTTTAGTTGAGTAAAGTGTTCGCAAATAAGATAGGGATACTTTTAGCGCATGCGAAAGAGCTTTCATATTCACATTCTCATTCATTCACTCTCTCACTCTCATTCTCACATCACATTCTCCACTACAGACGGCCCCAAGGCAGCGGCTAACATTATACATAACTGTATGTACATTGACATTCAACAAGCAGAATGTAAATTCTTTACGTTGATATAAATTTTTGAATTTGAATTTGAATTTACTAACTTCGCAACCCCCTCTTACCCCATTAAGGGATGATTTTCGAAAAACTACTTTACACGTCTTTCATGACTTTCAATGAAGGACCGTTATGCTGAATCTCGTTCGAATAACTTCAAAAACAGCATTCATACTAAGTTTGCACCCCCCCTTTTACCCCCTTAAAGGAAGATTTTTAGAAAACTATTTTACGTGTTTCATATTTTTAACTGAAGAACCTTCGTACCAAATTTCATTCAAATAACTTCAAAAACGGCAAAGTTTCATAGTAACTTTGAACCCCCATTTTAGCCCTTTAGGGGGTGAATTTTGAAAAATCCTTTCTTAGTGCTACCCTACGTTATAAAAGGAACTCCTGTGCAAAATTTCAAGTTTCTAACCCTTATAGTTTGGGCCCTGCGTTGATATGTCAGTCAGTCAGTCAGTCAGTCATTCAGTCAGTCAGTCAGTCAGCTTCTCCTTTTATATACATATATATATTGTTATTTTCAAAGTCAGAGCTACGAAGGTTAAATAAAAAAATGGCTGGGCCGCGTTATACAAAACTACAATTCACAGTTAATATGTCAGTCTAACAGTCTGTTACATCTTCTGACGGACTGTTAAATGCTGTCGAGTGTCCCACCACGCTCTAATGGACCGTTAACTTCTTTAACAAAGCATCAAATCTAATCCTGGCATTGGAGGTCCGTTAAAACATTAACAGTCGATTTAGTTCCGTCAAAACTGTCAAAATGGACGCTGCCTACAATATTATTTTTGAAAATGAAGATGTTTTAGAAAATTTGGATAATTTGGAGCACTTTATACGCCGTCCTAAGATTTTCAAAACACAGCGTGACTACTTTGACGAATACGACGACCTGGGCCTCAATTCTGTTTGTGCATTATAGTTCGATGACAGATCCACGGTCGGGTCACGCGACTTCTTTTTCCATACGATTGACGCCTACATTGCTTGATTTGAGTTTGCGCGTAGACTTGAAGCGGCAATGAAACTAAATCGCCACGTTCATCCAGTTGTCATTGTACTACAATGCATTAACAGAATCTAGGCCCTGGACTTCTGCAGCCATCCTTCGTGTTTCATAGAAGTCGTAACGGCGTCTTTTTTTTTTCCACTACATCTTTGTTCTTTGACACTAAATGGGTAAGGATATCCTATTCGTTAGCAGAAAAATTGCGTTATCGTGTTTTTTTAGACATCCCTTGTAATTTAATTTAGAAAAAGCACGAATTTAACAAAATCACAACAAAACAAACCAGAACAATATTTCCACAACCTCAAAAGCGTTGAACCACAAGTAAAGTAAAGTAAAAAATGTAAAAAAATCGTTTATTGCTCATAACTTAAAAGTAAATACATTTTCCGGCGGCACCCACACTAGGAGACCCCGTATCGTGGGTACCAGTTTTATCACATTGTATTATATTACGGCAACAATAATACACAACTTAAGTATCGTCTAGGACTTCCACAGACGCAAATGTTTGACGTTTGACAGGAATTTGAATGACTGGTTTGCGTTTCATTCACGTAATGCTTGATTTACTAATGGTCTGTTAAATTTAGCTCATAGGACATGAACATTTTAACATTGCTTTAACATCCTTGTTAGTTTTGACGGCTGATTTATAAATGCCGCGTTTACCACTAACAAACAGAGTTTGATGAAACCGGGCCTTAGTCTTCCTTATTGTTAAAATAACAAATATGTGAGTTAATCGGTTATGGGTAACTAAGTTGAAATGCGTATCGACCTGTTGTTAGAGCCATAATAGCCACCCCGATTAAAAATGAAAAGGCAATCATTTAGCAAGGAAACTAAGATAAATCACTACAATTTATTAAGGGGTTACCCGGAGATAACTAGCGTCACCGTTGATAAAAATTATACCTTCTTGTATAAAACGTTTTTGCAGGAAAACAGGGTTTAAAACAGTGTTAACAGCAATCTTATTTATAAACACACTATTTTACTAAAATATGCTCAGAGGCAATTATATCTTGGTTACGCCTTTCCCTTTACCTTAGACTATTAATTTCAACTGCATCTGAGTAGTATTTTAAGGAATCGCGTATTTATAAAATAAGGCTTCAGCCCTTATATTAACTTTCCACTCTATCGTGTTAAGCATTTGGACAACTCCAGTGTCAAAATATGTATGAATCTGACAGTTCGGAGTAAGCGAAATCAGACAACTCCATACAGTTGAGGACTTACGTAATTGCACCCCATGACTAATCAAATCCCACTGAAAACGACCGCTTTTGACAAAAAACCATTCGGTCCTAGGTTCTAAGATTAGCTAGCACCATTACTGCAATTTATTATGTCAGTTTTTGACAAACCTGATTATACAAGAATATAAAGGAAAATGTATATGAAAGGATGTCCTAAATTATATGTCAATTATTGGGTCTTCATTTCATTGTATGTTATGTGTATTTTATGTCTAATTTATTAGTCATATAATTGCTAATTGTAAAACGTAATAATTGATGCTTTAATGTTCTACAATCCGCTACTTGAATCTTTTTTCAAGTATGTCTTAAATGCTAAATATCTCTTCCATTAGACCAAAAAATATTTTAGTATATTTTTTGAGGGCCTAAAAGCAACAAAAACATTATTTTAAAACGTCGCTTTGCTAACCAGCCAAAAACGCCATTTTTGTCTGTGGTTTGAAGTCCTCTACGTTTGTAAACAAAGTTTGACATTCAACATAGGTAGAGTTCGTGCCACGAAAGAAGTATGAGTCACAATAGAACCTACGCACACACGACTGACGGATGTTTGTTTACAACCAAAGGTGCTTTCAAGATGGCGGATAGTGTTTTCACCGTTCCGATTTAAAAGCGAAAAATATTTTTTTAATTTGCAAATTTTGCAGCCATCCTGTATATTTACTTAGCAAAGTCAATATATTTCGGTTTCTTACGTTAGATACTACAGGAAATATCCATTTATCGCGTCCAATTTGATACGAGTCAAGTAGCGTATTGACATAAATAAATAGATAAATAAATAAAGAACCAAATAAATAAATCATAATAATGTTAGTGAGCTGCGGGTAGCACCTTAACATACGAAATCGACTGTCATCATGCTTATTGTCATCAAATGACTCTGCAGTCGTTCGTAATCGCACCGACATACTTATGTGAATTGAATGAATTGACTGACTCATGCTTTTCAACATAGCGCATTCTCATGACCCTAAGTCTTTTTCATTACGTGATTCTCAAGATCACATGTTAATAGATAAATAAAGAACAGATTAGTTTAAAAAAATATTGGTCCATAATAATGGACTCTGGTCTAGAATTACCTGTTTTGTACTGTGATGAACAAAGAAAATAAATAAATTATAAAAAAATATTGTAAGTTCGTAGTTTTGTAAGTATGTGTGTAGGGGAGTAACCTCCGAAAGTACAAGACTTTTACAAATACTTAGAATGAAATTTCAGAGCGGATTAGCCTGTGTCCACACAGGCTAATCCGTTGAAGCGAACGTAAGTAAGGATATTTATTAGACAGATATTTGTTTAACGAAGAGCACAGACTGATGTAGAAAGTTTATTTTATATTTTTACAGTATAAAGTTTAGACCATATTGAGCATGTCAATAATTGCTTTAAACGTACATTTTTTTAGAGTTTTTAGAATACGAATAACTTTTAGTTTCACTTTTACTCTTACTATTTTGTTTCGTAATTTTTGTATTTATTTATCCTTACGATAAACAACAAATATTGGGGGGAACAAATAATCTGCCGTACGATGTACGACCTATATCCAACCAAGTAGAAAATATGCTAAGCTAATGGCAACGAGTCCACTGCATTGTACTATTTAAAAAAAAATACAAGTGCAATAAAAGTATCAATAAATAAACGTATGGATAAGTTCACATAGGTTGCTAACCCAACATTTTTCTCTTACACAATCACTAGCATATGACACCAAAGTCACACAAAACCATAGTCGTGTGAAAAAAGGAACCACGCACGACCACACCGTCCAATGGACTATACCAAAACATCACCAGCAATTTATGCAACTTTGTGCTCAAACACACCACCTGTAAGATTTCTTTTTGCATTGCAAATGTGTTAAATTTACAAAACCTCAGCAGCTATTGCAACTTTGCACCCAATAACTTTAAACGGAAGTTCTAGATTCCCGTGCCAATACAGGACGTGAGGTCGGTCGGAAGTTGTGTAAGCCCTGGGAGTAATATATCGTGAGAGGCAACACCGGAAAAGTTCTGGATGCCTTACGCAAGTACCAGGTACGGTGGTTGACATTAAGGTGTGCCACAAAATAGCTCTTATCGGGCACGGTACAAGAGCGAGTATCAAACAAATAGGATACTGTCTGATGTCTGCAGAATGGTATGATACAGAAGACACGATTAGTGTATAAGTTTTGAACACCTCTCAAACAAGGGTAAATTTGCTTCAGCAGCAATGTGTCTTCTATAAATACGTATCTTATGAAGCAATTGACTATAAACAGTTATACCTTAATATCAAAGAACGGGAATCTCAATTGGAAACCTCGGTCTATAAGACCATTGAAAACACTATACTAGATGCGGTGACAGCAAGCAAAGTGAGCAAAACCAAAGTATTGAATCCTCCAAAAAGGGAATAGATCAATAAGGACATAATAGCAGGAATAAACAGAAGAAATATGTTGTGGCAAAAGACAAACATAACTCCAGATAATCAGCAGGTCAAAGAAGAGTTTTTGAGAGAAAGAAATTTAGTGGCAAAAAACATTCAATGTGCTAAAAACGAATACTACTATAAATCTTTTCAAAATTTTAAGAAGAGTCCTCGATAAATGTGGCAACTCATAAATTCTCTATCCAATAACAAAAACAAAACAGATTCCGCACCAAATACACTAGATAAGTCCTCGGGCCCAATAAAAGATCTTAAAAATATATGTGAATGCTTTAACACATTTTTCGCCAACATAGGCTCAGTTTTAGCCAATGACATCGATGCGAGTAAATCTAACACTATATCTCAAAATCAATCAAAAACATTATGTACAACTATGACTACTCTTTTCACCCCAACAAATAGTACTGAAGTAGCAAAGCTAATCGACAAACTTAAACCTAACACCAGCACAGGCATCGATGGCATTGGCTCGAAAGCTATTAAATGCATAAAAGACGTAATAAGCTAGCCTCTAAGCAGAAGTATCAATCTCTGTATGCTCGAGGGTTACTTCCCTGATTCTCTTAAAATAGCAAAAGTTCGACCAATCAACAAGTCTGGCAAAAAGACGGATCCCGGTGACTACCGACCTATTTCTGTGCTTCCAACTGTATCAAAAAATTTTGAAAACATTATTTATAACCGCCTTGAAAACCATATTGATTCTATAAATTTCCTTTTTAACAAACAATACGGTTTTCGTCCTAAATCTAATACACTCTCAGCTGCAGTTGACTTAATTACAACTATTAAACTTAATATAGATAAAAAAAATATTGCACTGGGAATATTCATAGATCTAAAACAGGTTTTTGACACAGTCAGTCACGACATACTTTTACTTAAGCTGGCGAACATTGGACTTGATGGCAGTGCTTTCGATATTTTCAAATCATATCTTAGTAACAGATGCCAGGTTGTCAGGATTGACAAGCATCAAAGCAATTCTCAAAATGTCAGTTTCGGCGTGCCGCAGGATCAATATTGGGTCCACTTTTGTTCCTGATATACATAAATAGCATTAAAGATATAGGGGTGAGTGGCGATATAACTCTATATGCAGATGACACATGCCTATTTTACTTTGGCAATGATATTAACATCTTAGTAGAAAGGGCCCAAAATGACCTAAACACTTTACACCAGTGGCTACAAGATAATCGCCTTACAATAAACATCTCTAAAACTAAATACATAATTTTTTTCTGCTATAAACAAGCCCATTCCGGACCACAAATCATTAACCATTGCACAAGAAACAATAGAAAAAACAACAAAAGAAAAATATTTAGGACTTATTCTTGATAGCCAAATTACATGGAAGCCTCATATAGAAAATATACAATCTAAATTACTATCTCTAACGGGAGCACTGCGCGGTATCACTCGATGTCTTCCTAGACATATCCGATATACGATTTATAATTCTCTTGTTAAACCGCACATAGAATACCTGATAGAGTTGTGGGGATCAGCAGCAAAAACAAATCTACTTCCAATACAAATTGCACAAAACAAACTTATTAAAAAACTATTTGGTTATGACTATCTGACAAGCACGACAAAAATATATGCAGAAACAAATTTACTTAATATATCCCAAACATACAAATACAAGACTTGCATACTTATAAGAAAAATTTTAACAAAATATACTCATACCCAAATAACTTTTACAAAAAAGATACATTTGCAAAAACGTCTTACAAGACAAGCTAATAATATTGTTATACAACTTTATAGAACTAAATATGGAACGAGGAGCTTAGTATCGGAGGGTGCCACTATGTACAACAAACTTCCGAAAGATATAAAAGAAACCAAATCTCTACACATTTTCAAAAAATTACTTAAAAACCACATTAGAAAGGACTCTTCAATAGACAAATTAAAATAAATCGGAACAACTTTGCATACCCAAAATAATTAACGTAAACACAGCCTTACAAAAGAACGATGTAAACTGGAGCGTAGGCTACATTAAGAACTACCCTCTATTATTGTTTAAATTCTAACTGTTTGTCGATATTTTGAATTGTTACCTACTTTACTAATTGTTTCTCAAGTAAGTGGATTTATGTAATCTTTTTTGAGAAATAAATATCTTAAACCTTAAATACTAAGGCCCGTATTACAGAATCGTACTCAAGCACTGATCTCTGCTTAAAACTAGACTTAAGTATCGATTTGATTTTAGAACGTTACTTGAGTTGACACTTTCGAATCGCAACTCAACTGAGTAAACGCTAATTCGAGAACGATACTTGAGTAGCGATCTCTACTTAAGTGAAGATCAAATCTGTATTTACTCAAGCATCGATTTTCCTTATGAATTGTTTTGTTTCGTGATTATTGCAATATTATTACAAAATGAATATACTCAAAAGTATTGACTATTAGGACGATATTATACAAGTTTATTTTCAAAATGCGGACATACTTCGACCAAATAGAGGATGTATTGGCAAAGGGCGAAACCGATGTGTACCTATGCATATAGGGATTCCTACCTACCTAATGAATGTCGATGCAGGGAAAGTAATGAGACAGGATCGTGGCAAGTGGCAGTCCCTGGTCTGCCTATCCCTCTGGGATACGGTCATGAGTTTATATGTGTATATAAATATTTCGTGTCACTGTGTTGAAAAAAAATATGAAAGATATGAGGCTGTATAGGTTTTAGGTTCATTATATGCTATTTGTTGCGGTCTCTCCCCATTCGCATCCACGAGCCCTTTCACGACTTGTTCCCATTGTCCGACCATCGGGCCATCGGTCTACCCACTGACCGCTGTCCTGTTCTTCGCTGTCACTGCCCTGGTCTCCCTGCCAGTGCAATCTTCCTGACAACAACTTTTGTTTCAGGTTCCAACTCAGGTTTTGAATTTTCAGTACATATCAGGTTTTAATTTTTTACCATTATTATAAATGACTATGACACTAACCGACCAGTTTTAGGAACCTGTATTTAATGAAAACACATAAGCCTTCCGGCAGCCGGCACCAACTGCACAATGTGCCTTGCAAAGCACAAAACCTGCTTTGCAAGGCACGTTGTGCGGCTGGTGCCGGCTGCCGTTGATAGATGGCCGTCGTTAAGCCAGGTCAGAGGCCTTAGGGCGGCTTGAAAACTTCTGACAGTAAGACCAGCCACTAGTCTTACAAACCTCCACCCATCCGGACTTGGCCCCCATGGTGGAGTATGGCCTATACCTTCCTCGGAGAAGAGACCCGTGCCTCTCGGTGGGGACATAATGGGTTGATGATGATTATGACATAAGCCTTAACATCAGTGTTCCACCTATGCATATTGTAGACATTCTTTATCCTTATTTTAAGGATTTGTATAGATGTGAATCGCATAATAAAGTGATTCAAATTAGAATTCGTGGAAAATATTATCATCCCATTATTTCAACATGTTCTTATCAAGACATAGGAGCTGTGTAGGGAAACTTCATGAGGGAACCCGAGTGCCTGAGATGTTCACACTCCTCAATACTAGAAATCACCAGTCTGGTGTGGGTGCGCTTGGTAATTCTGCCCATACACTTTCATGGGGAAAAGTCCAAGACACGGAATGTGGTCGAAAGAACTTATGGCAGCTGGAAACGGAGATTCCCTTGCCTACGCAGAGGTCTGGGTACGATTGGGCAGTGTCGAACATAATTTTTGCATGAACTGTGCTTTCACAAGTAATGCAACACCAGCAGAGGATGGCCAGATGGACAATGAAAACATAAACATTCCGCTTCACTGCAGTGAAGTGCATTTTCCTCATTTTGTCACATATATTGTTTCAAAATAGCGATTTCTAAACAAAACAAAATATCCGACGAAGGTCACACACAACACAAGTAACTTTTTTAGCGCTGACATTTGTTACGTTCCGTTCTTCGTACAAACAATAAGAAACGTGTAGGTACGTTTCACTTTCTGTAAATAATAAGTTTGCCACATAAAATAATAACTAAAAAAAACTTGAACACCTGTTTCATGAATAAATAAAACATATTTTAGTTTTCGTTGTAAATCTCACATAATTATCTAACTTTCGTCAGTATCGTTTTTTTTTATAACATGCGTAGAACGGAACAAAAAAATTATACCGGTTTTTTCTTGTCATACAAAACAAGCTTTGACCACAGACTATCTGATTACAGTTCACAATCTCTACTTAAGCAGTGATTGGCTGATCAACACTCAAGTACTGTTTAAAAATAAAGGGGCTGCTTGAGCATCGATTCAGTGCTCAAGTAATGATTGGGTGATCAGAGATCAAACTGTGCTTGAGGATCGTTCTGTAATACGGACCTTAGTGTTACAACTCATTACAAATTAGTACTAGTCAGTAAATGAGGCTAATCCGAATTTGTACTAATCAAAAAAGATACTAGGACAAAATATAAGACCATAATTTATCATTCATTGATGAAGACAATGACGACGACGATGACAATCAACAAATTGGAATTCCTCTAGACCAGAGGTACCCAACCTTTTTTTTCTCGTGGTCCACTTTCAAAGTTTTACTTTTTACGGTAGACCCCCTGCTGTTACATTTCTACTGTGTAGCTAAACTCTTAAAAATGCCACCCTAAATTGAGGTTGTTCAGAAGAAAAAAAAGTTGCACATTTTGTTGTGACCTTTTTATTAACATAATACTTGTTGTTATTCAAAATTGTAAAACATTTATTATTACGAGCGTTCAACAATTGACGTTGATAGGTAAATCCAAACCAAAATTGTTGTTCTTTATTGTGAAAACCAGAAAAAAATTCGTGGACCCCCTCTTACAACACTTGTGAACCCCTATTTTCTTTTCACGTCTACGTGGACCCCCGTGTGGTCCCCTATGGACCTCTGGGGGTCCACCTGGACCACTTTGGGAACCTACGCTCTAGACGATCTGAGTATATCAGCTCTTACATGAAATGCTGGTTCTTCTGTTCTTAGCCTGGAGGAGGGTAGTTTTTTTTTTATTAAAAACTGACCAACGATTGACCCCGATCTCACCTGATGGTAAGTGAAGATGGAGCCGACGATCCTAATACGATAATGTAATGGCGGGAACTTAGGGCCGGTGAATGAGTAATGACATGCGATACTCGAGGGAACGGGGGGGTTCTAAGTTGGATGAACCGGCGGACTCGCTTGAGTTAACTCGTTCGAGAAGGCCTAAGTAAAACGTACGTTGAATATCATTTTCATCTATTCTGCTTTTTGTTACTCATTCTTGTAACCCAGATTTAAAGACTTCCTTTTAGCTAGGAAGCTTCCTACCTAGTCAGCATATTTGCACGTATCGCTTTTAAACTTCTATACGACTGTGCATAATAATAACGTATACCGCTAAGTTCCGAAAATAGACATCATCCTTCAAAGGTCATCTATCAGTATTATAGAACATAAACTTCATTGGTATTTCGCTCAGCGCTTCGCGTTTCCTGTGCAGTATTATCAATTTATCCCCATGTACCGTTCGTCGACCTATTGATACCACTAAGGTCTACAACCAGACACCATCCTTTAAAGGAGAATCTGTCTGTGTCTATTGTCTGTGTTCCGCAGTATGTGACGTACCGTGGTAATTAGTCGGTGTGTTTCGTAAAATGAGATGTTATGCTAAACAATTAAGTTAAGGTGATTCACTGATTAAAACTATCGCCACCGAGGAAAACATTTTATCTTTTTTTACAGATCGAATTTGCAAAAAGTTTCAGTAAAATCATGTTATACAATCACGGCTACTTTACTTTGCGAACTTAAGGCCAAAAATCTAGGACTAGACTTCGTTGTTGGTTCTAAAAATCACTGTCTGGATAAGCCAGACGGTTCGAAGACAAACAACGAACTAGCCTTGGGACTAGGCTAGTTTATAGGCCCTTGGAATGTAGGCCCTTACCAAACATGTAAGAGGTAGGGTCGTCCAAAACTAAAGTCTGTTTTTAGTTCAATGCAAAAAAATAAAACAGTCACGTTGACATCTCAATACAATCCAATGTCTAAATGTTGCTACTACGCAAAAACCAAATTACCCCATTTTACTTCCAAAAATTGTTTTTGCTACTTAGGTGTTTTTTTTTAGACTTTGCTCTTATGAGGAATTAAACTGTATTTGATGTGATAAGGATTTTGGTCAAACGAGTCTTCTATTCACGGTAAAAAAAATATCTACCGAGTAAACCTATATATTTTATAACGGTAACACCGCGTCATTTTTTTTTTGCATCGAATTAAAAAATGGACTTCAACTAATAATATAATTGTATATTATAACTTCACTATAATTAGAAATTGTATTTTTTTCTATAATAGTATGGAAATTGCAAGTTCTTGCCAGAGATGTATGAGAAGTATCCCCTAAATATGTACAATAATTTAAAAATATATCATTTATTCGGGGAGTAACTTTCGAATTTACTGATTTCGGTGGCGGACCCAGAATACAAAAAGTTTGCAGAGCACAGAGTTATCTTATCACAATAAACTTAATTTGTGTGTCACATAATGGTTCGCGTTATTTGCACAACATTATTGCCAATGTTCGGCGTCCGATTGACAAGTATTTCCATATCGGTTTTTGTCGTTTTTCGACGCTGATAAGTCTCTTTACACTCCATATTGTGTGTAGCAGCGGCGATTTAGTGTAGGAATGCTAATAGCATTGTGTATGCCGGTTATCGTGCGGCTGTTATCGTCTATTGCCAAGTTGTCTAGATTGTGGTAACACAACTCGTCAATATAAATTTGTACGTGTAATAACAGTTTTGTATTTAAAAGTACCTATTAATATTTGCAACTAAGCAACTGCGTTTCTTTCTCTTTCCTGTCCAAAATACCTCAGTGTCTCAAGACAAAGGTGTATAACCAATGTGTGATAAATATACATACATAATGTAGCAGGTACCGTACGGTAAGAAAAAACAGTATTGATCGCTGTTTTAGCCAGAGGGCAAACAATTATTTGTTTGGCTCAGAGTTATTAATTTTATTACACAATATCAGTACATTATCGTGAGCTTATACATTTTTGTTTCACCTCGAATATAAGCTTTCGTCCTCAGCACACGTTTAGCTGAAGGCAGTGAAATTTATCACCAAGAACATCGGGTATTCCCCCGTCTGAGTCTGGCTGCTGTGGACGGTCATAAATCTTGGGGGGGAGTAAGGTAAGGCCCTTAGCGCCAGCCTCGCCTGTTAGGCAAGGCTTGATATTCGAAATATTCAACCGATCAATGGGCAAAATGCAGGAACAGGAAGGTGGATATTTTACGCGAAAGCGAAGTGAATATAGTAGATTAATTCGTTTGTATCTACCGCAAACGAATTACTTTATGGGTTAGAAAGTTAAGAGTTTTTTTTTAGTTCACCAGTACATAATTATTATACACAGGGTATATTACAGGGTATCCTAGTGTGGGGCCAGACGCAATGTATGTGCCTGTATGTAAATGTTTATATTATATCAATAAATTCCACAAGCACAAAAACAATACACTCTTACTAAAGAAATTTGAAATAAAAACAATCTAAATTTAATTTAAAAAGTGACTTCACAGATTTAAAAAACCAGTGGCGTCTAGATATTTATATTATGGACCTAGAGATTGATACAGTAGTTGTTTTTCTATAAAGTTGTGATGGATGTGCACCATCTTCCGTTGTTTATTACAACCGCATTGAGTTAATTAATAGTTATGTCAATTAGCGCTACATTCGCGTGGCGAGAATTGAATCGCCGATCGCGAGATATTTGTTCTACTTAGACGGCAAAAATAATTATTTCAACTTAAAGAGCGGGGAACAAAAATAGAGAACAAAAGAAAGGAAGAAAGAAAGAACTAAAGGTGTTATGAGTCATTGTTTCAAAATGGGGCACATTTATCAAAGGCTCCAAACAGCAAAAATAAGGTTATGTCTTAGACAACCTGATAAAAGCTGTGTCGGTCGATTTAAGATGTTACAGGGAGCTGAAGAAAAAAAAATTATCATCATCATCACTCAGCCACAAGAAGTCTACTGCTGGACCTATGTCCAGCCGAGGCCTATGCCTCATCCATGGATTTCCAAAAAGACCGGTTGGAAGCGGCTGGCATCCAGCGTCTTCCTGCCACTTGGATGAGATCGTCAGTCCATCTTGTGGCTGGTCGTCCTACGCTGCGCTTGCCGATGTGTGGTCTCCTTCCGAGAACTTAAAAAAAAATATACAATGAACTATCTTTTAGAAGAGAATGCTTAGCTTTCTCATTTTACTTACATCCCGTGCCATAATAAAGCAAAGTTAAACACCCATAGCGTGCTAACAATTTCGAACATTAACAAAAAAATATATCTTTGTTTCTGGCAACATAATAATTATGGATAATTTTAAATTTTGCTATTCAGTAGGTCAATATTTATTTACAAGCTAGGTAGTAGGTATTCGCTAAGAGATTTCTTTACAGAAACCAACATCTTAACCGTTGCAAGCAATAGATTTACGAAAATATTACGTTGGAAAAAATACGTATGTTAGAAGACTTTGAAAATAATATTTTAGCAATATTATTGTTACACACATTCAAGAGTTTGTAAGTTTAAAACTTCATTAATAAAGCTAAAATAACTGTATTTCTCATTCTAAAACTGTTTCGAAAAGAATAAAATGTGGAGTTGCTTTTTTAGCTTCTTCCCCAACGTAAGCTATGAATTGTGAAACTAACATCTTTGACGTTCATAAATTATGGACTAATGGTCTGAAAAAATGAATTGAATTGAACTGAATAAAGTAAGTCTTATGACAAAAAATACTTCATTTGATTAGATTTGATAATAGCTTTCGGGTCAGGCGTTCCTTTTTTAGCACTAGTACATTATGACACTTTATGACGGTCTATATCAACCTCTTCGATGTTTGCCGTGCCTTATTGTATCCACAAGGGCTACCCTATTGCCGCCGGCTGCCAAAACTACCTAGCTACTTACCCCAGGCGGGGGGCGAAGCGCTACGTGTCGCGCATAAAACCCCAGTTGCCATGCCAACAGGCGGCGACTGCCCTCTCTCTGGATATTTTTAGGGACGCTCCGAGCGGAGGCTTTGATACGTATTTCAGGAGTTTATTTAGATGTATACCTACCTCTGTAGGGGTTGGAATTTGTGATATTGGCAAATTACATTCAGGCATAAGCAAGAGGAGGAAGCGCTTCGGTACAACGTATGCTTTCAGAATATTTCCATCCAGGGCCGGGATTTTGTTAGTGCATTGTTATAGTACGACTAGCTGTGCCCCGCGGTGTTACCCGCGGTTCATCGATTTTCCCGTAGGAATAAGATATTTCCCCGCGGTAAAACGTAGCCTATGTTTTAATCCAGGGTATCGGCTAACTCCATACCAAATTTTATTAAAATCCGTCCAGCCGTTTCAGCGCTAAAGACTGACAAACATATAAACACACACACAAACTTTCACGTTTATAATATTAGTGTGATGTGATGACAGATACATGGTCGTGCCATGCGAAGTGTTTTTTCATACCAATACCACAGTTGTCATTGTACTATACAGTGCATTCATAGAATCTTATACATAGGTCCTGGGCCTAAATAGGCTAGTTTCCCAAAAAAATGTAACTAGTCCGTCTTTTAGATTATTCAACAATAAGGGACACGTATTTTTTAAATTGTAAATTAGACCAAAAATGACAAAGATATAGCCCATTAAAGTTACGTGTGACGTCACGCCGTGCTGCATTTTGTAGCACTGAGTGACGTCACACGTAACTTCAATGGGCTATATCTTTGTTATTTTTTGTTTAATCTAAAAAAGAAAAAATACGTATCCAATATTTTTTTATAATCTAAAATACGGACTAAATAGAATTAAATTATTTTGACTCTGGAAACTACCCTATTCTGCTAATGCATTGTAGTACAATGACAACTGCATGACCAAGGCGATTTAGTTTCGTTGCAGCTTTAAGTCAACGCGAGCACGTGATAATAGGGAATGGATGAAAATATCAGAAGTGCTTGATATTTTTTTCGGTGATAGGAATAAACTTCCTTAACGCGAGAAAAAAGTTTCAATTTTTTTTGCTTCGTAGTTAATTTTTAAATAATCTTAATATTTTTCCATTCGTAGTTCTGGGCTAAGTACGGCTTAACAGACATATTCCTTGGTCCGCTACGTATTAAAAAAAAATTCTGTGGTGACATTGACAGCTTTTCAAGGTGGATTTTTTTTCATACGTAGCGGACTAAGGAATATGTCTGATATGCCGTACTAAGCCCAGAACGACGAATGGAAAAATATTAAGTATATTTAAAAATTTACTACGGGGTCAAAAAAAAATAAACTTTTTTCCCGCGTTAAGGAAGGTTATTCCTATCACCAAAACAAATATCAAGCACTTCTGATATTTTCATCCATTCCCTATTCTAGGCGTCAATGGTATGAAAAAACACGTCACGTGACCCGTCTATGTAACTGGCATCGTACTATTGCACTAACAGAATAGACCATGCGTTTGTTTTCTAAGTTAGCAAGTTATGTTAGGACAAGTTAGTTTGTAGTAACAATAATACCGGCTAGCTGTCAAGTAAGACATCGTGAGCGCCCGCAATACAGTGGCCGCATTTAGCTTAACACATCAATTAGTAATCGCTAAGTCTTACAATTTACTATGGATTTTAGTGTGCGTTCACCAGAAACTTTGTAATAGATGACTCATCGATGTATTCTGCTAAATGCGGCGAAAATCGGTGGGCACGCAGGTAGACTAAGCCCATTCCTCTCGTAGAAGGCCTGTGCCCAGCATTGGATAGTATACAGGGTGGAATTCTTGAACCACACCAGTTCGCTTTGCATACACGCTTTAACTCTCTCGACGTCGAGTGAGAGACTTACGAGTACAGTCGACAGCACGTCAATCTTCACATTTTAGTTGCACAGTCGCCCGTAATGCAACGGAGTAGAGTGCATGGGTGTATACCATGTTGTGCTGTCGACTGTACTTGCCATGTCTATAGAATAGAATTTAGCCCTTAACTGCACCTCCTCGATTCGTTTGATGAAGGTCACAATTTCGAGTTCAATAACCTGCAGTTACAAGTGTTACGGAAACTGTCGTAGCAGGATTTGATAAATCGAATTTTCGCAAAAAAAATAGGGATATCACGAAAACACGGATAATTAGACTGTGGATTGTGTGGCTAATGGCTTTGACATTTCTCAATCTTACTGAAAAAAAGATAGGGTTTTTGCAAGAACGCGAGTGCTTTTAGTGAGAATGAATATCTTCAATTATGATTATCAAATATTCCAACGCCATATGTAAAGCCTATGCTTAGCTTATACTGGCACTATGAGAACGTTACTTAGGCATTTATTTGTGCCTCACAAGGCGAAGTATAATTGGATCCAGACAGGTATTTTCAAATACAATTGATTCGAAAGAAGCTCTGACCGAAATGTTTCAGAAAAGTCTGATTTCACTTCATTAAAATTCCTGCCGTCATTTTACTTTTAGAACTCCAATTTTGAATAGGGATTTCTACTCAGCTTTTAGAAAAGTATCGGAAAATGTGCTGAAAGATTTGCCTTTGCCTTTACAGTGCATTTACCTTTGTGAAGTTGTGACGGTATAAACAAGGAGGGGGTTGCCATGGAGATTTGGGGAGGTTTGTTTCTTTTCTACAAGCAAGGAGAATATTCTCCTTGCTACGAGTATGAAACAATGTTACATAAATTCCGTCGAGATGAAATAAATAGGTATAGACATAGACATGCCAGTAGCATTAACTCCACATATTGTAGACTATCTTTTTACCAATAAAGAATTTAATAATAAAAATATATTACTGAAAGGAAGGTGTATAAGGGTGATTCTCAGAAAATGTCTCAAATTGCGTAATTTCTTTGGCGTATTTTTTTTTTCATATTAACTCAATAAAAAGTATCACATGTATATTGCAGGTTTATTGGCCCTGAAGATTGTATTGTAATATATTTGTAGGTTTTGGTGGCATCTACTACAATATATTATGTTACTTTTTATTGAGTTAATAAGAAAGAAAATGCACCAAAGAAATTACTCGTATGCAGTTCTGAAAATCACCCAGTATATTCCGTAAAATATTGCCAGTCAATATTAAAAAATACCTAACCTCCGCTCCACAGTCATTTTTCGATTTTCCATGTGTTCCGAGAAAGATTGCGACTAAAGAATACATGGAAAGTATATCAGGCAAGATAATCACGAACATGGAAATACACCCAGAGCGACGCCGTTTGTACAGTCGACAGCACATCATGGTATACACCCATGCACTCTACTCCGTTGCATTACGGGCGACTTTGCAACTAAAATTTGAAGATTAACGTGCTGTCGACTGTACATAGCAAGTACAGTGGCTGGGTGTTTCTTCGAGTTTACACTTATTTTGCACGTTTTTCTGTATTTTCACAATTTTGTATAATTTAAAAGTGTGAGTAGTCGGATATACATCCACATTGGAGGGAGTGAGGATATGTGACTAGGGCATTGTAGTTTCTGCAGTATAAATGAAGAAAAATAGCATAAAATAAATTTTTTGGGGATGGCAATGACATTATGTTACTGGTTATGAAATTGGTGTTGCTGGTAATGATATTATGTTCCTGGTAATGACGATTAAACTAAAAAGCATTTAACAAATCTTTGTCTTTATTGTAGGACCAAAATATTTTACACCTATTATTATTAAATTATAATAACTCTGTATCCTGGTTGAGCAATAAAGTGTTATCTATCTATCTATCTCATGTTTTCAGTAACAGCCCAAAGTAAAAATGAATATAAACATTTCTTTTTTTAAGCATTTATTAAAACATTTTTATAATCATCAATACAATCAACACAAACATTTTCTTCATTAATAACACCACTTACTATTTATTCAATTTTTCAGTCTCTTATATTATTCTCTTCTACGCTAGAAATTAATTGTTATTATTACTAAAAAATATATGTATATAACAGTCTTTTTATATTTGGCTGATTTACTGTCTTTGATTTAATCGCTGTACTTCTTCAAGTCATCTTTTTATTTAGCCCATGCCCGATACAACCCTGATTGTTGTTTTCATTTTTTTTCTTTCTATTTCGTTCGTTGTAGTTTCTGATTATTTTTATTCTTTTCTGCAATTGAAGTAATTTTTTTTCAGCTATTCTTTTTAAATAGCATGCTTTTTGTTTTTCTTTCTCAATAGCATATAATCTAGGATTATTTTTGTTTTCGGCATAACGACGCCTTTTGCACAGCCTCTGCTGAGCAAGGCGGTCTTCTTTTCCTTTTTGTTTTCACCATATCTGTAAATAAATTGACCAATTTTCTAGTTGAATAATTTCAAGGCGAGTTATGATAACCGAGTACGTAAAAAAATATTGCCAGAGAAAAAGTCGACATATTCAAAAACAATATAAAGTCTTAGAATCAACAGAGCTTTTTTTTTTTAAATCGGTAAAAACATAAATAGAACTCATTTAGAGACATGCAAGTAGTAAATTTCTATGAGATAATCGCCTTTTTAAAGTTATTAGACACTATAACAAAATCAGTATTTAAGAATTATCATCACCCTCAACAATTTGTCATTACCCTCTGCAAGAAAAATCCCGGCAATGACGTTACTGGTAATGGCGATTTCAATCGAAACATTTTTGAACTTGTTGAAAATGGTCATGAAGAATAATTTACTTAGTGGAAGTTTGTAAGGTATAATATAACGTGCAAAACACTGAATTAAATGAAAATGTATACATAAATAACTCACCGTAATCCTTAATTCTGGTAATGATGTTTTCGTCGACGAAGGCTACGAAGAAACACTTTTTTCCAATATTATTCACAAAATACACGCGCACGCCGGACAAGTAGGTACTCAAGGACGAAAAACTACGCGAGAGGTGGAGCGAGGGACGCCCAGTAGGATTGCTGTTGTAACAAACTTTTTTCTCCTGTTGCGTGTAATGACTTTAAATGATTGCCAAACGTTTTCAGATGAAAATAATATATTAAGTTTTTATAAATCGGCAATTGTTATGTATAAAATAAGAACAAATATTACTATTGTAACACATACGTAATTATTAAACCGGTTATTCATACACCGTTATTAAAATATTTTTGATAAAGTGCTAATGTTCGTGATTTGAACGTTGTGGGCGATGATGATTTGTAGATGTTTTATAAATAAGAAAAAAAATGAAATTACTTATGTCCACAAAAAAGATTTGCCTCTTTTCTAAATTATAATAGGATGCTTAGTACTGCCTTTTTCCTAAAAAATTTACTATCTGTATTTTTTATTAGACTTGAACATAGTTTTTCGCTCTTATGAAGAAACACCCGGCTTCCTGCGGGCATCGATTAACGCAACAGCTGGATCCACCATGCAGTCGAACCAAAAAATCTGTTGTCTGACTTCTGGGGCCGGACGCAAAGGATTTTCCTGATGATGCAGCGGGGGAGCGCATCATGGGATCCTTCAGGTTATGTGTTATGGGAAGGTGTTTTCAGATAATGTTTTATGTTCCGTGTTCTTGTTATACTCGTTTTTATGACGATGTATACGAGTATTTTATTCACCTTGGGTCGCGGTGAAGAAAAAAAAGGTATTTAAGTCAAAAAATTTAAAACTCAAATATAAATATTTTATTCATAGCCCAAACAAAGTGTTTACTTTATGAAAGTCAAAGTTTTTAGTTTCACAATTAATAGATTACATGGAGAAGAAACTAACAAAGAAACTCCACATTTATTCTTTTCAAAACAGTTTTGGCTTAATTAACAAACTTTTGACGTTAAACTATTGTTTTTATGGATGTGTTGAACACTAGACACAGTTAACCTCTGATAGATGGGGTGAGCAAACCTTGAACGACGTTATTACCATCGGTTGGTTTACGTGTAGACCAAATCTGAATGTGATAAAATATACCTAGATAGTTTGCTTTGCTAATGCAATGTAGCTCTGGAAACTGTTAGAGCATTTCGTCCGCTATACCACACCATACTCATGCTATAATTGCAACATTAAGGTACATACATGAACAAAGGGACATTCCCCCCACAGTCAGCCGGACCATCGGCCACAAAACAAAGCCAGGCGACGGGGTTAACGTAATCGATGCGTCTAGACACTATGGCAGAGGTGATGACTTTACGAGATTCGTTTAGGATTCCAGACCTAAATAAATGATCGGCTAGAATAATATTTGATCAGAAACAAAAATCGGCAAAAGTTTTTTTTAAATAAAATACGCATTGATGGAAAATTATCTAGTGGCCCCTATTTTGTTTTGACAAGTATCTAATAGATATATTTGAACAATGAAAATCGGCGAAAGTGATTCATTCAGCCAACAATTATTTTGGTCAACAGAATAAGTACAAATAAAAAAACGTTGATCAACAACTAATATCGGCATTATTTCGAACAGCCAAGAACTATTTTGGGCAGCAGAATAAATAAATGTTTGATCGACAGCAAAAATAATTATTGATTAACAGCAAATACCGGGAGAAGTCACCCCATGAGCCAACAATCATTTTCGTCATCAGAATAAAAGTTTGATGAAGAACCAAATCGGCGAAAGTCATTAGATCAGCTGAAAATTATATTATACTCGCTGACCCCGCAAACGTTGTTTTGCCAGGGGGTTGAACAATAAATAACAACCTATTCTCAGACCTACCGATGACACAAATAAAATTTCATTAAAATCGGCCAAGCCGTTTTGGAGGAGCACGCGCACTAACACGATGTGACACGAAAATTTTATATATTAGTAGAAGTAGATAGATTAGATTTCTATTATGTCCTTGCCCAGCCCACCATAGCACTAGGTATCCTAGTTTGGGATCACGTCAAGTGATTTTGTTGAGTGGAAGTTATTATTATTCTGCGGCTAAACGTGATTACTGCTCAGAGACTAGGTCCCTGGTCTCTGCCTACCCCTCTTTGATACAAGCGTGAATGTATGTGTATACTGGTCACTTTGGTTATTTTACTGTTAAATTCTGCCCTTTTTCTGTCAACAATAATTATCAGCAATAGAACAGTAAATACTTTTACTGTTCTATTGCTGATACTAAAGATTTTATTGCAGACCAAAAGCGTATTTTAGCGATCGCTTAAATTATACGATGCCCAGATAGACTCCAGGCGCAAACGTGTTTTCGTGACTAGAGGAAAAGCGCTAAGTTTGCGGGTTGGTCTAAATGAGACAGCAAGAATAGATCACGTACTTGAGAGCGAAATTATTGACATTCGACGAATAACGTTGATGTAACGAACATTTGAACCTAGATCAGCTTAATGCATCCGGATAGGTGAGCAAGACTCGCCACCGAGTGGGTACCACAAGGCGGACATTGCAGAGTGGTAGACCAATCTTTGTCTTCCAAATTAATTATGCTTAAGCCCGCTTGCACCACCGACTAAAATCCATTTAACCCCGAGTTAAACAGAATTTTGACGGTACCACCATACTTTATCTGTCAAAATTCTGTTTAACTCGGGGTTAAATGGATTTTAGTCGGTGGTGCAAGCAGGCCTTAATGTTTTCGTAGATTGTCTTTCAAAAAGTGTGGACAATTTTGTTGTCCTGTTTGGACAATTTTTAAAGCGCGTCCGAGAGGAGGGCTCCTGTAATATTGTTGCAATACCTTATTCAGCGACACCAAAAGGATGTATTGCTTAATACTTTAACATTATTATGACTACTTATTCCGTTCCGAAATTTCTGGTATTTTTTCTAATAAACATAACACTCTAATGTAACATACAAATATGCGTGGTACCAGCGCTAGGAGGACTCAAGGACGCAGTATTAAGTCACTTTATGAAGGAAGGAAGAAGGCGCAGCCTTGACCTTTTCATATAGACGGCTGGATCCGTTGTCCTTGAACAGCCCGGGAAGCCGGGGAAGCGAAGGGGGGTGAGGACGGAAAAAGGGAGTGGGAAAATTCAATGGCCCAAAAATATCCATTGTTGGTATGAGAACCCCCCGGAAGAGATACGGAGCAGTGATGTCATTCATTTCGGGAAGTTTAAGCTAGGCAAAACCTTAATTGTTATTACTAGCATTATGTGGTTATCAACATAGATCCCCAATCACGGGTCATCCTAAGATTTTAGAGAGTGGCCGTGAAAAGGTTCTGTACACGAAAGACTTCTCACTAAATTGAGATTTTAAGAGCCATGTGGGTAGAACAATACATAGTTATATCCAATACATCTGATACAATGACTATCATCTATTGAATTAAAAAATATTTGCAATATGTTTTATATGTATGTGCAACATCTTACTTCTAGTGGTTCTTGCTGACAACAAAACGAAGTGGTCCTAGTTCGACAAAAGTTTAGGAACAAAAGCTTTCAGTGGATGATAATATCGAAACTAACAACGTTGACTTTGATATAGTAAACATTTGGTCATTACGAATAAAAATATTTGAATTTGATAGCTTACTTATTGGAGATTCATCAAGAATATTGATAGGTGATTTAGGGAAACTTTGAAACCTTACAAGACTATGAAGACAAGCCTATCTAGAGTATTTAAGAGGCTTTAGGCCTATTAGGGAAGTAGATTTAATTGCCTAAGGTCAAGTTCATTAGGGCTAACACCCTTGCTTTATCTACGCATCAATGGAATAGGAAGGTTAAACCCTTATTCTGCTAAGGTAAGCTGTTGATTGCGATCCAAATATGCCCAGTTGCAATTCTGTTAAAATAATACACAGAGTGGAGGAAGTTTATCGATAGCGAGGTAAAATGTAACAGAAGTAGGTAAGTCTAAGAAATTCACTTTAACACCAAGATATTAATTATTTTAACTACGGTGTTCACAATTTTTCTATGATTCGCGAAGCTTGGAAATATCTTTGTATGTATTGATAAATAAGTCTTTTCGCCTTTTCAGACATTCGTACACATGTTTGATTTTTACCTGACAAACGGTTTGTTTACCAGGTAAAAATTACCTTAACTTGCGTTTTATTTAGATTGGAGTGACATTGCTTTTACATCTGAAGCATACTTACATTCTGTAGGCGTTCAAAGTCTTCGACATCATACGTCGCGGTGGGGTACACAGGCAACTTTAATCCATTTCAAGCACTGGATATCATTTTCACACTGAACGTAGCCTTATAAGCACAGATACAAATGTTTCGAAAAGTAAGCTTTTTACAATACTGGCACTGAAAAGAAAAAAAAACATTCCTAACTTAGAAACCAACGTAACGCAAACAATATTAAGACTTTAGAAAAAATGTTCTTCAAGACCAAGACCAAGGAGCGATAAGTAAAATATTCATGAAAGTATTACACGAAATCCAAGGCAACATTAACCTAGCAGCTGCGAATAATGGACAATAAGTAGTACTTGCTACGACCACAGAACCAGCTAGAGCTATAACCAGGCAGGATCATGTTTAGTTACACACGACCGTCACGCAACATTTCTTGGCGACCGACCTTGCCGTGACGACAGGGTCAATACTGCCTCGCCTGAGCGAACGTTTATTTGTGTACTTACATTGTTAACACTTCACACTATTTGAAGGCCGCTAATAAAGGGGATGAATCGGTTGCCTCCTTGAACTAAATAGTTTTCTGGTGTCAGAGACGTGTTACCACTAACCCATATCTAGCTGGACGTGAATAGAATCGATTGTATTGCTATTGACGACATCATAATACAAACATCCATATGATTTAGCTAACGGAATTGCTCATCATCAACCTATTATGTCCCCATCGAGGAGCACGGGTCTCTTCCCTGAGGAAGGTATAGGCCATACTCCACCACAGAAGCCAAGTCCGCATTGGTGGAGGCTTCTAAGACTAGTGGCTGGTCTTACTATCAGAAGTTTACAAGCCGCCTTAAGGCCTCTGACTTGGCTTAAGGACTGCCATCTATCGACGGCAGCCGGCACCAACTGCTTAACGTGCCTTGCGAAACACGGAATTGCCCAATACGAGGAATTAAAAACGAAAGTACTTTATACGGATTTTCAAACATACTCGTAACCTTGACGAAATACTCCTACGTGTGACTGGTATTGAAATAGAAACAGACTCATCAAAATGCGATTCTATATTTGTGTTTTTTTAACTAAATACAAAACGTAATGAAAATTGTACGCAGTTATTGATTACCTACAGTATTTTCTCGGGTCATGCACGTGTAGTTTATTTTGGCACAGACAGAGACGGAAAACAAAACCCTTCGCCAATTATTGCTCAATCCATTCGCGAGCAAGACGTCTCTATACAGAAGTCTTCAAGAGCGAAGAGGATGCAGATGTAAACCGTGAAATTAAAATAGTTTCGACACCTACGCAGGTTGGCGAACTGTGTCGTTGATCCCTTTACATCGTAGACGGATGACAGACTGTCAAACGGTTGCGCGACTTCCTCTGTTGTGTCAACAATTTCTTGATTATATGTTGAAATTCGATAATGTAATTTTGAGTCAACAAAAACACAACACAAACATGTCGGATATTTCTGTGTTTGTAACGAAAATTCTGGAATTTGAAACTTTGAACTGTGGAAATAGCTTAACATTAATTTGCCCACGGGATAGTTTTTGACATCGATCGTGCGAGATGGGATGATCTTACAGCAAAATAAGAACGTTTGTTGACTGGCATCAAAGACACACTGTAATACAGCAATATTATTGGTGGTTACATCGCACCGAAGATTCGACGACGGAGTACAAAAAAAGATGTACGATGACCGTCATAATAAAGTTGTAACGAACATACTATACATGCTCTCACTAAGATCATGAAGTACAATACTTAGTCAACCATTTCTTGATTATATGTTGAAATTCGATAATGTAATTTTGAGTCAACAAAAACACAACACAAACATGTCGGATATTTCTGTGTTTGTAACGAAAATTCTGGAATTTGAAACTTTGAACTGTGGAAATAGCTTAACATTAATTTGCCCACGGGATAGTTTTTGACATTGATCGTGCGAGATGGGATGATCTTACAGCAAAATAAGAACGTTTGTTGACTGGCATCAAAGACACACTGTAATACAGCAATATTATTGGTGGTTACATCGCACCGAAGATTCGACGACGGAGTACAAAAAAAGATGTACGATGACCGTCATAATAAAGTTGTAACGAACATACTATACATGCTCTCACTAAGATCATGGTTACCGTTTCGATTGCGCGGCCATGTTCTGTTTTCAAAAGGTGCTTATGTCAGGATTTTGTCGAAATTTGTCAAAACTGAATGGTGAAAACCAAAAATTTGTCAAAGCAGTAATAAAGAAGTTATTGAGGTTTGAACATGGCCGCGCGATCCTCCCGCGGAGAACTGCGCGGCCATGTCAGATCTCGGCATCTACAGGGTCTACAGGCCTGGTTTTTTTGTCAGTGCATGTTTGAATTTGTCAACAAATGTCGAAGAAAGAAAATTCATTCTATCACCATTACTTCCGAAGATATCGACGCCTGAACGCCATGGCCGCGCAATCCTCCGGTTCCGATTTCTTAGGTTGTGTTTTTTCGTAATCAGGCTTATCTTAATTAGTCAGGACCGATGTTCAGAGCTTAGTCTTAATTTGTCAAAGCCGATGAGGTATGAATTAACACTCGTTTTCTCATCAGACGAACAAAATTACTGAAAAACCTAAGGACGCTGGCCGCGCAATCGAAACGCTTTTTCATATGCCTGATATCTAGTAAACAAAACAAGTCTGGGATATGATTTATGTACCAAATTCTTTGACATTTTAGGCTCCTTCGATTAACATATCGTTTCACCACAAAAACCTATCGTAACGAGAGTTATCTAAAAAAATATAACCTCTCACACAATGTTTGGATAGGGTGACCATAATATCAGGTTTCACGTAAATTCACGTAACCGCTCATTGGTACAGTGCCTACAACCGCTCATTGGTACCTAAAGATCTTTGAAGTCCGTTGTATATGTTAGCTACGATTGGGTATTTTAAACGTCTGGCTTTTTTAAAATACTTACCTAAACCACGCTACAAAAAAGGTAGTGAGGCCGTGTCCATACGGCTGCGGTGGGTTGCATGTTACAACCTGGCAGTAATACTCCCTTTCGCGTCGGCTAGGTATGAGTGCGTTTGGTGACATGTGCTAGCACAGAACGAAGTGGGCTGCATATTAAACCGCGCTTGCTTCGATAGTGCAAGCAGTTCTGGTTATTGGAATACAAAAGTAATATCAATTATGCTCATGCATGCACTATACGAAATATGAGTAAGTAGAGGTAAAGTAAAATTAGACACTAGAATACCGGCTATTATTTAAGGCGCTTCGACTTCAAAGTCACTGGCACTGCACGTGCACGCGGCATCCTTTGTTTTACTGGGCGGCAGCCTTTGACAGAGGCATCACAGGCCAAGGCGGCGCGATACAAAGGCGACCGCATACAAATGAACCACGGAGAAGAATAACGGTAAATGATATCACAGAAAAGGTTTGTTATTGGTGACATTTTTATGGGACGTTTTGTAAAGATTAGGGTACACTTCTCCGAAGCATTTTGTTTAAAAAGACTGTAGGTAAATAAAGAGTACCTAATTTTTAAGTTTTAATTCAAAGTTCAGAAAAATCCAGTCTCGACCTGATCGTTGGCTACTTCGGACTGTCTCTGTCTTGCGCTTATGAGTGTCGTATTTTTTTGTTTTACGTTTCGTCGTGTCGTGAACTATTACTCTGGACTCCGACTCTTTAACTCAGTTGTGTGGACAATATTCAAGATAACTTCTTGTGAAACTGACTACCTACATTCAACAGTGATGGTTCAGAAAACAAGCTTGAATTTTGGATAAAAAAAAACAATGTCAAATAAGGTACGTTGATAATGACATGTGTCCTACAATATTATTATGCGATGTGTCCTTAAAATCATCCATTTAACAGCTATTGAAACTGAAATCATGATTCTGCAGAATAAATTTCAACTATTTTTTATTGCTTGTTATTGCAAAAACCAAAACCTAAGAAAACTTGGTGAACCAAATGTAACTAAAATCCTTTTTGCATAATGGAACTCGATCTTAGAAAATCTTTTGATCTAACGCACTCCGTGAGTACTAAGCGAGCTGGATGGAATTTGAGGAACTGAGCAATATATTGACCCTTATAATTATGATTATGTAAACTGGTCATATATAAATATATATATATATATATTGACATCGCGTAGCATAATATCGCAGGCAAATTGTATGGGTCCGTGGTTTACAAGAGGCGTCGTCTGTTTACAAACGTTCACTGTTTTGAAAAATACCGAAGTCAAAATGTAAATTGCTTTGTCACTTTGTACACTACATAATGTACATTTGTGAACAAGTGTAGGACCGGCCTATTCAAATGAATGTGCATACAAATTCGCACATATGAGTGACGGCTTTTGGGTGGCTTTGGTACGCACAAGAGTAGGCGTAAACTTCCGCACAAGTTTATGCCTGTGTGAGGGACCGGCATATAAAGAGGAGTCGATTAATATGTCACTGTACCAATGAGTGGTTACGTGAATTTACGTGAAACCTGATATTATGGTCACCCTATCCAAACATTGTGTGAGAGGTTATAATTTTTTAGATAACTCTCGTTACGATAGGTTTTTGTGGTGAAACGATATGTTAATCGAAGGAGCCTAAAATGTCAAAGAATTTGGTACATAAATCATATCCCAGACTTGTTTTGTTTACTAGATATCGGCATATGAAAAAGCGTTTCGATTGCGCGGCCAGCGTCCTTAGGTTTTTCAGTAATTTTGTTCGTCTGATGAGAAAACGAGTGTTAATTCATACCTCATCGGCTTTGACAAATTAAGACTAAGCTCTGAACATCGGTCCTGACTAATTAAGATAAGCCTGATTACGAAAAAACACAACCTAAGAAATCGGAACCGGAGGATTGCGCGGCCATGGCGTTCAGGCGTCGATATCTTCGGAAGTAATGGTGATAGAATGAATTTTCGAAAACGTAAAAGATTTTACTCTTGCACTAATAATTGGCAAGAACTCAAGAAAAGACAGTGAGTTAATCGTTTTCATACGTCCGAAAAGGTTAGACCAGACCGGGCCGAGGCGAATTCTTTGCAAAACTACATCTTTATAATATATAAAAGGAGAAGCTGACTGACTGACTGACATATCAACGCAGGGCCTAAAGTACAAGGGTTAGAAACTTGAAATTTTGCACAGGGGTTCCTTTTGTAACGTAGGGGAGCACTAAGAAAGGATTTTCGAAAATTCATCCCCTAAGGGGGTAAAATGGGGGTTCAAAGTTTGTATAAAACTTTGCCGTTTTTGAAGTTATTCGAATGAAATTTGGTACTGTTTTTCATTTTAAATTATGATACACGTGTAAAATAGTTTCTTAAAAATCACCCCTTAAGGGGGAAAAAGGGGGGTGCAAATTAGTATGACACTTTGCCGTTTTTGAAGTTATTCGAAGGAAATTCAGCATGAAGGTCCTTCATTGAAAGTCATGAAAAACATGTAAAGTAGTTTTTCGAAAATAATCCCTTAAGGGGGTAATAGGGGGTTGCGAAGTTAGTATGAAAGCTCTTTCGCATGCGCTAAAAGTATCCCTATCTTATTTGCAAACACTTTACTCAACTAATGCCCACGCGGACGTAGTCGCGGGCAACAGCTAGTACAATATGTAGCGACAACAAAAAGAGGATATTATACAAGAAAAGCAGCCGCATTGCGGTACAAGCATAGCCAATTTAACTGTAAACGACATAACAGCAAAGCGGGTCCAGTGCAGAGTTTTTCGTACGCTTTACGACGGAAGCTGAAACTTCAAGTTTATGACAGCCCTGCATATGACAACATAAAAAGTACCCTTTGCGAACAATATTTCAATACTAAGCAAGTTCATTGCCAGCAAACTGCCTTACATCGTCGGTCCATTGAGCTGGGCCTCGATTCTGTTAGTGCATTACAGTTCAATTACAGTTGCTTGGTCGTTATTTAATTTCATTGACGCCTAGAATGGTCGATACGCGTGGACTTGAAGTGTAACTGTCATTTTACTACAATGCATTAGCAGAATCTAGGCTCTGGTAGGCGTCCTACGCTGCGTTTGTGAGTTTGTGATCTCCACCAGAGAACCTTTGCATCCCAGCGACCATCTGCCTGTCGGCATACGTGACCAGCCCACTGTCAAATCAATTTGCTAATCTTGAATAGGGGATACCGCCGTTTAGCCAAAGTATTTTTCGCCAAATTTTACTTCCCAATAAACTTATGGCATCAGTTTCATTTCCCAAATGAAACTTTAGCAAGTTTTCATTTCGCATTTTATTCATTTGGTCAAATTATCATTTCGCATAATTTTACTGCGTCAAGTTTTATTAAGACAAACGTTTATTATGCTAACGTTTTATTTTGGCAAGTGTTATTTTCAAATAATAGAACGAGGGGTCGGCGATGTAAAGAATACGTGACAACAGAAATATAGGTGCGACGACGCGCGTAGCGAAGCGGAGCGCGTCGGAGCGTTAGGTTCTCTATGTAAGATCGAAAACAGACTCGACTTTGATGCGTTCTTACCTTGCCTCTTGTTGCCTCTTTGGTAAAATGAATTTTGACCAAGTATTTATTTGGTAAACAATAACTTGCCATAATAACTTTTGCTAACTGTTTATTTGCTTTAAGTTGTTTTGAGAAATGTTTTTTTGCCAAGTGATAATTTGCGGAAAATAGTTTGGGAAGTAATACTTTGGGAAACCATTTTTGGCAATACATTAGTAAACCCTTGAATAGAGTAAATAGGCTATTGTCAGTCACTTTACTTCTTTGCAAATTAGTCTCATTTCTGATGTGATCCATCAAAGAAACTCCGACTTACAGAAACACGGCTAACAGAATCTATGATTTTCTTACCGTTGCCGTCAAGTCAATCTTGTAATAGGCCTACTGTAATGAAAGCACCGGCCATCGCATGAGTGCTTCCGAGCCGCGTACGCAATGCGCATTCAATCTAACAAACTCTTCCGAAAAACATGCCTCATTCTGCTCTCATTCCGTACTGAACTCATATGTTTAATTCTTGCTGAATACGTTTTATGCTAGGATACCTACTTTTTTCCCGAGTAGCGCAACGTTAGGTGCATTAGTTAGCAGTGCGTTTTGAAATAGGGGCGGCGGCTGCCGAAAACGGTGATGTCATTGGTATTTAGATAACGAACATCTATGATCACAAGAAAATTGATGTGGAATGGCAAATAACACAAATTGGAAAAGCAACGGAGAAAAATGCTTGGAAGAAAACTATCTAACTGCAGTTAAATTTCATTGGAAATATGTAGCAATAAATTTCTCGCAGTAAGTTAATCATAAATACATTTTATTTCTCGACTAATGGAAAGTAGCTGAAGAGAAATTGTGACTCAACAATATGTACAAAAACCATTTATAAGCCAACTGTCATGACGGCATAATCCATTCTGACGAATGAACGAAGACATTCGGCATGATCAATTATTATTGTTACGATCTCTTGCGCATGTAACTCGTTCAATGCAACAATAACAATAAGATCATCGGTACATAAGAAAGACGATATCGTGATGGCCAGTCATAATTTTTCTGCTCAACTATCGCGGAACATTTGTCAACTGAAATAAGTCCACATCGTGTAGGACGGAACAGTACACTTTCTAATCAATGCTATTTATTGTGAGTCCCATTAAAACTTTCTGACGTGAATAGAGGTTAGAATTCGCAAAACTGTACCTACGTATTGTTTTCGTTTTGAGGCTAATACAAGTGCTGGCTTTTGAAAAGTAATTTCAGGAGCGAGAACAATTGCGGATATGTTTCGTTCACTAAACATGCAGATTCACTGCGATCTGTCGCCGGATCATACGCAACAAATCTTGAAGCATTCCTAAGGATTTAACTTGCAATTGGTTGATGACAACAAATGTCAAAAATCCTTCAGGATGCGATGCGCATGATTATATGGGCATGATATACATCGACGTCGCTGCAGACCAAGACGGAGTTGGCGGGACAACCGTAAAGCATTGATTGGTCCTCCCTATCCCCAGCCACCGAGTTAGGTCACAGGGAGAGATGGAAAGCAGTACAGGAGGCCTTTGCCCAGCAATAGAACAAGTGGCTAAATAACAAAATTGGGAGCATTAAAGCCGAGGAAAGTCATACGTGGCGTGATAGCCTAAGTACAGGCATTGGAGAAATGTGGGCTGATGGATTACATGTTACATAACTTCCAACTCCTTTCAAGTACAAAATGTTAATTGAACGAAGAGTAATTACGTTGGACATTAACTTGGAATACTCTGTTATCTGCTTGTCAATAGTAGTAAGCCCGGCCACTCCAATCCAATTAGGTTAGTCATCAACTGGTGGAATAGGCCGTCTGATTGGCGCGTCCGCATAATTTTGCAGGCGTAAGCTAACCAAACTTTTACCAAGACCCTGGGCACTTTATGGGACTCTTATGATATGATAGATGAACACTTAAGGTTCCGTAACCAAAGGGTAAAACGGACCTTATTACTGAGCCTCCGCTGTCCGCAAGTCCGACTTTCACCAGGTTGTATCTCATGAACCCTGATAGTTAGACAGTTGACATTTTTACAGATGATGTATTTCTGTTACCGCTGTGACAACATAGAATATAATAAATATTTAGGGGGCATCTTTACAACGTGATTCTTTTGCTCGATATTGATAACGGTATCAGGTAGATCCCTGAAATATTCACAGAATATTGATTTATATTATTCCCTTTAAAAGTAAATAATTAAATTAAAGTAAAATAAATATTTAAGGCGGGCTCCCATTAGTTTAGATTCTTACAGATATTTCTAGTGCCATTATCAGTACCATAAAATCCGAGCCATGACAGACGATTGCCAATGAAAGTGCCTAATGACAAAGCGACCAAAAAGTGAAATTCGACCATCGATATCGTGGCTATAAATACAAAAGAGTTTAATTTAAATAGAACAGATAAGAAGTTAATAAAACACTTTGTAACGAAAAATATCTGATGACAAAGTCGTGACTTCACAAGCAAAAGATAGAGACAATGAAGACTTATTCGAGTGAAGTGAAAGAGAAAACTACTGAACGAGATCAGTATTGGCGAGATTTGATCGACCCATTCAACTAGTAGGAATTGGCTACGATAGAATGTTTTAATTACTCGGACAACGAAAGAGAAATTCCTATCGATTGTAATGACTGGACAGTTTTCTAACTGTCAAACGAATGTAAATAATTAATATTAAACTTGAATTGCAATAGCTAATAACACTGGCAGAAATCAATAGCACCGTAGCCGGTAAGTACATTTTACACGCAATTACACAACACGTAAAGGAACAAAGATAAACTCAAACTGTAACCTAAATAAATCACAATAGAAAACCAACATAAAGCCCACTTTGCAACTAAATACACAATTTCAGGTGTTACACACACCGGTCAGTCGTGTTATGAAAACTGATCGTCCAAGGTCTTGGCAGCGGAATTAGAAAAAAAACGTACACATCTATCTACAGCGTTCTACTTTTAAGAACCGATAGCACTGGCCGGTAAGAAGTTTTGGACGCGTTACGGTTTTTCCTTTTTTTTTTTCAGTTGGACGGATTCGCCGACCGTGTCTTGCGTTTCGCGGCCCGTTACGTACTAAAACTGAATCGACTACAGCGAGGCGGATGGGGTGGGTGGTTATGACTAGTGCGGCGCACGCACGCGGGGCGCCTGCCGTTATCGAGCTCGATAGCGATAAACGATAAACAAAAGTATTGCTTTATCCACAAGGCATAGTTGGTATTGGTACGAACATCTTTTGTTTATCTCGGCTGAGAGACTGATCCGTAGCCTCGTGTTGAGATAATTGAAGTTAATAAAATTTATGCGCGATGGTACTTGTCACGGTCATAGCTTTCGTCTTCTTTAGGCGATGAACCAAATCACGTCAGCTTCAATATAAGGTGGGTGATTTCCACTAGGTTCACCACTGACAAACATATCTTTTACAGATCGTTTTTAAAAAGTGTCTTTATTAAATACTATCTCAATCATATTAGTAGTGACTTTTAGGAGTTACGACCGAACTGAACTATTTTTCCACTAGTGGCGTTAGTGAAGAGAGTCCCTTAAAATGTAGTTTCTAATTTATATTTCTACAAATTGGTTTTGTGTAAAACCTCGCAATGTTTTGTCAATTGATGGCACAACTTCATAATCGGTCAACAGGTACAGTTCATCCTTTATGTTTCAGTCACACAAAGTCACTCGTAACTGAGTAGTGTACAAATGTAAAGGTTGATATGATATCGACTGTACAACCTTTTCTTTATTTGTTCATTTATTAGATCCATCAACAGAACTACATTAAATCGTATATTATATACGATTGCTTTCAGTAATAAGGCCGCCAATTGCACCATGAACCTTTGAAAATATTGACTGATTTTTGTTTTCTCCAGTGTTTATTGCACACAGAATATTCTTATCTTATATACTAGCTATATTATAATTACATAATTTCTTAGTATGCCTACAATTACTTCTAGAAGAGAACAATATTATGCATTTAGAGATATATGATTAAGTTAAGTGAGTAGCAATAATGAGTGATATTATTGGCGACAACAATAGCAGAAATCAAAATCAAACTCTTGACGAAACAAAATCATTCTTGCATACAGATTAGTTTGACCTAACGTACTCAAACCGGAAGACGGCTGCAACTTTGTGCATTCAATAAAATTCCTTACGTAGAAACATAAATATGTATATTCTTTATTTTTCCTTATTATTTAAAACCCCCGAAAATAAGCCGAAATAAGCTAAACAACAAATAGAGAAATTGGTTCACATCCCGATCACGTCCCTTCCCTTCAGTTTTCCAATCCAATCGCGTTAACCCGGGGGTGGCCCCTCACCCCATCTCCGCGGACTAGGGGTGTCACACCCTAAAGAGAAATTAAAGTTTGGCCTAGCTCGAGTTGCCTACAGTCAGTAAGTTGGTAACGGTGCTAGACTCTCATGTGCAGGCCAACAGGACGCAGGCATACCATTTTCAGTCATATCATACGCACACCAATTCTGGGCGATTCCTATCGTCTAACTATCAAATTCCACGCCAACTGCTACCGCGAACGTCAAAATTAAGGCAGGATTCGGTGCGTAACTAGGCCCCTGATGGCTGACAGGTGGAGGAAGGAAACTAGTGAGCAGAGCTCAGACTCGAACGAGCTAAAGCGATTGCAGCGCCGATAATAGCTTCTCTTACAAAAGGCTTATCTCAGAAAGATAGTATTGGCCAAACCACACGCGTACCCACCGCGGTTGGCGATTTTAAGCTCAGTACTTTGAACACCTAAGTCAATTAAGTTTTCTCACGATCCTTTCCTTCTCAGTTGCGACTTGTATTGCTGCTACAAAGAAACTAAGTGATTGGTACATGATTGGGTTTGAACCCATGGACTCTTGCATGTAAGGCTTTTACCAACCGCGCTACCATCGCTTATTAACTGTATTTTCGACAATGTCTGTTCGATATTATTTTGTGTCGTTGAACCACTCACAACCCTAGTCCAAACGGGGAAACACTTTTCGGTTCGAAACTAACACTTATGCTGCAAGCTATAAAAGCTACTGCAGAAAGAGGGGGATAAATTTCTCAAAAGCAATGCAAGTGACATAGAGGAGAGAGTGCAGTAGATTAAAGGGGGCACGCAAAAGCAAAGGGATTGAATATAATATCAAAAGATAACGTTTAAATACTCGTAGGGTAGGAGGTCGGTAATGACGTAAATGGAACAAATAAAGAGAATAAAAAGAAGTAAAAGAAGAAAAACTACTTTTGTAAAAAAAACCCGCCAACCAAGAGCGAGTCGCGCTCGGCATCTGAGGCTTACGTACGCAGTTTTTTACCGTTTTTTTCCTGAACTTCAAAGACAATATTTTTTTATAATTAAATTATAACTTTTAAGTTTAAACATTTTTCCCTGTTGAATTCCTAATAAAAACGATTATCCAAGAGTAAGTATAAAGCGATATATAAAACAAAGCCGAGTGCGTTGGTTTTAAATCCATCAATCGCTTAGTTTTAAATAAGCGATTGATTGATTGTCGGGATTACACAGGAAATAAACTGTGACATAACACAAATCTAGAATACAATAGATAGTCCTAACCTAACCTACCCCAACCAATACGTACACATACAAATAGAATGACTCATACGAACTCGTTTAGGTTAATAAGACACAATGCGTCAGAGCTGTGCAGAAAAGCGAGCGAGATCTGGATCAATACGCAGTCGCCATAGAGTCTCATTTTGACTTTCTCTGGACTGGGATGGAATTAGGACAAGGTGAAGGCTAGTAATGTAATCCTACAATAGGTAATTTGAGAACAATCTGACAAAGAAAGTATCGTTTTCAATTACGGAGCTGCTCGACTTTATGCAAAAAAGATAAGAGACAAGCAACCGACGACGCGATCTCCGTCTCTCCTCGCCATGAAACCTGGTCGGATTCTTCTGACTAAAAGTAAAAGTATTTTATTCGTAAAACATGAGTACATGATGTTGGAATTGTTACATATGAGTCCTATGCATGTTTTGCCTTAATAGGCACACGAATTTCGAGAAGGCACCTTGAGAGGAAAAAACTGATTGAAAATTTAAAACAGAAAACCTTCACCGCAAACGCAAATTATCATTAAAGATATGTCAAGAATTATTAAAATATTAAACATGTTCATTTCAAACTTAAAAATAAAACTTAATATGTATTAGTTATGTATGTCGTCTTAGTAATATTAATGTCAATGAAGTATGTATGTATAATAAGTAAGTCTAAGTCAAGTAAGTATGTATAATAAAATAAAATAGTCCGTACACGTTCACCATTGGCATCTCCTAAGTACGCTTTTTGCTGTCCTCAGCCGTTCTCATCAGCGATGGCCAGAAATCGTCGATTCAGTGAGTTGGTGAAAATTTAAGGCTGCGTTCGCCAACCCTGTACTTCTTACATTTCCTTCTTGATTCCTAAAAACGAAATTATATTACCCTGTATGTGACATTACATTACAGCTTTTCGCCCCACCATGAAAAATATACGCTAGCCCCACTATTGATACAATTATCAAGCAGCTGAAAGAGAATTTCATTATCGAGCTACATATTTATTTATTTATTGTTTACTATGTATTTTATTCATTTTTACAGGTAGGTTTTTAAGTCTATTAGTGTATTTATTTTCTGCATAAAGTAGGCTATGGTTTACGATCTTTGTAGTTTATGTAGTCTATTTTGTACACGTATATTATTATAGACCAGTTTTTTACCGCTACTCCGACTCTCTAAGGTTTGCTGGAAGAAAATCTCTTACAGAGATAATCTCACCTTTGTAAGTCTTTTTTTATGTAATGTTCTGTTCAATGTTTCGTGTGGAATGAAGGAGGTATAGTAGCATGAAAGGAACTTTTTTCTACTAGTCATGATGTCAAGCAATCATAGTACTATATTTACTTTCGAATTGTCCCACCTTAATAGAAGTAGCTAACCTTGATAGCTCTTAAATGCCTACCGAAGATGGCAATCCTGTAATTCAAAGTCATGGTCAATAAATAGAGGAAGATGATCACGGATAATGCACAGCACAAAGAGACGTGCAGAATTTTGACAACGCACAAATTCATAGACGATAGTCATTCGGAACATGTTATTAGTGTGAAATAACTAGGTCAGGCAATGCTGGTTGGAAAGTACGTAAAGAGGCGAAAGTATTAATATAAATTTATAATAAAAAAACAAACATAATAAATGTCGTTGGCTAGATATTTCTGTAGATATAAGCTCGCTTGTGTATATATTTGTTTTATTAGTCGTCCTTTACCGGAAGGGCCGGTAAGAGACGCCCCAGGCGGACATACTTCGACCAAATAGGAGATGTATTAGTAATAGTTACCTGAGGGTACTAAATACAGTAGTAAGTATGAAATCATCATCAATCCATTATCTCCCCAATTGGCACTGATCTCTTCCCCGAGGAAGGTATAGGCTATACTGCCCCACGGCAGCCAAGTCCGGATTGGCGGAAGCTTGTAAGACTAGTGGCTGGTCTTACTGTCCGAAGTTTTCGAGCCGCCATAAGGCATCTGACTTGGCTTAGCGACAGTAGTATGAAATACTAACGTGGAATGCTAATAACTTAATAAGTACAAAGATACACAGCTGTGGGAACTATAATCTATTGTGTTTTTGCACGTAATAATATAAACAATCTAGCGCGACAAGAAATTAAAACTCTCAGTATGGAATCATGAATAATTGTTATGTAACTTGACACATTCTTACAATCTTTACGCAAAACAATCGTGAAGACAGTCGAAAAAAACGAATATGCAAATAGATCTGAAAATTGTTGCAACGCTACAATAGAATGTTCAGGGAACTAGACTCTCTCCATTGGATACGTCATCACTTTCAGTTCTACAGATAATACAATCCAATCAACTGATATCTGTAATTAGACGAAAGTACTGTCGACATCGAATCAACCATTAGATTATGTTGCGACCACTGCTCTGTGTTTACGACATGACTTCATTTTTAACAATGAAGTTGAAATTGTACAGTTAGTTAAAGTTAGACTTAGTCAGTACACTTATAGTTTAAGTTTTGCACCCTTAATTTATTCTATGACAAACACAGGACCTCCCTGTGTGTGGTTCTATGAGTATAAAGTTAAGAAAATAATGGGCCAATTTGCAGATCTGTATGAACATGAACACCTTAAGATTAAGATGTAGACATACCCTATAAAAAAACTTTTAATAATTTTAGGTCATATTTGACCCCCAATTCCAGGAGTTAATATTCTACTTCGACGAGTGCAAGGAGTGAGCGGCAAACCCTTCTACTATTAGTTGAAGCAAAAACCATGGAAGTTACAAGTGAATTAAATTAAATGTCACCAAGAGCTAAAACCACCTCTAGTACGGCAGAGATAAAGTTCATTAAACACTTAATTGGAATCTCCTAAGAATAGAAACAAGTTTGTAATAGTAGACTAGTTTTTCAAAACGCTTTCACCTAGAGCAGTTAGTACGCGCGTTGTGACTTCAGTATTTCAACTTTTTCAGGTGTCTTGTAAACTAACTGCATCATTCGCGAGGGCTGCACGAGCTACACGAAACGTTATGTTTAGTAGCAGGAATCGGAAAATGTATGGTTTACGGTAGCCAAAGAACTGAAACCAGCTCACTGGAGGACTGCAGAGACGACATCAACTATTTGAAAACGGTAATGACACAGAAGAAAACTAGTTGAAGTGTTACTAAGTATTGTGAATGCTTAGAACAGGAAGTTAAAAAATAAAGTTTTAATTGAAAAATGTGAATGCTACTCTAACTTTTACGTTTACCAGCAGGAAATTTCGGACAGTAAAAATATTGAAACTCTTTCGTAAGCACTTCACATTAGTTATTACCTTTACTCTAGATACACTTACTTGACTTCATTCAGAGAGGGGCAACCGACGACGCGAGCCCCGTCTCTACCCATCATGATTAAGCTCTGCGAATGAGAGCGAAACCTGGTAGGACTCTTCCGACAAAAAGTCAAGTAAGTGTATCTAGAATTAAAATTTATGGCCTACGGTAGCCATGGAGAAACGACCTCATTGGAACACTTGAAAATCAGAAGACCCGACCCAAAATGCTTGAAAAGGTTAAAAAAAATGACAAAGTAGATACCTAACTAGTAGACGTATGATTAAGTAATGCAACACGATTTTTACGTTCAATAGCAGGAAACGTAGCGTGTAGTAAACCCACTGGTCTCGTTTGCTTGCATTACGGACGTGACACACAAGACGGTAAGCGTGAAGTTAGATAATTAGACGGATTACAGTCCAAGAGGATTATTACAAAATAGATAAATATAGTACCGTATAAGCGGCGATCAAGATGCGTGGGAGTAAGACGGCGAATGGCAGCTAATAGATACAAGATCTCAAAGCTGGTTACGATGATCACTCCTATCTTAATCCACCGCTATAGACAAGCGATTCTTAAAGTGGTTGTAAATGACTGACCGTTTATGGTACAAACAATGTCTGAGATTGTGTTATTTGCTGATGACACGTCACCGCTTTTTAAAATAAGGACACAGGAAAATAATCTCTCTCGGAAGTTTGGTTCACAGCAAATAATCTGTTGTTAAATTCTAAAAAGACCAAATGTATAAAGTTTACATGACCTAAAGTAATATTAGTTAAAATTGGAAATGGAAAACTAGGCTTTGTAGAAGATACTGCATTTCTGGGTATCACAATCAGTAGTTTATGAAACATACTGGTTACAAACGGGTTGTAGGAAACAGCTACTTGCTATGTTTTAATTTATATATTTTTCTATAATTCGACGAGGTGGCGTTCCATAAAATAAAAAAGACTGGATGAGTGTCCCGTCAACTCAAAAGTTTAATATCCGCTGCGTGAGGGGGTTTAATTCGACAGTGTCTAAGAAATCCCTACGTTATACCACGAGGATGCATATTTCCTGCAGTGGACGTCAAATGGCTGATGATCATGATGATGATGATGATGATGATGCGAAAAGGGAAAGTTCTATCTACCCGTCAATACAAACAATTTTGACGAAAAATATCCAAATTGTAAAGATGTATCAGCTGCATGACGTATGAAATATTTCTATGTCAAATTAGTAACTTTAGCGTGGAACTGCTGTCGCTGGACCGATTAAGCAGTCCGGAGTCTCTGACGATTCTAGATTCAGATAAAAATAATCAGACAACTCAATCTATAGGTATAAAATTACCTTTACGTAAGTTTAGTCTTGGAAAGTCGTGTATTATTTCGCCAGCAAATAATAAATCTTCCCAGTATCGATTTAAGCTTAATTGCCCCTTCATCAGACCTAACGATTACACTTCAATGGTCAGATATTCATGTGTTGGTGATCTCTGGCCCCATACATTTATTTCCGCGATATCGACTAGTATAATCCTTTCTAGTGCCATCGGAAACAGCGCTATAATCATCTATAATTTCATAGCGAGCGGAGACTTTTGATTTATTAGTTGTTATCTGCCACCGAACGCTATAGACTTTCCAATGTTCATTTACTTTTACTCTTTAGTTAATCCATTTCTTTTCACTATTCGTATCAGAAGGAGAAGGCACGATACAGAAAGCCCTCTTCAAACACAAAACTGCCTAACAATCTATTTAGTAAGGAAAAAAGAACCGGCCAAGAGCAACGGGCCCGAACTACAAATACCATGTTTTAGTGATTTAATTAATAATGCATAATTTTCCGATTTTCCCTATATTTGTAGTATTTAATAAGACAATATTACTTGCTAAATTTCATAGCATAAATTTCAAATACCTGATGTATGTTGATTCCTGTGAGTGTCAAAATATATTTTTTTGCAGCATAAACAGCCATATCTTTTTCAGAAATTTTATTTTTTTCGCAGCTTCAAGAGTACGTAGACCTGAGTATATGATTATAAGTTCAACTCTATACCTCTACGCGTACCCGAGATAGAGGCTCAGCTAAATGGACGGACGGGCATGTTCCTAAAGGGTTTCGTTATTTCCTTTTGATGTGCGGAACCCTAAAAGCTGGCAAAAAACAAACAACTGGGCTTGGATTCTGGTTCGATTTCCGGTAAGCTCTCGTCTCCATCAAATCCAAACTTATGCTAGCCTCCCAGCATTGGAGAACTATTGTCTGATAGACGAGTAATTGAACTTTCTTTGTCGGGTATTGTTTGTCGAATATTGGACTAATCTTGTCCATATTGGATTTGAGACGGTAACTCTAAGCAAGTATGCACAAATATGGTACGAGACTGCAAGTTTCTAGTTATTTAGACTTCCTTTTCCCATTAAACGTGCCTATGTAGATTTCTAATTCGTTTTCTCGTGTTATTAAAAAGCTGTACCTTCACTTCATGATATTAAAACTGCTGCTGCCAGAGGGGCGTTAATTTTTTATGTACGTTGACTCAACGTCGTTGAGCAAATGCAATGTTCGTCCAAGAAATGTTACAAAAGTAACCAATAAAGGTACATAGTTTTATCATCTTTAAGAACAGTTAGCCTATGTGAGACAAAATTATCTCTGAATAACTCCAAATACAGACATTAATCGAATCGTCATGCAAACAAAAGTACCGAGAGATTTTTTTCGCATCTACACCATCTAATGGAGCCGAATTGGGTCGCCGGGTAGGTAGCTCAGGTTCTGACTAATTAATTAGCGATTGTTTTTGTTCGGATTTGTGATGCTAATGCTTTGTTTACCACTGAAGATAGGTAATAAGCGCTTAAGGAATATGGGCTGATTCCTCTCTCCTGCCAGCTTTATCCTCATGATTATGGTGGAATGGTTCAGCTTTCAATGCGTTCTCTTTCCACTGCGCCGTAGTCACGACCTTGTTCATAGAGGCTCCGCATTCTGTCAGATCTTACTTTGCTATGTCCAATCAACTACAATGTCGATCTTCGTCTGTATGGTATCTGGAGTATGGAGGGTATCGTATTACTCGTTCGAGCCTTCTTCTCTTGCATTTCATCGTCGATGTCTCGTACTCGCAATTTTGTCGAGCCATTTTATCTCAGCATTTTCATATTGGATATTTAGAGCGTTTTAAATCCAATATTGATTACCGCCCATGTCTCACTAACGTACACCGTACCTACCTACTGACCATAAAGTTGATGTTGAATGTCTGATGAGCCAAATACGTATTTTGAAGAAAACACTTCTTAAAAGAGGAGGCGTGCCTATTCAATCAGAAAGGATTTCAAGTATAAAAATTCCCTAAATGAATCAAAACTCTCCATTTTAACCTCGTGCGGCCCAATGTCAATTAAGATGTACAAAATCAATTGTTGTGTTCAAGGTCGGACCGCAAGAGGTTAAGACAACCCTCAATTGTTCCTTGGTTTGCATTCCCACCCAATCCCCGTCAGCCCGGGTACTTGTTACTGACCAATTATGGTCGTTACAAAATAAGGCCCTTGCCAATTTCTTGGCTAGAGGATTAATATAAGGTAAAGTGATCCATTTAAGCCCGCTTGCACCACCGACTAAAATCCAATTAACTCCGAGTTAAACAGATTTTTGACAGTTCCGCCATACTTTGACCGTCTGTCAAAATTCTGTTTAACTCGGGATTAAACGGATGTTAGTCGGTGGTGCATGCAGGCCTAGGAGTAAATGACGTCGAGGGTAAAGCTTTATAAAAAAAGGAAACAGTTGCAAATGCATTGAAGTTTTCTATTGACGAAACAAATCCTAGATTTCAAGCGCTTGCAGCTCTGGGTAGCGCGTGAACGTGAGCAATTATTGTACTGTATCGGTCGGTTGTGTAGCGGTGGCCTCAATATTCCAAATAATTGAATTAGAAGTTGGAAGCCCCGAAGCGAAATTGGAGCATTTCTATTCTCTCTTCACCGTACTAATACTCGTGCAGGCTTTTCTACCGACAAAATCTCTTACACAACATTTGCGGCCAACCCTGAATTTTAGCTAGCACTGTGGTCATACAAAACGATTTTTTAAACGTAGCATAACATTAACATTTACATACAGGCACATACATTGTTTCTGGCCCCACACTAGGATACCCTGTGTCGTGGGAACCAGAAACAGCGACGTCACAAACATGTAAACATCCAAGACCTCGGTTTTTTTTCTTTTTTTTTTTCCAGCCGGGATTCGAACTCGGGACCTCTCGCATGGTAGGCAGATGCGCTATACATTACAGACGTCGTCGTAACCATGATTGTGCCCCAATATTTTTAACTTTCATTCTTCCTCTTTCTTAGCCAACTCTTGTAACCCAGGTAAATTATTCGGTCAAGTCGTCAAAACATCTCAGCGTGGGTTTGCGATGTTGCCATATTTATTAATAAAAGATAATAAATAAAAAACTAGCCAAGTGCGAGTCGGACTCGCACGAAGGGTTCCCGTACCATTATTTATACGAGATTAGACGCAAAGATAGAAAAAACAGCAACAAAATAACGTTTGATGTATGGGAGCCCCATCGATTCATGTGTAGTTACACTTGAATCGATGTTACACATTGTGAGTTACACATGAACCAATGAATGTGTTAGTGACGTCGGTGTCAAAATTCTAATCATAGTATATGTATCATCATCAGGTATTTGACGACGCCTACTGCAGGACCTATGTCCTGAGACCTAACCATAAGAGAGGCCTATGTCTCTCCCATGGTTTTCCAAGGTCATTCGCAGGATTTGTATTTATGTAACATCAAAAAAACCTACTTTTCCCACAACTTTTCACTAGCGCAGCGCAATACGTCCTATACAAATAAGCACAAGTAGATTCTTATACATAACACAACAGCATATTCACTCGGGAACATAAGGCTTGGAGCAAGGACAGAAGAATTAAGTTAATTACAAGTAGCAGACCGTGGAATTGCTAATCACGGAATAAAGAGTCTTGAGGCATTTTTTATCGTCTTAAGGAAGTGAAGTGGTAGTGCAGTGCATTTATGTAAACGGTAATCCGAACGTACCTACCGAGTTTTTACTAGTTGGTGTCCTACTGCAGCACTTCAGCACAGCATAATGAACGAACACCCAGTCTTGGCCGTCCCTTGGATTTAAATACCTACGATCGCTCGATCGGAGTAGGCGCAATAGGGTTGACGCTTGCGCTTGTGCTTCGAATTCGATACTGTCACATTTAAATATTGTCGTCTCATTTACCAGGTATTTCGAGAGTTGTAGGGTAGTTATTTAGTATGAAGTCTAATAAGTTGATACAAAACAATTATACGTCTAGTTTCTAGTCACAATGTAACAGAAAAACGAAGTTCGTAATACCTACATTCTCATTTTCGTCTAGCTGGCCCCGTCTGCACTCACGCGCGGTGAACACCAGACAGCGTGTGACCCGAAACTCACCGAGATCTCGCGTTTCGTAGTTATGTAAATAGGCACGTTTCAGACGTTAGTAGGATAGGAAGATTGGTAACTGCTTCTTAATTATTTAAACTGTGACTTCAGTTACATACTTTCTTCGAAGAGCACTTGGTAGTCTTGGTACAAACTCAGGCACGCTCGCTTTTTATTGGTACTCTTTAGTGATAAAGAGTACAAAGGGGCTTTTTATGTTTTATTAATACATGTGTCGACCACATGCCGAATGTAAAACAGATCACGGAGCTTGTCTTGTTAGCCTGGCAAAACACCCTTGTTAATATAGAAGATATTCGAAATCAGCGACCAACAGCAGTCGAGCGGCAAATTACCGGGTGAGTGTCTTTGTGAATATCCATAACAAAATATTACGCAAACATACCTATACAACATTTTGCGTGATTACGCTAGGATGCACTAGAGTAGGTAGTAAAATTTATTTAGGAGTAGATGTCACAATTTCCGGGTGTGATATGGAGACTTGTTACACCTGTAACAGTAGCAGCGTAATGTTTTTTTTTTAGAGCCACGATGGTGTCCCACTGCTGGGCAAAGGCCTTTTGACTGCTTTGTCTCCTTTCAACCCTTCTTTTACCCTTTGCGTAACATTTAATTGGGTTTAATTTTGAATGTAAGTTTTTATTTATATTAAAAATATTATGTCCTCTGAAGGGGGGAGTCTTCTCTGAGAGACGGAGTTTAATAACCCCGCGTGCCCACCGGGGTGTCGCAGGTTGATAATTGGGTGCGATCCGTAGAAGTAAAAGAGGTTATCCAGGGGCACGGTAAAATTATGTTTTATTTATAAGGTAAACGAAAGGCACCTGGGAACAATACAAAAAGAAAGTCTTAAATATGGTCTAAAAAAGTAAATATAAAAATACATTAAGAATATAAAAAGAACTTACATAATATGTGCCTTTTTAAAATATTTTATGATGATTTGTATAATAACATTGAGAATAAGGTACTCCGGGTCGTGAAAAACAGAAAAAGAATAACGTTTAGGTGCAGCTTGGATGGAATCTGAGGATAATCTGGACCAGATATGAACGAACACTGTGGCGAATGTCAAAAACTAATTAAATTTGGAATAGTAGATGGCCGAAAATGATTAAAAAAGCAACGAGGGGAATTGCACCTCGTTACAGGGGATTGGCGATTTAAAGCGTTGAGGTAAATGAACATCTCAAACAGTCGGATTTCCTCACAATAATTTCTTATTGGTTTATACCAATGGTTATCCATAAGTTCACAAATGCACGTAATTTAACAAACATACATTTTCCCACTCAATAATATGTATATCATCACCCATTATGTCCTCACCGAGGGGCACGGGTCTCTTACCTGAGGATGGTAAGGGAATACGTCTATAATTTTAATCTATAATTTAAGTTTTATTCATCAAAGTGAGACATGTCAGTCAGCCCTATCCAATACAAGGTTTGTTTTTTTGTCTTAACCTTTAACGGTGGACGTCAACTTTCCTTTACACTACTATGGACGTGGGGTCTCTGCGACCCCTGAACTTCATGGTTGAATAACACACGATTTTTTGGTAAAAGAATAAAATTAATATCTTTATATTATTAAGAAAGCTTACATAAAACCAAATCCATAAAAATTAAGTTTAGTTTTTATAAAATTTTGCTCATTATAACAAATTAAGTACATCTTAGGCACATTTCCGTCTTTGGCGACATGACATCACTTAAATCAATGTAATACTTTTGATAAAGCCTAAAAAAGGAAAATATCTTTTTTTTCTCAAATTATAAACCATAAAAAGTAAAGTAACAAAAAATTTACGTCTCGCATCAAAAAATAAAAATTCTGACATTACTTAAACATGGGTACTTATTGGCAATCACAACACAGTGGTTTTGAACATTGCAAGCAAATTGGTTGATTGCAGCCCACACATTATGTAGTCTTCCTATGTAGTTTTGCAGGGCAAAGCCTACATATTTTTCGAGAACCAGGAACTCATAATCATCATTCATCGAAAGCTTCAAGACCAAAAATATTATGTTCAAATTAAGGGTCTATCTAACAGCAAAACTTTCCCTCCAGACGGATTTTCAGAAGATGTGCTCGACCTTTTAATTCCCGACGTACCGGGTTGATATTATAATCCATAATCAATGAAAAAGTAAATAAAATACAAACACTGTATACTGATACACTATGAACAGTTAAGTGCAATAAAAGTATCAATAAATAAATAAATAGATATACTATGTATGGGAAAAAGGGACGTGGGGTCTCACAGGCCCCTGCCAAATTTCCAAAGGTCACTCACTACTCACGTGTTTTCAAGGCAGCAACAAAACCACCTCTGTTGATACTCGTTTTGCTTCTAACTTGAAAGGTACTGAGCAGCCTGGGTGCCGGGGGAAGGTAGAAACGACTTTTTTGTAAGATCCTCAGAAAGGCCGGGGCCTCTGAGACCCCACGTCCACAGTTAAAGGTTAAGTGCCATTCATGTTATTTCAATATAATATGATTATTTAATTAGGTCAAAGTTTGAACCTAATAACTTTCGAAACGAATTCACTCCACATTTCGTATAATTATCAAAAAGCTTATTTCATGAACGTCTTGAAATAGTTCTGATATAACGGAAAAGCAAAATTACTTCAGCAAACTGTGTGGTACGCTCAGAATCATCAGGATAACATTATAAACACATATTTCGTATCACAACTCAACAAAATTATCTTATTCGTGCTTATTTAAAAAAGATTTCTCCGGCCGCGATATTGTAAACTGATAAAAGCTATTACACAGACGTCTGTTGGCAACCGCGACTGGACAATGTTCAAGGTCTGCAGTGCGATGACCCGCTGAAAAATTAATCGAGGATATGGCAGACAGACATCGAGGTGGCGTTGCCGGCACGATTTGATATCCCGCTAATAGTACTAAAATATAAATGCAAAAGTCTGCGAAGCTGTCCGGATGTTTGATACGTAAGGTAAAAGATTAAGAAATTGGGCAAGCTACTTGATATATATTTTTTTCTAGCTGACCCCGCAAACGTTGTTTTGCCAGCTAGGGGAGGGGTATGAAAGATTTCATCAAAATCGGCCATGCCGTTTCGGAGGACTATGCGCATTAACACGGTGACACGAGAATTAGATATAACAGAATAACATTATGATTAAACTAGCTGGTGCCCGCGACTTCGTCTGCGCAGCATCAGTACTTCGAGGAGCTTATTTTCATCTGAGTTACACGTATGATAATGAATAATGGATATGTTTACATCTTTTGTTTGCGAAAATCGAAACCTTTTTTTATGTACAATAAAGAAATAATTAAAAGTAAAATAAATATTAACGGCGGTTTTTCATACAACGCGATTTTTTTGCCGCTTTTTGCTCGATATTAATAACGGCGATAGGTAGACGCTTCATTATATGCCAATGTTATATGGATTAATGGTACGGAACCTTTTGTGAGCGACTCCGACTCTTTCTTATCCGGTTTTTTATGTTACATACTGACATTGGTCGCGGCCGGCCGCACGTTCAAGGGAGGACACGAAGGGACCGGATTGTACGCTCGGCATAATAAATATCGGTGCGTGTGTGCGTTTGTCGCAAAAAGTGGTGGATTATAATTTATGCTTTTGTCCACCGGCTCAACAGACACCTGTTCACTTGGGCAGGTGAAAAAAGATTTGCAGGGTCATTCATTCACTAGCACTAGGTATTCTAGTTTGGCACCTGGAGTGCAATTACGTAAGACTCCACTGGGTGATTTAATGACTTTTCAGTTCAGTTGACATTTTCTTTAAAATCTTTAAAAAAAAATTCTTTAAAAAGTGTTCCAGTTGTCTCTGTCTGAGGCAAGCCTCCACCAAAGTGGGTTGAAATCTCTTAGATCATCTATCCATCTTAGGAGTGGTCATCCGGGTCTTCGCCAACCGTCTCTGGGTATCCATTCCATTGTGAGGAGGGACCATCTGTTGTCATTCAACCTCGCTATGTGACCTGCCCATTGCCATTTTTGTTTTGATATTGTGTCTATAATGTCCTTTATGTGAGTCTTCCTTCTGATGTTGTTGTTTCGCACCCTGTCTTAGAGTTTTATATTAAGCATGCTACGTTCCATGGCTCTTTGGTTTACCGCTAGCTTCCTTCTATGTCTTTCCGAGGTTGCCCAGGTTTGTGCGCCGTAGGTCATTGCTGGTAATATACAAGTATGTATTAAAAACGTTGCTTTTAATAGTTATGTGGAGATCCGATTTAAATATGTGCTTCAGAGACCAGTACTTCTTCCACCCAATGCTTATTCTTCTATCTCTTTGTCAAGTCTTTTTTCAAAGGAGATTAATTGACCCAGGTAAATGTAGTCATCAACATATTCCAAAGTAGTCCCATTTACTTGCACTGGTGAACGTGTGCTATTAGTTATTATCTTTGTCTTTGTTTCATTTAGCTCCAGACCTGCTGGTGTAATTGCGTCTTGGAACTCTGATAAGGTTATTTGCATTTCTTCCCATGACTCAGTCATAAGTACTATATCGTCAGCAAATCTTAGCGCCGATAGTTTATAGCCATTGATTGAGATACCTTTATTTTCCCAGTTCACATGTTTGAATGTTTCTTCTAATAGGGCATTGAACAGGGTTGGAGATATGGGGTCTCCTTGCTTTACACCTCGCTTTATTTTGAAGATAGGGCCTTCTGATTCTAGGCGTATTTTTGCACTGCAGTTGCTGTATATGGCTTTGAGTGTGTCTACGTATTTAGGTTCTATGCCTTGGTTGCGTAAGGCCTTAAGCAAAAAGACTTGACTAATACTATCAAAGGCCTTCGTAAAGTCAATGAAGCAAATGTATAGAGGCTTGTTCCATTCTGTGTATTTCTCTATTACCATGTTAAGTGTGTGTAGGTGGTCCGTTGTGGAGAATCCACTTGGTGCACGATAACCAGCTTGGTCAACACTCTGACTTACATCCAGTTTTTTGTACAGCCTGTTCTTCAGTATCGTCGTTTCCTGTGTAACCATTATATAAATTAAAATAACTTATTTATCAAGGCATTTTTAATCTCTCATTAAGTGACCGAACATGCCCAAATGTACACCAAATGTAATCATTGTAAACTTTTAGTCCGGATCTACTTACGGGTGTTGTTATATTGGAAGAGTCCGACCAGGTTTCGCTCCGATTCGCAGAGCTTAATCATGGTGAGCAGAGACGGAGCTCGCGTCGTCAGTTGCTTGTCTCACACGAAAGTTTTAGTTCAAAAATGTAATCATGAGGGTAAATGGGGCAAAATGTACTGACATAAAATTATTAATAATTTCCGTTTCAGAAACAATAAGTGATAATTCTATAATAGGTTCTGACATTCTTTTAAGTTTCACTGCAAATAAGAAAATTTTTACTTTAACCTCGTGAGGCCCAATGTCTTCAAGTGATCACAAAATCAATTGTTCTTTTCAAGGTCGGGCCTCACGAGGATATTCCTGATTCATAAGCTTTACTTTTTTCTACTACACATTATAGTATAATCTCGCTAATCCAGCTCTTCAATAGCCAGCACGTCCAATAATCCGGCACCCTCCGCTCATGCCACTCCCAACCCTCTACTACGGCCTATGCGCTTAATCATGTGCACATGCATACAATATTTACCTGTTTTTTAATTAAATAATTATTGATTTTTAATTAGTACATTATGTGTATTCTCACTATGAAATGATTTATTTTATTTTATTTTTTTCTCTATAATCCAGTAATCCGAACATTCCAATAATCCAGCACCCTCTGGTTTTTAATAGTGCCAGATTAGTGAGATTGTACAGTATTTATCAAGAAAGTAATTATTAGCTAAATAATGTGTAGTGCTTACGAAAGTTTTAGGTCAAGATAAGAACATGTTTTTACAAACAAAATGTTTTTGTAAAATGTCTAAATTAGATTAGGGCAGCATCATAATTATTAAAATTACATTTTATTATAGGTCTTAAAAATCAAAATAAATTATCTATATTAAAAAAATTCTTTTAATAAATTCTATTCTTTTTTTTCTAATAAGCGTGTAAGCATACTTAGCTTAATCACTTACGTTATGACCATCAAAAGAATAAAACCATTGTTATTGTTTTCATCATCATACATTATCAGGCACCAGTAGAAATGTCTGACATAACTATGCAAGATTTGTATGAAGAGTTTTCAACAGCTTGCATTATGAAAGTATCTTTGTTATGTCCTTGCCTGGTTACCATAGCACAGGGTATCCTAGTTTGGGACCAGGTAAAGTGATTGTGTTGTGTGGAAGTTGTTTATTATTCTTATTGTTACATAAGTAAAGAAAATTCACCAAAATTATTTATCTCTTATAGTGGCCTCTGCGATGAAATTTAATACCTTTTTTTTTGCAAGTTCTCCATTGACCCAGTAAATTGCTAATTAATTTAATAGTGTCTTGGATATACAATACATTGTAATCGATATCCAAAATGTATCATCAGTAACTCATAACGAGTTAAAATAACTGTAAAAAACTTTCTCCAAAAGTAGACCAAAATAGGGTAGGGTAGGTGAACAACCATTTATCTAACATCTTTTTTTCTCCCCGAAGAAACGTTAATCAAGTAAGTAGCTCTTTATAGTCTGATGATAGTAGGTCACTGACTGACCAAGATATAAAAAATTCGTTATAGCCTTGCTTGGATTAGCGCATACTTATTAGACCTTGCACGATTAGTCATAGGCGTTAGACAAACAAACTTATGCTGTCGTGCTGGTATATTGTTCTACGCAAAAATACTGTACTGGCATCAATTTGGACGTACATTAACCCTTTCAGAACTGATTTTTTTTTTCGGGTGCTATGTGTGCAAGTTTTTTTTCTATGCTTCATTAGGCTATTAGGTAAGAGGAACATTAAATATTATGTACAAAAAATCATCAGTTCAAGAGAAAATTGCAATTTTCTTTATGTGACCAATTGAGGACACCCGGACCATATAATCAAGATTTTTGATGTAGGGCCTATAGAGAAAATGAATAACAATTATAGATTTTGATACTATTATTTATTAGGAAATAATAAAATATATTATTTTTCTTTATAAAAATAAATAAATAGCATTTACCTACTCTCTTATGAACATAAAATGATATACCTTACAGTGCTAAGAGGAACTTTTGATTGCACTTCAAATTTTAGATAAATACTTATTTTGTATGTTCAATTATGAAAAGCAATTTTTATCTTTGGTTAGGCATAAGTGAATTTTACATTTTATGAACTTGATTCGAGACTTTCAACAACTTACAACGTGTGTCAGGGTCATTATCATGCCGGCAAGTGACCAACACCATCACGGGCTATTTCACGGTCAGGTCTCGTTTCTCCTGGTCTCCTTGGAATGACTTTGGGGGTTGCGGTTATAGGCCGAAAGCCTTCGTGATTGAACTGCATATAAATTTGTCATTACAGACATCATCTCAGAATATCTTCTTGGAATTGGAACACGGTTTTTCCGACGGATCAACAAATATAGGAGGGGTCCAGTCTGTTGGCATGCCGCGTTCAATTGGTTTGTGTCGCCATTTGATTCGGTCTTTTGGTGTAAGATAATCAAACCCGTTAGCTGCAGTTGCTTCATCCACTTCATACCTGGTATCAACTGATAGTTTAGTTGACTCGTCACAAATACCTCCTCGTCTTCAGAATCTGGTGGCACGTACTCATGCTGGACCGAAGTGATGCGGTTTGCGCCAAACCTTACTGTCCTATTCGAAGCAACATTACTGACTGGCTGCTCTTCTTCATCCGAAGACAGTTCTAAATCAGACAAATTCCCAGTTTGAAGCAACTAGAGAGCGTCCCTCCCGTCAGAAAATTTTGTTTTTATTTTACTGAAACATAAACAGGGGTCTCAAAATAAATTAAAAATTGATAAAACTGCTAAAAAATGGTTCAAAGTTGGGAAAAATACATTTCTAAGACTACCTTCAAAGAATCATGCAATAATCTAGATCTATAATGTAAGACCTAATGTGCGCATTTGAGCACAAAAAGAAAAAACTCGATTTGCAAATAAAAAACATTGAAATCTAGTAAACTATAATCACATTCGGGTACCTAACATATCTATGCAGTATGAAAGATTTTTTGTTTGGTCTGAATTGCGCTAATTTTATAAATATCAATAAAATAATCACGACTTACTTACCCTTCACCAACGGTCGCCAGTCACGGATTTCGGTTGCAATTTTTAGTCACTTCTACGTATCAAAGATGGCGCGACTTGTGTTTTCATTGTAATTTGGTTTGTCCTCAAATGATAACACTGGTTCAAAAACGAGAAAATGCGATTTTTGCCTACCTTATACGAATAAAACGTTATGTCCTCAATTGTGCACGCAGGTTCTGAAAGGGTTAACTTACCAAAGGTCACTATACCGCGCAATAAAAAGAAAAAATACTCTCAAAGATGATTCAGGCGATGGAAAATGGCGTTATATTTTCTCGGCTAGAACTCTAAATATATTGCAAATAAATTATGTCGATACATGCACCGTGAAATGCAGAATAGTTTAGTGGTTGTAAACCGTATGAATAGAACTAGAATCATGGAAAAATCGTGAAAAATCACTCACCTTTACAGAAATTGACAGCAACACACACCACAAGAAAATTCACTGTTAACAATGACGACAACATTACGACAAAAAACAGTCTTTGAGTTTCTGCTGCTAAGTTGAAAGCCTGCTCGAAAACGTTTCGTTATCTTAAATGTTTCGTGTTGAAAACTTTACATTTTATCATTTTTAAAACCACTGTTAATAATAATAATTAAATCTTATTAATTAAGTTTTCATTTTTAGGTTTTAAAAGGTTAACATTTTTTTCATACATATTAAAAATATGTCGTCAGTACCTAAAGAAAAAGGTCGTCGTCGTCGGAAGGGAAGGAGTGACATTGACATAATGTTGCCAGCCTATTGCTATTATTCTATATTAAGGATTTTGAGTTTATTGACTCGTACAAGGCTTGGAAAAGGCGAAATAATGAAAATTAAAACTATTTACATACCTAATTAGGAAATTAAAACTACTATTTAGTCTGTACAATTTTGCCAATCAGCTGACCACAGCAATGGTTTTAAAATGTTATTTTCAAGGTGGTAACGCAACTGTTAAACAATAAAACACACCAATGTGGCCGGTCGGTGGCAGTAATGGTCTATACAACTACGATTGACATAAATGGTGAATTGACCATCAGTCACCCACCGCGTCGGTGCACACAACTTATAAAAACAATATTGTCACCATTTAATGTATGTGACTGTGTGTAAATGTTAAAATGTTGTTAAATGTTAATAGTATCAACAGTCAAAATATTTTTTTGTACATTGCTCTTTACATTAGCACTTCAAAACTTATGGTAATTTGCAATACTTCCTTACGAACAGGACTATACGTTATTTAAGTATAAAAGTAGTCATCATCATCATAAAAGTAGTAGCTATTTCTTTAACTTCAATAGATTTTCAAACACTTTTTTTGTTTTAGCTTGTCTCAATATGTCTTCATGCAAATAAAAGTGAATGTGCGCTTACGTAAGGTCAATATGCGTAGTGATAACAGTCTCCTTGAGTGTAATCACTACGTCTCTGGCTACCCTACAGATTCTTGAGTAGGGTAGCCAGGGACACGTTCTATTTTATTTTCTCTTTAAACAACAGGTAATATTTTGCATAATTTAAATATTTATTTATTTATTAAATATTATTACCTATGGGCTTTATTTAGTTTTTCTTTGCTATTAGAACAGATCATAAATTTCAAAATTCTGATTTGGAAGGTTTTTATAATATTGATGTGTTTTGGTATGTATGTCCATAGCTACACAGCCCGTAGAAAATCACCGCGTCGTACACTACAGATTGTCTATAAAGTCGTGAAATGAATGTTTGATGAACTAAAATTAATCATGTGTCTGGCAACACCTAACGTCAGTAGATCAGCTGTCATCGAGTTCAGTTGTGTTCAGTTGTGAAATCGTTTTTCTTTCGTATTTTTTGTTGTTTTGATAGTACTGCGATAAATTAAGAAATAACTACGCAAAACGGCATCAAAAATGAGTAAAGTAAACAGGAGTGGTACTCGGGAAGTGATTTTTAAAGTTTCCAGCGATGTTTCGCGGAGTTCCAAGCTGGACGAATTTTATGTGATTTGGATGATGTTTATGGGCGAACAGCGTCTATGACGGGTATGTAATCGTGTTAATGTTTGTTTTTAATCTCCCTGAAGTTACATATTTACTGAATTTACGATTTCGAGACAAAAAAGCATTGTTTACATTGCACATTTTTAGGTTAGATTGACATTCTATTAGGTCCTAATATAGTGTGACCAAAGTTTTTGATACTTTAGGATGGTACCAGTACATCATGGTATACACTACACCCATGCACTCTGCTCTGTTGCATTACGGACGACTTTGCAACTAAAATGGGAAGATTGACGTGCTGTCGACTGTACAACTCAATTTATTCAAATTTTCTACAAATTTTGAATTTGATTTATTTTCTTTGTTAACAACATATAGTTTCCATTCCATAAGATGGTTTTTAATTTTTTTCAGGAAAATCTGAGAGTACAGTTAGGCCGATAGTCAACGAAGGATTTCAGAATGATGGAAACTTTGAAACTCCTGGGAAACACAGGAAGGGCCGACCAAAAAAGAAATGGACGACTTCGATATTTGTGCACTGCGACAAAAAATCCAATTCTTTTACACAGTGCGAAAAGAGGTAGCATTTTTTGTTTTAGGTTGTATGTTTTTTTTGTGTATGCCTAAAACTACAACATACAACAAATTATGGTACAGTCAGATATACAATCAATGGATTTTTTTTATTTCAGGTACCAACTCTCAGAAAATTGCAAGTGATTGCGAGAACTGATCTGGATTTTCATTGTAGTCTTGAAGTTCTCCGTAAAATTCTCAAAGCAATAAGGTTTACCTACAAGAAATGCCAAAGTAATAGAAAGGCTCTAATCAAACAATCGCATATTGCTGCAAAACGAGAAGAATATTTGGCGATCGACGAATTAAAAAAAGATATAATTTATCTTGATGAGAGCTACATTCACTCTTCGTATAAGGTAAAAACTTTGTTTTCATTAGTTATTGCTGTATTGTTATTGTTTGACTGTTCATTCGGAACAAACTAATTCAAAAAATATGGGACCGATTATTTAAAACTTTGTCTTGTGGATTGAGGAAAACCGGGAGTAAGACTCACGGGGATTTTAACTAAAAAGCCTAGGTCTATCAGACCTAGGTTTCTTTTTGAAAGAAATCGGTCACATATTTTTGAGTTATTTCTCATGGTAACGAGAACATGAAATAATTGGCGAAGCTGTGGGCGAACGCTAGTTCACAATGAATAAGAATATTTATTTTCCCACCAGGTCACAAAATGTTGGCAATCTCTAAATATAGAAGGTGTTACAAAGGACATATCCAAAGGAAAGCGTTATATCATAGTCCATGCTGGAAGCGAAAAGGGGTTTGTGCCAAACTGCCTTCTTATATTCACAGGGACAAATAAACTGGAAGACTACCACTCAGAGATGAATGTGCATAACTTTACCAAGTGGATTAAAGAAAAGCTTGTACCAAATCTTCACGAACCTTCAATCATAGTTATGGACAATGCGCCCTACCACGCCGTCGTGACAAATAAGGCGCCCACCTCTAATTCCCGAGTAGACGAGATAAAACTCTGGCTATTAGAGAATAACATTGATTTTGATCCTACACTCAGGAAGCCAAATTTACTAAGTTTAGTAAAAAAAAACAAACCTCGCCCCATCTACGCTGTTGATGAACTTTTAGGAGAATATGGTCACACAGTGGTACGGCTTCCCCCGTATCACTGTGATTTAAATCCTATTGAGCTCATTTAGGCTAACCTAAAACAAAAAGTAGCAGCACAAAATGTTGGGTCACGCGATGTGAAGCAACTTGCTGAAGAGGCCTTCAGCAGCATTACACCTGAAATATGGAAAAACTGCTGCCATCACGTTGAAACGCTAGAAAAAGAATACTACGAGCGAGGACGTCACCTCTATCAAGACATAGACGATTTGATTGTTCGCTTAGGCGATGATAGCAGCAGTGGTGACAGCGACTGTAGTGACGACAGCGCTGCTGATGAATGTGACAACGAAACGTTTCTTGACCTTCAATATTTAGAATCCGATGATGAGTGAGAGGGATTAATCTTAATTTTTTAAATATAATAATTGTACTGTATAATGTGTCTTATTTACCTACTTATTTTACTTGAAAGAATTGCAAGTATCAAAATCATTTTGGTTACACTATATAGAGTTGCTATATGCATGTGAACAGCGCCATCATTTAATTTCATGACTTTATAGACAAACTGTATGTACAGTGTGGGTCTACTTAAGGGACTTCACACACGACTGCTATAATATACATTACATCCCGGGAGGTATAGCTTTATATTATATTAAAGTATCACACACGGAACAGGTAACGTAATGTATATTTCGCTTCATTTCGTTGACATACGTCTCGACCGACACACGTTCCGGCTGCTAAGGCGTTATACAGGGTGTTATGGATCTGTCGACTTACTACTAGATTTAATAGATAGGTTCAGAATATGATTGAGATTTTGATGCGCGTATGTTTTGGCACATGTGCCAAAAATAGAACGATGTGCATTGAACATCATATAAAGTAAGGAAAATTCCGAAGAGTTTAAATTATATGCGGAATTATCAGACATCGCCAGCAAGTGGACAGGCATGATATTATTACAAAATTGATGACCACTGTGTTGCTACACTTTTTTTTCTTTTCTTGAGGTAGATTGATTTTTGTTACTATCCTTCATGTTAAAGGCAACTTTAATGTTATATTCCATCACTATATACAAGTTGTAACTTCCTATGTTATATCTATAAAATCATAGGTCATCAATTATTATTATTATTATTAATACGTTTATTGCACATAAGTAAAAATTACAATGGCAACGCGGCGGACTTAATGCTACAAGCATTTTCTACCAGTCAACCGCAGGAGGTGTATCAAACGACTGAATCGAAGAATTGCTCGCAGCCCTGGCCGCCTGAGTGATCTTAAACGATCACGAACGTTAAGCAACATAGGGCGCGTTCAGTGCGGTGTGTGGAGTCCCTTATACATAATTTAGATTGTAGTATATCTTTCCTAAAATTGATCTCAGTTTTAAAACTGGAAATTATGGTTTTTAGAACGATGGCTATTGTTCAAAATATTGTAATATCAATATAATATTATATTCGAATCCCACATGTACCAATGACTTTTAGCTACGTACATTTGTTTGTTTGTACAGCAACACCATTCGCTGATAAATTGTGCCCGGATAACGGCGACAGGCTTGCCACTTGTCACGTTGGGACCTAATAAACTCTGCAAAACGTGGGCCCACTTCTAATGATTGTTGCCCCTGCGGCCCCTGCCCATGCCGTCAGGGATAACGATCGTGAGTTTAGTATTATTATTATATTATAATCATATTGTACTTCAGCTACTAATGGTATATTTTTAACTTGACATCAGCGTAAGACTGAGACAGAATAACACTTAGAATAACACTTGGATTATCCAGCTAATGTATGAATTTGAAAGAAATACATAAGTTTTTTTGATTAACGAGCATTGTCCTTTTCACAATAGTAACAGATGATTCATCATTTGAAAGATCATAAGGTCAGTTAATGTAATGCTACAATCGTTTAACGTATTTCTTGTATTTTTGTGAATAAGTGTGTTACTAATTCAGCCTCCTCCTTAACATTGGATGAAAGTAATTTTACTATTTTTAAATAAATAACGCCAAGGTTTTACATCTCTCTCTGCATTCCCTAAAAAAACAAATAGAATGTATCTTTTACGTTAGCACTAAGGAGTGTTTTTAGTTTTGCCTATTTAAATAGATCTTGTAGTGAACTATGGTATCAATAGAAACTGACAGCTCGTAAGATGTCACTTGATGACGTTTTCCGAGCATGACTTATTTCTTGTCTCACTCAATAATTTATTAAAAAGTTAATAATGTATATTCTGTTTACTGAATGACAATCTACTATGATAGCCGCTGACTTCGGGCCGTATTTGTAGTGGAAAAAAAGAACAGCGGAAAAAAAACTCCACTCTGACAATCTTTTATAAAATCATCTTAAAAGCCTATAAAATGATAATATGTATTCCATTAATGCCATTAATAATTTTAAATTTCAAAACAGTAGTTAATTTTGTTACAATAGGCTGAACAACGATAATGTTGCGGCCAAAGGCATAAGCAGCATCCGTTAACAAGCATACCAAAGACATGTACCATCTCAATCTAAACAGTCTAAGTTAGTTTGCGGCTGGTTTTTATTTTGCGCTTTAATAATTGATCAAAGGAGCCCGAAATAAAAATGGAAAACCATATTAATTTTAAGAAACTGGATTGAAATCGGAAATTTAGTCCAGGTTCTCAAAATTAATTATTTAAAAAAATTAGTATAAAAAAATTACAAAAAGTTGGTTAGGACAATGTCAGTATGACATATGACCGGATTCTGAAAACAACAATAACATAAATAAACCCCCGGTTTTTTTTAATAATATTGCCATAATAATAATTTTTACTATTTGCACAAATTTATAATTTCGTTGCCAGTGGGAATAACATTTGATTTCAGTTTTAATTTAACTTTCTACAGTTTGTCCAAAAATACAAGAAACTGTAAATTTTATTTTATTGAAGCACAATACCTTATTTTATATATGCTTTTGTAGGGACTTCTAAACGGGCCATGTTTTGCTCCAATATGTGGCCGCACTTTCAGCAAATAATTTCCCGGCCATCACAAAAATATTTTATTACAACTGATGGCCGAGCAATCTATAGCTGGGCCGTGTGTGGTAATAGTCTCCAATAATATGGCCCACAATGCAGACTCCCAAATGAGCTACAAAATGCCAATGCCATAAACATAGAGAGCGACTGAAACTCCAAAAGAACAAGCTGGACAATGTTGCATAAATATCGATCGCTCAGCGATCGTTCGGCAACGTATAATAACAATACCGGCCATATTGTCCATACCAAAAATGTCTAGCTATATGGCCGGGGCATTACTGCAATATAAAAATAAACAAAAGCATTCACGTACTGCCACATACATTGCTTCTGGCCCCACACTAGGATACCCTGTGTCGTGGGAACCAGAAACAGCGACGTCACAAGCATGAACATCCAAGACCAGGGATTTTTTGTCCCTAGCCGGGATTCGAACCCAGGGCCTCTCATATTGCATAGTATGGCTGGTATTTCACGAAATGTAGCAGACCACTGTATTGCAGCCACAAATTGCAGTAAGACATGGCCCGTTTAGATGCTCCATAAGCTCAAGCTAGAACAAAACCGTACTCTTTAATTTATACTTTTTCTGAACAAACTACATTAAAAAGCTGTAAAATTTATTATACTTCCGGCCTTCTCAAAATGTCCCGCAATCGGCTTAAATATTTGTTCCGATTCTTGCGGCCGCGCGGGGCGGCTAGCGGCTCGGCGCGTCGGCGGCACTGCATAATAGGGGATTTTAGCATAGCAACACTAAAATGTCTCGACCATAGACTAGCCTCGAAGGTCTTGACAATGACATTTTTGATTTGGGGTATCTCTTCTTAATCTGTGGATTTGACACTTGACAGCTGTTGCTTGTGGAATGTGGATGTGATTGAAATGTATGTGAAATGTAAATGCACTGAGTAGCAAAGCAACCGAGTGAATTTGTGGTTTAGTGTGTGCTCGTGAACCACGAACTATTCAAGGTTTTTAACATTTTCCAAAGAAAATAGAACGTTTTGTGCCGTCTCCATCATCCCCGCGGCTACTTCTCAACCCATCAACTCATCAACCCGCATGCGTTGTCAATTCTACAAACTTTGCCTCAACTTTGCTTGCGATTTTCGCAGCTGTGCTCATGACTAACTCATCTAAAAATGGCTAGTTTAGGTTTCGGTGTTTACGTACTGACTGTGGTTTGGTTTCTTACGTTAATGTTGTGCTGGGTATCTGTTAAAACGGGTCATTATGTAGGGAAGTTGTCAGTTTGCTTATCGGCCTTATTGACTGTAATTTTGGTCGCGCTGCCAAAAGGCGACGTAAGTTACGTGCACGGTGCCAACTTTTACGATAGTCTTTTTATCCCCAGATACGTAATTCTGGCGGTTTTGTCTTTGAGCGCGGTAGTCGGCTGTGTGTTTGCTTTCGTATATAACTGCCTAGCACCAGTTGAAACCAGAAAACTTAAAACTTTTGGCTCTGTTAATTAGACACTTTCTTCCTTGGTAAGTTTGGTTTTGTAATTTTTGTTTTTTTATTTACATACCCGGGGTCCGGGATTTAATTATTAATACATGTATGTAGATTGAAATTTATTTTTGGCGCAACTATATTTTTTAACATACACCCATTATAACCAGCCGTTCTAATATCTTCGCTGGAAAGTTCATTGCTTTTTAGTGTCCAAATGTAACATCAGATAGTTGAGTTATAAAAGTATATTTACTTCCCAAAATTGTTTAATACAAGCTCAACTGTATGAGCTTGTACATAATTAGAGTTCTACTTTATTACAAAAAACAATGCTAATTGAAATACAAACAGAATCATTAAGATAAGTTTGTCCAAGTACAGTTCAGTGTGCTTGTTGAGAACACTTATCACTTAACATTATCATGTGGTAGGTATTCATCCAGATCACTGCTTTCCTCTATTTTCTATCAATTATGCCTTTATGCCAGTTATTATAAAGTTACACAGAAACTGCTGAACTACTCAACAAGATCTGTAGTGGATTTATAAAACTGCTACTTAACAATTATGCATATTGTTTCTATTATGTTATTATGAAATCAGAAAATTTCAACTTACAGAATTTACATTACATGTTTGTTGAATGTCAATGTACTTATAATGCTTATGTTAGCCGCTGCCTTGAGGCTGAATGTAGTGGAGAAAAAGGCATAAAAAAAAACTCCACTCTGACCATCTTTTCTCAAATCACCTTAAATCTAATACAAAGGTATGAATGTCCATCTACCTAAGAAGCTCAAAATTCAAGACCCATGAGTGCAATCAATCCTTGCAATGTCAAACATTAGTTGATATTATTATTGTGTTAAGGGTTTCACTTTTACTAGCAAAACTATGACACACTGCTGGAAATTTGTTACCAACTATTCTTCCCAACCTAACTTATTAATTTTCATCAGTCATATAACCTGTTGAATTTTTCGTGGCCCTATCGGCTCACTTTAAGAATAAAAAAAATAATGGTCTTTAAATGTTCTTTTCAAGGTCATAAACTCATAACACAACTGATTTATACTTGAACTGAAAAGAACACGGTAAAAGATAACAATCTCTCAGACAACTGAGCAAATAAAGATTATCCATTGGAATACAGGAATTGACTCGTAATCTAATCTTTATGATGTTAGCGATAGGAATGAAGTTATCTAGCTGAGTAAATCTGTGGTGGTTGATGTAAATTTATGCTAGGGTTGCCAACCCTACTATATAATAGAGTATCCTACTAAATTAAGGACTCAACTACTTACTATATTTAAAAAAAATATATTATTATATAGTAGGCGAAACTACTATATTTTGTGTAAAGCGGAACCCAGCCTTAATCTTTTTCTAAAGCTCGCTCTTCAAGTCAAATTAATAAAATGAAACAAAAAAAATACAGAAAATATTTAGCCACATACTATTTTTTACTATTATTTTAGAGGTAACAGCTTCGAAAATACTACCTATATTCGTTAGAAAAAAAGTTGGCAACCCTACTTGATGCAGATATAATATATTGCTTAGATAAGACTTGGCAATCCATCTGCACTGCCATTAAACTGAAATACAAGTATAAGTATGTCTACATTAAAGATATCATTTATAATAAAAAATAAAAAGAATACTCTGTAATATAAATAAAATATTATCTCTCTGATAGAAAGCCTATGTATGCAGTGGGATATACACCCATTCACCCACGGAGAGTGTATGGGATAATCACCGTTTTTGCTCACCACAGACATATTTCAATACCTCAGAAACTCAGGCTCCCTCAGATATTTTCGTTCACAGTTAGTGAGGTATAAAAGTTCGATCGTGGCAAGTCACGCCTACCCCTCTGGGATAAAGGTGTGAGTTTATGTACATACATGAAGAACATACATATGTTCTTATCAAAATGGGAGATTAGTCCAGCCTAACGCCATATAAGAGATGTGCTACAACATCTCTCCCTATGATAATAGGAGCTGTAGTTGTAACAATAATATATCTGAGCACAATAAAGACAGTCTCAGGGTAGGTTTCTGAATTGAGAATTTCACTAAGTAAAAAAATTAAGTAACACTCTGTCACGCTCTTGTCTTAGAAATTTGACGAGACAGCACTAGGTAAAGTAGTTACTTAGCCCATAGGCCTGGTTGTAAATAAATAAAAATACTGGTGTCAATATAAATATTGGTATTTGGAGGCCTATTTATCTAATCACCTATTGTTTGTGCCTAAAGAAAATCAAATTAGTGTCTGCAGTTTGTATATCGAGAATTTACCTTCATCGTTAACATTGTTTCTAATGAATTCCACATTAGCATTTTACATGTTTCACTGCCATCAGTTTTGCAATGTCACTGAACTTAACGTTTACCAACCTTTGGAATTCTGTGCTGTGGAGAAGAAAAATATTTATAAACACGTATGCAAAAGGTGTGGAACCTTTAACCATATTTTTTTAAATGGGCAGACGACGACGTCGCGGTCTGTCGTTTGCTGTCGTCGCGTGCAAAGCCCCTAAGCTACAGTTTAAATAAGAACAGTTACTATACTGCATGTTTAGGTACTTAACTGAAGGTAAACAATCTGGATATGTCTTTTTATTGATATACAGGCTGTCCCAAAACTCAACGTCAAGCAGGTTCCGGGTGAAAAGGCAAGTCATACTGGTTATCAGAAAAATATTAAAAAAAAAACGAGTTTTTCATTTTAGGTACAATAATAATTGAATATTGAATAAATAATAATTAAAAAAAAAAATTATTTATTAAAAAAAATTCACAAACATAATGAAAACTAAAGTAAAAATTAAAAATGGCCAATTTTTTAAGTAATTTTTTTTTAAGTCTCCTTTTCTTCCAAGCTGGAGCAGCTGGTTTTGAAATTTTGTTAACAGTTTAAAGAAGCATTATTCAGAGGATACAAAACAAAAAACAAAATTGGAGAAAGTAAAGATGTGGCAACAGGATCAATTTTTTTACAAATTAAATGTGTTTTTATGAGATTACATTTAATTTCACATTGAATTGGTAATGTGTAAGGATTTGGGTTGAATAAGTGTTCATTTGAATAAAAAGGCGTATCAAGATTGTTTACCTTTAGTTAAGTACCGGAACATATGCGGCCTTACTAATAAATAAGTTATACACTCTGAATAACTATTTGACGTATATCAATTTATACTGGTTTAGTCGCATTTAGCGTACAAATAACCAGTTTGTCAGACCTCGCATAACGGCTGTCTGTATACACAGCTCATAACCTTTATTAGTAAGGCCGTTGAAGTATAATCTTCCTACTAACGTCCGAATCACGCCTATACAATACACGCAACTACGAAACGTGAGATCTCGGTGAGCTTTGCGTCACACGCAGTCCGGTGTCCGGTGCAGACGGGCGACGCGTCGGATCGGTTAGCCGGCCGAAAATCAGAATGTATTAGAAACTTCTGTTACATTACATTGTGAGTAGATACATATAATTTCGTATCAACTTTTTTGACTTTTTACTAAACAAGCTACAACTCTCGAAATACCGGGTAAATGAGACGACCATATTTAAATGTGGCAGTATGGAATTTTAAACACAAGCGCGCCAACCCTGTCGCGCCTACTCCGATTTAGCGAGCATGCCGACGTGCCGTACGCTGGATTTAAATACCTATTTAAATCCAGCGTACGGCGCGTCTTTCACGTGTTAGAGTATAAAGGGCAAAGCCACGTACAATTGATAGCACATCCATTTTGCAATTTGTTTTGCGATTGGCGGTCGTTTTACGGGAAACTAAGGACCACATTTTATAGAATTACTTATAATAATTATAATAATATTTAATTAACTTCGATAATCACCACTAAGACGAAGGTATTTTTTTCTATTTTGTTAGCTCCGGGTAACCCCTTAAGCATCACATTGTTTTGTTTTCCTGTCACAAATGAGCTTGAGCGTATAATGACGTCACCCAGATGTTTGCTAGTGACGTAATTGTAGGTTACATACATCTTAAAGGCGGCGTATTAAAGGTGCCCTAAAAAATCGATAATTGCTAGTAAATCGTGCAAACTTAACTTGACGCCTTAGCACTGTTAGGTCCTATTGGACCAATATACCATATTTATCCTCCCTTGATAACATCCCACTTCTACTAACATAAATGCATCCTCTCGTAAAATTACTCGTCTGGTACCAGCCCAGCTTAAACTAACTTTGTTCCTTAAAGATTTTCTTGATAAGAAAGGGCCTAATTAAGACATGTAAAGAAACTGGGTTCTTTACTACGATTTAGTCCGCCCGCGACCGTGGTGCACCGAGCACGCCAACTGTGCCGAAATATCAGAGCTAAAAAGTGTTGTTTTTATAAGCTACGTTCATTATCTCTCCCATGATCCTGGGCTTAGTTCTCGTCCCAAAGGGAGGTTCCCTTTCAGTTTTAACAATCCTAAGGCTGTCTGAAAGAGATCGCGTTTGGCAATAAGACCTTAAATTATGTAAGCGTTTTAATGTATTTTGTTTTCATGTACAATACAAAGTTATAATCTTCTAGCTGTTCCCCGCGGTGTTACCCGCTCGATTTAATCGATGAACCGATTTTCCTATGGGGATAAGATATTTTCCCGCAGTAAAATGTAACCTATGTGTTAATCCAGGATGTCAGCTAGCTCCATACCAAATTTTATTAAAATCGCTCTAGCCGTTTAGACCTGAAGAAGTAACAAACATACACACTCACAAACTTTCGCCTTTATAATATTAGTGTGATTATTAATTTTATTCCGGACACTTGACTTTATGTCAGAAGAGTCTGACCAGGTTTCGCTCTGATTCGCAGAGCTTAATCATGGTGAGCAGAGACTTGGTGCTCGGCCTCTTCCGACAGAAAGTCAAGTACAGTCTGTTAGCTTTTAGAATATACCTCGGCTGAGTAATCAAAAACCGATTATATTGCAATAAGGTAAGGTTTATTTTGTATTGTTATTTATAACTTTACATAAGTTTTCAAAATAGCAAAGAAAAGTTTTATACAGAGCAGGAAGTAGTATTACACTCGTGTGCTTTCGGCGAAGACCGAAGCCTACTCTAGAGCCCGAGGTATATTCTAAAAGCTAACAGACTGTAAGTGTATCCGGGATAAAATTAATAATGTACGTAAGTTTTAGTTCAAAAGTTCTCTTTTTCAGCCGAAATGGCGAGCGTGATATCCCGGGGTCTACGGTCCCCCATAAAGAGCTTGGCCGGCCTACGCAAGGCCCAACAGATCAGCACCTCCCTGGCGCACAACGACACGATACACGTCAAGAATAACGATGAGTTTGTCACTAAGGTAAGCGCCTTCTACTGTCGATGCATAATCTCAAATGTGTCAACCGAAATTAGCATTGTCCTAAATATTGACTATAGTTACACATGATATTGACGACCTCTGTGGCGCAGCGGTTAGCGCATCTGACTACCATGCGAGAGGTCCCGGGTTCGAATCCTGGCTGGGGACAAAATAAAAACCCGTGTCTTGGATGTTTACATGTTTGTGACGTCGCTGTTTTTGGTTCCCACGACACAGGGTATCCTAGTGTGGGGCCAGAAGCAATGTATGTGCCTGTATGTAAACGTTATGTAAATGTAAATGTTATACTTCATTTTAGAGGTCAGAGATTATAATGCTACAATTATTAATATTGACTCTTAAGCAGTTGGTGCCGGCTGCCTTCGATAGAGGGCAGTCGTTAAGCCAAGTCAGAGGCCTTAGGGCGGCTTGAAAACTTCTGACAGTAAGACCAGCCGACCAGTCTTACAAGCCTCCACCAATCCGGACTTGGCCCCCGTGGTGGAGTATTGCCTATACCTTCCTCAGGGAAGAGGCCCGTGCCCCTTGGTGGGGACATAATGGGTTGATGATGATGATGAATATTACAGATTTTTTGTATTTTTGTGAATAAGTGTGAGACTAACTCAACCTTCTAACGTTCGTGTTACATGTGTTTTGAATGAAAAATGACAAGATGTTGAAGATAAGCAGTTTATTTGCTATACCATAAACACACACAATAAATAAGAAACTCTCGGTATTCAGTAACAAAACAAATATATTTTTTCTTTCACGATTGCCCGAATTGGGCCATTAGTGGATAGCTGGCCGTCCCCATTGCATTATGTAGGTATTATGTTTTTTCCTCGGCAAGCAAAAATATCGAGCGAATATGAGTGGAGGGGCTGGTAAGGGACGCCCCAGGCCGCCATACTTCGATCAAATAGGGTATATTAACGAAGGACAAGATAAAAACGTACCCGAAACCAGCGTGCGTGCATGCAACGACTAATTCATCATTTGTCACACGACATTTTTGATGCGTGTTTCTGATACCTGCGCCAGGAAAAATCCTGTATTACAGATATCAGTGGCGTCCAAATTTATATGTGAGCGACTTCATAACATATGAATAAAAATATGGCTAACAAGATTCGGACTTCAGAGTTCTCTCTCACGAGAGAACCTTCGGATCACTTTCTGAATTGAAAATTTCGCTGTAGTGCTGTCAGATCTCTCAGAAAATAGCAGGATGGAACGTTACCTAAGTATTTACTTAGTGAAATTCTCAATTCATAAAACGACCCTTTGTCCAACAGTGGATTAGTTAGTTGGTTATTTAGACCTAAGATTAAGCCTCGTAGTTGGGCCATTGTACGTAGCAAGGCTTTGAGTTTACTCCAGCCAGCCTATCTCTTTCCAAAAGGCCAGCAATGCTCTGATATCACTGCAGGCATCCTGAAGGGATCCCAGCTTCCCAATGATGGCGGTCCGTTGTTTTTCCACGCCTTCACAGTAAATGGTCACGTGGCCGGGTGTTTCCTCTTCTTTCAGGCAACCACAACAGTGGATATCGACGGGCTGAAAATGATGATGATATCTGTTGGGATTTACAGTTACCCTGAGTTATTTTGACCATTCACATTCCAGGTGATGAACAGCGACAAGCCTGTCATAGTGAACTTCCACGCGGATTGGTGCGAGCCCTGCAAGATCCTCACTCCAAAACTGCAGGAGCTGATTGAGCCTCTAGATAACCTTGACCTGGCTGTCGTCGATGTCGAGGACAACGCTGACTTGGTGCACACGTTTGAGGTAATGTTCGCTGGTTCTAGGTTGGGGATGAGAAAAACATAGATGCTTAGAAATAGACAGAAAGAGAGAGAGAAACGATAGATTTTATTTTATTTTATTAGGCGTTTCACGCGGCGCGTGAAGCAGAGAGCGCGGGTTCGATTTGACGTTGGCGTCTGGAAGACGTGGCGGGGTTGCCATCCTTTACGTTTTAGTTTTGCCTTTTCATAGGCGTTAACACGCCTAATAAAATAAAACTAAAATAATAAAATACCAATAAATGTTAAACGTATTTTGCAATAAAGTTCGTTATTGAAGAGACCCCTGCAGTCCTCAAGACCTAGACCAAGGTAATGTTAGATGTTCGAACTCTTAAGGTGCCTTTCCATGCTTGCCAAGGCGCGACAAACGGCCACAAGTGCAAGCGTGGAAACAAGGCGTTTGGCTTGGCTTGCGACAGCTTGCGCCCACTTGCGTGAGCTTGTATTCGATCCGGTCCGGTGTCGGTTTTTTGACACAGATCAAAGGGCGTTTGCGGCAAGCGCTTGCGTTGCGACGCGTTCACATGTTGGTGCGTGTTTAGTATCTAATGTGATCTCGCGGTGAGCGGATATGTTTTACAAATGAGTGAATGAATGAGATTTTTATGAATCTTCAGCATCCACCATCTTCGTAGTGGTCGTTCTTTCCTTGTTTTTATTTTACTTTGTTTGTATTTCAAATAAAAGTACGTTAAACCAAAAGCAGTATCCGACACAATTGAGGCGTCGCATATAAACGACTTCCAAATTTCACACGAGATTTGTAGACGTTTGGGGCTTGTGGCCGCTTGTCACGCCTTGGCAAGCATGGAAAGGCACCTTTAAGCTGCAGGGATTGGTCGTGTTGCTAGATAACGTTCGCCACTGTGTGGCCACTTCTCAGAACATCTCTTTCGCAAAATGACAGATAATGTTTTAGTTTTTTGTTTAATTTTAAGTTTTAAAAAACAATGAATAAAAATTGACATTTTGCGAAAGAGATATTACGCGAAGTGGACATTATACGAAAGGGAGATTTTTCGAAAGTCATTCTGAGAAGTCGCCATTTCTTAACGATGTACATTTTGCGATTGAGCGATAACTTGCCTAAAGTCTGGCTTATTTTTGGCTAGTCTTTGGCCAGTGTTCCATCCACGAAACTTCTATACCTAAACAACAACGTAAAGTACCAAATGCGTTGCAGGTAAAAGCGGTGCCAGCCGTCATAGCCATAAAGAACGGTCTCATAGTGGACAAATTCATCGGACTGGTGGACACAGAAATGATCACAAGCCTAATCGAGCGGATGTCCGGCAAGAAGAAGGAGGAAAACGGAGCGTAGAGGTTCGAAAGTGTCCGTGTTTATCGATAAGTGTGTCCCAAACCAACAGGCAGCACTAGCTTTGGCAGATGATTTTTTTTATGTTGATAATAAATTATAGGGCTATGCCCGAGAAATGTTATTGTTTATCGATAAGAGTATCCCAAAGCAATAAGCAGCTCTGACGATGATTTGTTATTTTGACAATACTTTTTTTTTGGCATAGTGATGTCATTAGTTATCGATAAAAGGTATGAAGTGTATTTTTAAAATTATTTTAGCATGATTTAGTGATTTAAGATGACCTTTTCTTTATTTTTTTATACCTGTCTAAAACGTATAACCTCGATGTCCGGCTGGATATATTATTTGATCACGGTTCTCCGCCGAGTACAGGATTTCAGTCCGTTGACTCAGCGTGCGTGCGCATTTTTAAGAATTAAGGAAATGCGTAATTTGAGAGTAAAATGCGTTTTATAACACATGTTTTCTGGGTACGGTCGTAGAGGCCGGCCTTAACTCTGACGTGGTAAAGTTGGGCACTGTGGGGTAGTCTTAAACCGTTCGATGAATCACCAGGTGGAGAGAGGTTTCCAAGTTGCTAAAAATATCACGTGGTTAATTAATGACAGGCGTGAGCGTAGTCTATGTTGTAGTATTTATCACAAAAGTTAGTAAGTAATTCAAGCAGAATTCGAACCAAAATATCTGTCAACGAGCGATTCGCTGGGCTTCGATTCTGTTAGTGCATTATAGTTCAATTACAGTTACATGGTCGGGTTACGGGACATATTTTTAAAATCTATTGACGCCTCGAATTACGAATATGCGTGCGCGCGTTGATCTGAAGCGGCGATGAAATGAAATTGTTGCAGTCATGCAACTCTCATTGTACGACAATGCAATAGCAGAATCGAGACCCTGTTCTCGGCCGCAAATCTGTAGTTGATTAAACGGTTTGCTTACACCCAAATAAAAGCGAATTGATATTAAATACATAGATGAACGTCTACCTGATACCTCGTTTCGTTTTAATAGTGAAAAATATTTCATTATTATAATTATTATCCATTTATTAATTAATTATAATAATTAAATAATTTTCACGATTGAAACGAAAGGAGGTATAGTCAGTATGTAAGTCGTAGAAGTGTATTCATGAACTTAAAGATAGTAATGTGGTGTCGGCGTAAGTTCGGCCTAATTTTATTCAGTCCCGTGGACAAAAACTCGTGTGTGAGACATCATTTTAAAATGACTTTCATTTTCTTTAGAAATATTTGGTAATAAGCTATGTCCACACTGTGCCCTTTTAATCTTCAACTTTCCCTTCATCATTCTATTCAACTTTCCCTTAGGGCAAGCAACTGTTGAATGCATCATGTCATCCGACCGGGATCGTTAATTTTTAATTTCTGTAGTCTTCAATAAACTGTAAAGTAATAATCGTCCGCCATCTTGATGTTGAACGCTATGTTGCAAAGAAATCCACGGACCGCGGGAACGCGTGCATCGCAGCGCGCGCTATGCTTTCAACTGATTTAAAGCATGCGTCAAGGGCATGCCTCACGTGCGCTGTTGACTGCGCTACGACGCATGCCCTTGTTGAATGAAAAAAGGCACAGTGTGGACATAGCTTTAGAAGTTTTTGAGTTTCTTCATTGTACTGTGTAAATTCTCCTTTTTATATGATTTATTATATTTGTTTGCATGCTATGCCTGTTAATTGTATATCCTTGTGTGTTGTGGCAATCCAATAAATTATTATCTATCTGTTAGTTGAAAATTTACCAGGAAATTCGAAAACTATTCGACGACATACAATTGAATTGATTGGAATTGAAATTCTGTAGGTATGTTGACTATAATGAAACTGTAATGAATAAAATATCAATTCCATTCAGTGCCCTATTACTTTTCGCATTTTCTGCACTAAATATTTTATCTAGCATGAAGATACGGAATAATAATGTACAAATTTGTAGAATAAGACCAAATAAGACTAATACAACTTAAAAAAACCGCCAGTCGTATTTATAAAACAAGATTCCTTATAACGCTTCTCAAAAGCTGTTTTAAAAGTATGTTGGGAAAAGGAAATATTTTATTTAACTTACAACTGAGGAGTGTTTTAACGAATCGTGTTTTCATAAATAAGATTTTTAGTGTGTTTCTTGCCGCCGACATCGCATCTCTTGTACATATTATAAAATGTTTTGAATAGCTTTAAATTGATTTTTAATTCAAATTCAAAAATTTATTTCAACGTAAAGAATTTACATTCTGCTTGTTGAATGTCAATGTACATACAGTTATGTATAATGTTAGCCGCTGCCTTGGGGCCGTCTGTAGTGGAGAAAAAAGCAGCGAAATAAAACGTTTGTAATTGTAATGTATGTTATTCCTATTGCTATGTACATGGCTAAAGAAATTGGTAATTAAAGAAAGTTACAAGTGACTGGTCAAGTTTCAACCTGGGAAGATCACATCCCAGGTTGAAATTTGACGAAAGTTACGTGTAATCTTTCGGTAGAGAGTGCAAATTTTGCCACAATGATTTTTGTATGTTTGTATAAATGCAAATATTTTATGAATGTTTAGTTTTTGAACGTCAAAGTTGTTAGTTTCACAATTAATAATTTATTATGTGGAGAAAAAAGCCTACATAGAAACTCCACATTCATTCTTTTCAAAAGTTTTAGATTAATTAACAAACTTTTAAACTTAAAAAATATTACTTGTGAATTTGTTGAACAGTAGACACAATTCTCCCCACAATACATTTACGGCCTTACTAATAATAAGTTATACACTCTGAATAACTATTTGACGTATATCAATTTATACTGGTTTATTCGCATTTAGCGTACAAATAACCGGTTTGTCAGACCTCGCATAACGGCTGTATACTAGTGTATACACTGCTCATAACCTTTATTAATAAGGCCGTTAATATTAATGTATTGTTTAATTATTTATGGGCCGGTTTATGAATTGAAAATTTCGCTAAGTAACTACTTAACTGAAGCGCTGTCTCGTCAAGTTCTCAGAAAAGAGCGTGACGGAACGTTACTTAAGCATTTACTTAGTGATATTGTCAATTCAGAAACCGGCCCTATATATCGGTACCATTGCTTTACTCAACTAAGCTCGCGACACAGTGAACGAGGAACTGATAGTTAAGCAGGTGAAATTGTCAGTTTTGACTTTGAGAGATTTAATTAGGTATACAGGCACAGAATACATAATAGTACAGGTACAGAAGATTCACTCCGCAAAATCAATTATAGAAAAAGGGACTCTAGCAGCGATACATGTGCAATCCAGATCGCACGGCGCTAAAAAAGCTACGTTATATTCACCTACATGTTGCCTCTCTTTCTACCGCATAACTCTTACCTCTTCTGGCGCCTGAATTCCTACCTATTTGCCACTCCGGAGTGGTCGCCGCGTTTGATACCGACACGCGTAGTGAAACAGGCCTGATACAGGGTGCAACGAAATCGCCAAACACTCACATGCTTTAATGGAGGGTAAGTTTTATTTTTCTTGGTGGCACTTCACATCGTTATTCGTGTTGGCGTATATGGAAAATATTAACCATCCGTTGCTGGGCATCTTGGCGATTCTTACGCACTGGTTCTTGTTAGACCGCAATGTTTTCTAAATCGTCGGCGAATACGATTAGCAAAGTGAAGTGTCAGCATCATACGTAATATTCTTTCCTCTTTCTCTTACATAATATTTATTCCGAGTTTTCTCTGTGATTCAAATCATTATCAATCAACGCATCATGTCCCCACCGAGGGGCACGGGTCTCTTCCCTAAGGAAGGTACAGGCCATACTCCACCACGGGGGCCAAGTCCGTTCAAATCAAAGTGATTCATAATTGGACAAGTAAAACCCACACTCTTGGGTGTATTTGTATAAGATTTTTGTTATTAGCTGTTTGAGTTCCTCGCTTACTGCTTCGCAAGCTAGGCTGAGTGAAATACCGAGTATAATTATTGTTTCCTAATGTTGACGCAATAAAGGCTACACTCGTTTAAAACTTTCTATCACTGGTGCGGTTTCTGAATTTATTATTGAAAATACTAGTTTTATTGCAATAGTTAGTCGTGACATTCTCCTATTAGATTATTTAATGTAAGTAAAAGAAAATGTAAAGCTTATTTGACAAACAAAATCTTGAAGCTATATCGTCGCTGTGTCTGGAAAATACGACAAAGTTTTTTTTTAGCAATATTAGTTTTTTTGTATTGTTATCATCATCATCATGCTATATTAGTTCACTGCTGGACATAGCATTTTTTTTTAAATATTATTAGTAGGTAAAGGCTGTTAGCTTTTAGAATATACCTCGGGCTCTAGAGTAGGCTTCGGTTTTCGCCGAAAGCACTCGAGTGTAAAACTTCCTACTACTGTACTTCCTGCTCTGTATTAGTTTTATTTCTGTCATATTAGTTCCGATTTCGAATTAAGTGTCATATTAGTTCTGATATTTCTATTACGCGAATATATCCGATTCTATCCGATAGCAGCCGAGGTATATTCTAATAGCTAACAGACTATTTTCTTAGCCCGACGCGCCTGTAAAACCCTTTTATTTGCTGCGTGAATCATCTGCAATAGTTCTGTACCTCAGAGGTTAAGTACATACGTTAAGTCAATTTTTTTTATTTTTTCGTTTTTATTAATTTATGTGATCAAAATCCTTAACTTCGCCGGGTGGAATAATGTATTAAGACAATTTTACCGTTTCTGAAATTCACGGAATGATATTATATCATGTCCATGTCCACTTACAGCCCGAGACAATTATCCTATCAAGTCCCACATAAAACAACATGTAATACTATTTAATTCTTACTTGTCAACACAATTCACTTCAACTTACATTATTTTAATAAGTGTTAAGTGGTGATGGTAAAATTAAATAGTAAGTTACTTATTTCTTTTTCTGGATCTCTTGTAAAATTGACGATGTGTAACTTAACATACTTAACCTCTGAGGTACAGAGTTATAAAAGTCATTGACAATAGTTCGGAGTTGGTTAAATAAGATAATCACATTGGATAAGTTACGTGGCAGCGCCTCGATGGACTTAAGAGTAGAAAAGCGGGTCCACTTACTTTATCGTAGAATGGTCTCTCGCTTATTTTGTTTTACTTATGGGATCAGAAAGGGGTTTAGAACTTACGTAGGTACACTAGCGTAAGTAATTAGAGTAGTGTAATTAAAGTGTATTTAATATATTAGACATGATCACATCGTGGGGTAACCTGTATTTTACCAAAGGGGTAAATTTTCCCGGTCTTATTTATAAAAATACGATTCCCTTAACCCTTCGACTCGGCGGCTACCAAATTTGTTAGCGGGCACTCGGAAGCACCGTATATATTCATTAACGTAGTTCTAAAGTCCCTTGTGTCAAGGCAACTTATCATTTGCAGAGTTGAGCCAACGGGTTAAAACAATCATCAGAGGCAGCGTATTTTATCTGGTTACATCTTTCGTTTAACACAGACTATTTAAACTGCCCCTGTAGAGTGTTTTAAGGAATCCTGTTTATATGAATCTCGTCGTCAGAAGCATTTGGTCGGATTTGTCATTTTTATACTTTGCAAGAGACCGTGACAAGCTATGTCTATAATCCTACATACGAAATTATGCACCAGAATTAGGAGCCTGCAATAGTATATGATAAAGAAAGATAAAGGCTCGTAGCCCGGGCCGCCTGAGTGATCTTAAATGATCACGAAGGATAAGCAACATAGGGCGCGTTCAGTGCCAGGATGGGTGACCGTCTGTGACTAACGCTAGTGGCATTTTTCCGAGCGAATCCATGCTTCGCAAGGCACGTTAAGCAGTTGGTGCCGGCTGCTGTTGTTAGATGGCAGTCGTTAAGCCAAGTCAGGGCAACTTGAAAACTTCTGACAGTAAGACCAGCCACTAGTCTTACAAGCCTCCACCGATTCGGACTTGGCCCCCGTGGTGGAGTATGGCCTATACCTTCCTCAGGGAAGAGACCCGTACCCCTCGGTGGGGACATAATGGGTTACTGATGAATAGTATAAGATATATAAATATGTTTCACAGATGGTTAAAAAGAGGTGAGACTGAAGAAAATGTACTTTTCATCGGAATCAAACATACGACCATAATATATGCGTCTGACGCCGAGAAATAAGATCGTTATTACAGTTGACAGGACGTCGTCCTTCACATTTTAGTTGCAAAGTCGCCCGTAATGCAACGGAGTAGAGTGCGTGGGTGTATAGGATGATGTGCTGTCGACTGTACTTATAGTCAATTATACTGCCATAAAATGAAAATTCGACGTGTAGAAGTATTTAAATGAATATATAGGGTGTGCGGTGTATGGACCGTCTAAAATTTTCGGTATACTGATGGTGGGGTCATCTACTACCTTTCCACCTTTGGACTTTGGGTCCTAAGAGTTACGGTTATGGAGATATGATATTAAGGCCCTGTTTCACAATCTATATATATAAAAGGAGAAGCTGACTGACTGACTGACTGACTGACATATCAACGCAGGGCCTAAACTATAAGGGTTAGAAACTTGAAATTTTGCACAGGGGTTTCTTTTGTAACGTAGGGGAGCACTAAGAAAGGATTTTTGGAAATTCATCCCTTAAGGGGGAAAAAGGGGGGTGCAAACTTAGTATGAAACTTTGCCGTTTTTGAAGTTATTCGAATGAGGTTCAATATGAAGGTCCTTCATTGAAAGTCATGTAAAATAGTTTTTCGAAAATCAACTCTTAGGGGATACGTTGGCGAGACGATCTCGACCGACCAATGCCGGAGTGGTCTGAGGTGGTACAAGACTGAGACCTCTGGTCTAAGTTGGGGGAGGCCTTTGCCCAGCAGTGGGACACACTCGAGGCTACGTAAAAAAAAAAAGAAATAAAAAAAGGGGATAAAAGGGGGGTGCAATGTCAGTATGAAACTTAGCCATTTTTGAAGTTATTCGAATGAAATTCAGCATGAAGGTCCTTCATTGAAAGTCATGAAAAACGTGTAAAATAGTTTTTTTGAAAATCATCCCTTAAGAGAGTAAGAGGGGGTTGCGAAGTTAGTATGAAAGCTCTTTCGCATGCGCTAAAAGTATCCCTATCTTATTTGCAAACACTTTACTCAACTAAAGCCCACGCGGACGTAGTCGCGGGCAACAGCTAGTGTTCAAATAAAGTTCCAGATAAGCTATCCGCAACCGGGGCTGCCGTTTGTTCTAAATTTAAATAATTTTTCCTTTATCGCGTATGTTCGTTTAAGGCTTCAAATAATCTATAATTCGGTAGGTACATATTTAAAGCCTCATAACTTTAATTTTTTTTAATGTAGTAAATGACCCCGACTTAGGAGGCTTGTAAGTCCAGCCGCTAGTCTCACAAGCCTCCACCATTTCGGACTAGCCCCCGCGGTGGAGTATGGCCTGTACCTTCCTCAGGGAAGAGACCCTTGCCCCTCAATGGGGACATAATTGGTTGATGATGAAATCAATGGCTTTGAATTAAATAATCTAGCTTTTTTAATGTTAAATTATACCATTTGTATACCATATTATAATGGTGCTACACGCTTGTTAACAATGTATTATGTAAAACCTTAATGTACCGTGTTTGCTGACAAAATAAAGACTACGTATATTACCCCACCAGTATCCCGAAAATTTTTGGCGGTCCATGCGCCGAACACCCTGAATTATCGTAGGTATTATTATAAATTCTGGGTCTAAGATAGTAGTAAGCTTAACTCAACTTCGTAAAGACTAGGCGATAAAGTTAAGTACATAACATAATTATTATGGTCGAACGCACTTTAACCTACAACTTCAATCTCTAAATAAACTTAAGGCTGTTTTAACATGGTTTTTACGCTAACTGAAGCGCACTATACTCGCAACATATCTTGGCTTTTGCACATAAGCCTGCCTTTTTAAACTGCCTCACTAGTAGCTTTCCTTAGGCACGTAGAGTTCTCACTCGTAGGTACCTAGTCAGTTAAATTGTTCCTAGGTATCGTGAATTTCGGGTGGTTTGAGAGCCATAGCAAAATTAACCGGTGAATGTTGAATATGGATTGGTTTTTTTGAAAAGTCGCTCTCAATGAAATGAAGTCATGCAAATGTCATTCAACTACAATGCATTAGCAGAATCTAGGCGCTAGACAAGCAATGGTGTAGTGCGGAAGTAATGTATTTCGTATTAGTATTATCAAAATCACTATTTTTCTACTTGCTAGCTAGCTTTATTACTATCTATAAATGCACCAAAGGCTTTGGACACTATTCTGCTCATATCGTTGTGTATGTAAAATATATGACTAGTGAAACCCTAAGATAAGATAAGAATATTCTTTATTGCACACAAGAAACATATAAAAGTGTATTTCGTAAACAGTCTATTGCAGTGGTTCCCAAAGTTGTGGACGGCAACCTACATAAAAAACATCATTATTCGGAACCCACTGCCTACCACATTAAAATATAGTTGAAAACTAATATCCGCTCACTTTGGGAAATACATAATAATATTATGGTTTCATTGCTTGGGCTTGTACGTATGAATAGAACTAGCGCGAAAAAAAAGTCGCAGTAGTTCCATCATGGAACTCGGCAATAGGGTAGTTTATATTAAAAAAAAATATTGGACACGTATTTTTTTCTTTTTTCGATTAAACAAAAAATTACTATTTAAGATATAGCCCATTAAAGTTACGTGTGACGTCACTCCGTGCTAAAAATGCAGCACGGCGCGGCGTGAAGTCACAGGTAACTTTAATGGGCTATAGCTTTGTCATTTTTGGTCTAATTTACAAATAAAAAAATACGTGTCACTTATTTTTGAATAATCTAAAAGACGGTCTGATTACATTTTTTAGGGCAACTAGCCTATGGAACTACTGCGAATGATCAAAATCAGCATGTCGTTTTTACATACATTGGTTTTGTTTACTGACCTGTGACGCCATATTGCTCAAGATGGCGTTTTGGCGGCTTATTTTAAAAGTAAATATTTATTTGCTTTTTTTAGAAGAAAGACATGAAAGAACTTTCTGAGCACCACAGACCTCATTGCTGAGCACTCAGTGAACACTAACAAAGTGTCAAACCAGTTCATTTTCCACAGTTCATCGATATTTAAAGTGTAGGTACCTACATTGTATTTACTTACTATTCTGTTACTGAGGGGCCGAATTTACAATAAAAACACATTATATTCCGGTGTTATAGAAACACGGTTTCACTAAAACACTAATCAGATATATTTTAAATAGTCTGTAGATAGTAGTATGTACACCTTTTCTTTACCACATTATATAAATTCACTCCTGTATCGCGAAGGGGGGGGGCAGAGAACAGGCATTGCCGCTTGCCTTGCCTCACTCCTTACCACAGACTACTTAAACTGAATTTGAAAAGTGTTTTAAGGAATTAGTTACGTAACTAAATAGTTACGTATTAAGCTGTCGAATCTACGTATTAAAAAATAAGTATAGGTGAGGTGCATAGATCCATTAACATAGAAGCTTTTGGTGTCCAATCTTTGTGAATTACTTTATAGAAAACCTCGAGCTTAGGTACGATAGTTAGCGACCATATTTGGGGCCCATTTTACTGTGTGTTGTGTCTGTAGTTGAAAATTAAATTATAAAATCGATTTAAAATTGGTCTGTAAATCTAAATAAGGATTGTAAATCGTAAAATAAGTGAATGGTTAGTAATAAGACTTCTTGCCAAGAACACACTGTATAACTACCTAGATCTTGCTTATAATGGATACCTACTTATGTTGAACTAGTAAAACGTCTATAAAGGGGATCTACTTACTGGCGTTTCCGCTTGCGCCTACTGGGTTCTCTTACTGGTAGGAGCACGAGGCGATCCCCTTTATACTTACGGAGGCTCATATATGTTTTGTGTTATCTTGATAAACAATTGAAACAGTCAATGTAATTTTATGTTCTACATTATACAGAAAACTAATAAAACGAGTATATTTTCGTGAACAAACATCTGTTTAATTTGTGATCGAAGGGTAACCAACGTTCAGTGCATGGATGATGTTCTATGACTAACGCTAGTGGCATTTTTCCGAGCGGTTCTGTGCTTCGCAAGGCACGTTAAGCTGTTGGTGCCGGCTGCAGTCGATAAGTGGCAGTCGAGTCGTTAAGCCAAGTCAGAGGCCCTAGGGCGGCTTGAAAACTTTTGACAGTAAGACCAGCCACTAGTCTTACAAGCCTTCACCAATCCGGACTTGGCCCCCGTAGTGGAGTATGGCCTATAGGTACTTCCTCAGGGAAGAGACCCGTGCCCCTCGATGGGGACGTAATGGGTTGATGATTATGAGCCGATCGGCCACCAAATTTTCAGCAGCTTGTAAGGGATTGTTATTGCGTACTGGGGATTTCGAGTGGGATTAAAAATAAATGAAAGAAAGCGACTCCATATACCATGATTTTTATTATTCTGATAGTTTATTATGATGTAACACAAATGTTTGGAACACAAATGGGACAGTTTTCACTTTTCATCAATAGTTTAGCGGACAATGAACTTTCAATTTCACTCTATCAACACAAACTCTTCAGGGTAGGTACTACAGAAAAGTCCGGTAGAACATTATGGTGATTCTAGTAATCAATACAAACTAGTTTGTTAATTTCAAATTCAATAAAAAGTTTTTATACTTTATCTAAAGCGAGACGATCTTTTGTATAGTTTCTTTTGCGCAATTAAGAATTGATAATAATAAGATACAAATCAGTTGATATTTCTTCGCGATTTAGAGGTCTCATGATAAAAGTTGTTTAACCTCTTCAGTCCTGACCTTGAAAATAACAGGGCCAAGGTCAGCATGCGTATACTGAGTTTTTTCATTCACTTTCGATAGCGAGAGCGTTTGCGATTTGCATAGGAGTGACAAAGAGACAACTAGGTGGCGCGCTCTGTCACTCCTATACAAACTGCAAACGCTCTCGCTATCGAAAGTGAATGAACAAACTCAGTATAAGCACTCAGGACTGAGGAGGTTATACTAGTGTGTAGAGCCCCCTTAAGTTCCACCGGAGCTTCCTATACACCGGAGAGTTATATTTTATACTCAAAAATAGACGAAAATAGTCTTTGTCACATATTAAACAGCCCGACTATAATAAATATCGTTCAAACACTGTAGGTTAAATTTTCGCAATAAAATTCCCTTCCCGGAAGGATTTTCAATAGAGTATCGTGTGCTTTAGAGCGTGGTGACCACAACATTTTTACACATTGTACAGTACAGATATTCCTCAATATTTTTGTACACTAGTGTTATTTATCTTAATACATATTCCAATTTGGATGGTGGATAAAACTTCAGGCTATAAGTTCAACTGATCCGGAAAAGTCCCCGCCGGGCGGGCGTCGTCTGAAGTGAGTTATTAATTTTTTTCGGAATAATATCTATATATTTTTTACGTTCTCTATGGACGGACATCACTAACGAAACGATAATCTACCTTACAACCTCGTAATAGAGTTCAATACAACTACCTGTCGGAAATTGTGCACATTGTTGCTTCATTACCATATATAAATTCGACCTTTTTAATAGGAATATTTGTCATTTTTACAAACAGTTCTAAACGAACGATTTTTTTTAAGATAACCAAAATTAATTTAGACACCAAGTCTAAAATTCACTTTGGCACCTAAGCGAGTATTCGTCGCTCTGTCACCAGAGTGCGTATACTGAGTTTTTTCATTCACTCTCGATAGTGAGAGCGTTTGCGATTTGCATAGGAGTGACAAAGAGACAACGCGCTTTATCACTCCTATGCAAATCGCAAACGCTCTCGCTATCGAAAGTTAATGACAAAACTCAGTATAGGCACTCTGACCTAGAGTGAAAAGTGAAAACTCCATACAATCATAAGTACTCAGAATCTTACAATAACTATTTTAAAGTAACAAAAGTGTGAGCGTCAGAAACGTGTTTCTTAACAATATTTGAACAATGTACGTTTATAGCTCTTTTCAATAAATAGACGTTATTGAAAATCAGTCTAAAATATAGTAAGGCAACTTGAGAATATATACTTTTGAAGTTGAGTCCGCTCGTTTAAAAATCGTCTATCGGAGTCAGTACTGGAACATATCCAAAATTTTGAAAATCCAGTCTTTTACACCAAAGGTTTCAAATTAGACTGATCTACACCGCTGCAATCTAGTGCAGTATACGAATATCTCGAACACTCCTTTCATTTATTTTTTAATTACTAAAAACCATTACAGTCCTAAAAGATCAAAACTTTGATTGCCAATTACTCGAGTATAGTAAATTGTGAAATGTTCCACTACTGTCTCCGATAGACGAAATACTCGTTCATTTCCTGATGTTGCCGTTTTTTCTGACGCAGTCACGTACAATACATTAGAAAATGAGACGATCATGAAGCAAGGACAATTTTGTAAATAAATATACATAGCTTATTAGAAGTACTTGACATGAAAACCTCGGTTGATTTTTTTCTACGTCAGATAATTAGCATATGGCTAGATGCATGTCATTGTATTATCTAAAAAAACGGACTACAAAGATCCCAGACCAAAGTGAAGGACTAACGGCCAGTTTTTGAATTGAGAATTTCGCTAATTGCCTAGCTGTAGTTCTGTCTCGTCGAATTTCTCAGAAAAGAGCGTGACAGATCGTTACTTAAGTATTTACTTAGTGAAATTCTTAATTCAGAAACCGGGCCTATGCGCAAGTCCCCGTCTCAGCCCAACCTCCTTACAAAGAACAATGACACAAGGTGTTATAAAGCTTTTCAAATAGAATGCATTGAGTTATGTAATTTTATATAAAAACTGCAATGTCTCGGGAACAGTTTGCTTTAAAATATAATTTTACTCTAATTTGAGATAGAAACAACGGAGTATTATTTGTTAAATAAGGTGACCAGAGATGGTGAACTACAAATACTATGAATCTTTCACTATAGAGGGGTTTAATTACATCTCAACGAAACGGAACGAACATGGCGGCTATGTTGTGAGCCTCTCGCTTCCACAATGCTGTTACGGCTGAGCATACTGTCTCGCCCGCACTATACCATGGGCATTGTAATAAAATGAGTTTACTTTTGATGAATGTGTTCTGATAGTTTGATGGACAATAAAATGCAGATATTCGAGGCACACTTCAGTTATCCTGTAATTCGTTTCTGATTGAGATAAATTGATTATAAAATTAATAACTTTGGAAACATTTTTCTTTATTAACCTCCTCAGTCCTGACCTTAAAAATAACAATAGTTTTCTATTGTTACTTTGTGTACCCGGGACTGAGGAGGTTAAAAGCTACGTATAGAAAAACTATCATCATCAACCCATTATGTCCGCACCGAGGGGCACGGGTCTCTTCCATGAGGAAGGTATAGGCCATACTCCACCACGGGGGCCAAGTCCGGATTGGTGGAGGCTTGTAAGACTAGTGGCTGGTCTTAGTGTCAGAAGTTTTCAAGCCGCCCTAAGGCCTCTGACTTGGCTTAACGACTGCCATCTATCGACGGCAGCCGGCACCAACAGCTTAACGTGCCTTGCGAAGCACGGAATCGCTCGGAAAAATGCCACTAGCGTTAGTCATAGACGGTGACCCATCCATGGACTGAACGCGCCGTATGTTGCTTAACCCTAGTGCTCGTTTAAGATCACTCAGGCAGCCCAGGCTACGAGCGATTCATAGAAAAACTAAAACACATTTAATACGTAGCTACGTAAGTTCATTATGCAACAAACCCTCAGACCAAACTGATCAAAAGCTTACCCATTTGATTACCAATCTCTAAAAAAAAATGTGCGAGCGAGACAGCATGCTCCACGTAAGAACCTCCTCAGTCCTAACCTAGAAAATAACAATAGAAAACCATTGTTATTTTCAAAGTCAGTCAGTCACTTAAGTAGGGGTTTCAGTAACATATCTTTTTACTGCACGGAGTCCCTGGACGAGTTTAGGTGAACATGGCTGCGTTCCTATTATATATATATATATATATATATGATAACATAAATAAATAAAAATATTTCCTTCTTGTTTAACTTCCTCAGTCCAGACCTTGAAATAACAATGGTTTTCTATTGTTATTTTCAAGGTCAAGACTGAAGAGGTCTTTCCCTTTCCTGAAGATCCCTTTATTAAAGCCAGCGTTTCCCAACGTGTGCGCCGCAGGGCACGAGACTACACCGCTCCTCATTTTTTTATTATCATTTCTGATTTTAACATTAACATTATTATCATTTCTGTCCGGGAAGTCTCTCAAAGACAGTCTCTCATACACAACACGGGAGCAAACTAAAGTCATGGAAGTTACAGAGACCGTACGATAAATGAAGTGGAAATGGGCAGGTCATGTGGCGAGGTTAACTGACGACAGATGGACGAGAAAAGTCACAGAATGGTTTCCGCGAGGCCATATAAGAAGACGAGGCAGACCTAAAAAGAGATGGTCAGGCAGCATAGTGGTTGGCGCAATAGAGCATGGGAGAGCGCAGCCAGATATAGGGACCTCTGGGCTTATCTGGAGTAGGCCTTGACCCGTAGATTTTAATTTAAAGTTTAACTTTTTACTATTAGTTAAAATAAGGAAAATATCTACATTTTTTGAGAATTTTAATATTTTTATACATGCCCCTAAGTCTTCTTTATTCTTTATCATTTCTGTGCAGTCCACCTTTACCTTTCAGTTGCAATGTTACCCTAACATAACGAGAAAGAGTGCACCCATGTAAATTTTGTGCTGTCATTCATACAACAATATCGTCTCGAGCGCCCGTGAGAAAATATACTAAGCCTGTAGATGCACAGCGAGCTGGCTAAAGTTTGAGAACCCCTGTCTAGGCTGCCTAACCACCATATGGTTGTATAGAAAAGGCCATTTTGGTCTCAAATTTCTCTGATAAGTATATTTTTTCATTACACTTTTGAAATGTAGTATCAACTGCATTAAATACGCAATCCCGCAAAGATATTACAACTATTTTATATGTACCTGCTAGTGATATTATCTCTGGTCAATTCTCAAAACCCAAGTTAATACACCGACATTTTAAATTCGTCAAACATACCGAACTTTAACATTCGCGTTTTCATTTAAATATTCATTACAAACAATAAATACTATACATTAAAAATGCAGACAACAGACAACATTTTATGTAGATTGAATAAATATTTTATGGGACTAGAAATGGGGACGATATTATACTGTCCGTCTTACGACTCAAGCCTTGATTTCAAACAAAATTTCCTACAAGACCGTCAATAAATTCGATCATTCATTCAATCATTGTAATCATCGACATTTCCGCCGAAGTGTCGTCCTGGCACGAAATAGGCAAAAGTTTCAATTGAATTGAATTCGCTTAGTCATTTTTACACACTTAATTTAATTTTGTAGTGATGGCTTCCTTAAAACCAATGTCTGAGTAACGAAATTAATTCATATTATCCTCCGATACATGCTCCTGCCATCGCATCGGCTTCGTTCTCATACGAAAAATGCTGATAAGCCTGCATATCTAATGATTGGAATGATAATTCTGCAAACATGTATTCTAGACTACATGTATTAGATTTAAGGTGATTTGAGAAAAGATGGTCAGAGTGGAGCTTTTATTTTCGCTGCCTTTTTCTCCACTACATTCGGTCCCAAGGCAGCGGCTAACACTAACATTATAGTCCATTGACATTCAACCAACACAATGTAAATTCTTTACTTTGAAATTAGTCTCTGATTTCTGGTTTACAGCATGTGATACTACAAAATAATATAACGGAGTTCTATAAAATCGTCCCCAAGTCCAGAAACATGCACGTCACATATGTTGGCAGCTAGAAATCGAATGTAGTTAGTTTCCTTTAAAGTTTGACCTTGAAAATAATCATGGTTTTCTATTGTTACTCGTATTTTCAAGGACAGGACTGAAGAGGTTAATGACCAACGCTTTTAGCTAGATCACGCCTAACAGTATCATTTGAAGAAAATAACTGGACAACTGTTTGCTTCTCGCTTTTACGATAAAGCCGTTAATATTGTGTGAGATCATCACCATCATCATCATCAACCCATTATGTCCCCACCGACGGGCACCGGTCTCCGCCCTGAGGAAGGTGAAATATAGATAATGTGATTGTGTCAGATATAGATAATTTAATATTTTCAGGGTTTCGCACACAAGGGGTAAGGGACCCCATTTCTAGGTCAATATTTTAATGTTTAATAAAAAATAAATAGTTTTTAGACGAAATATAATCTTGTACTAGCTTTTTAGCTCTAATTAATATGAACGATATTTCTGGGTGACAGGAAAGTAGAAAATAGATGCGATCGAGCGAAGTATTTTGGGCGTCAGGAGGGTAGACCGTGTCGGAAATACCATACTACGCACCAAATCCCGAATAATCGACGTGGGCGTCCAGACGGCGAAATTAAAGTGGAGCTGGGCTGGTCATGCCAGTCGAATGAATTCGGTTAGGTGGGCGAGACTCGCCACCGAATGGGTGCCACAAGACGGACATCGAAGTCGAAGGCCTAGAAGACGGTGGAGAGACGAGACATCTGCCGGAGTAGTCTGAGCTGTCCCAAGACTAAAAACTCTGGACTGCACTGGGGGAGGCCTTTGCCCAGCAGTGGGACACAACAATAGAGGCTACGTAAAAAAAGAAAGGCAAATAGTAATTAACTGTTTGGGACGCCTCCTCTAGTTAGTACAATGGCACCAAGCTACTATAAGATGCGCGCGTCTTGTAGTAAAGGAAACTATCGATTCGATGTTGTAGCTCCCAACATGTAGTGGTGCAGGTAATTTATACACAACAAACATTTCATAATTTATCTATCCGCGAAACAATGACGATATTAAGCACACATATACAAATACATAAACAGATTGTATTTGGTACGAAGAAAGACTAATACTTATGAAAAAAAAAAACTTTTTGGGAGTGAAATTCGAAAACTTATATTTTAAGTAACAAAAATAAAAAAGTTCGTAACCTAATTTTAAATTTAAAACGCACTTTTTGTTTTTTTTTTTTTAATATATTAAAATGATGGATATACAAAGATTTGTCTATATAGTTTTTTTTATACATTATTTACATAAATATGTACATTTACCACACATAAGAAAGCTGTTTCTATGTACAAACGTGGGATTGTTTCTATGCGAACTAAACTTTAAGTCTAAGTGTATATTCTAAGGGGATTTCCCGCTTTATTACAGTTCTGTAGGTGCGTTTTCAACATACATGACAAGCAATAGATAGGTACAATTATTTTACAGTATTTACTATGATTCCTTAGTTAAAAGTATTCACTTAGAACATTTCACTGGTCGCTAATATTTGGATTTTTTATCCAATTTGTGACCTAGACATTTCGGTTGCGCGAGGCACATGTGACAACCGACACAATTGAAAGAAAATATCAAAACAAACAATCAATAAACATTCTTGATTTTTCTTAATATTTATACAATTTTAAAAATTCAGAAAAAATATATAAACAATCAAATTCTCTTTAGATTTCGCAGTAATCTAGTGTAGTAGAAACAGTGCCAAATTTTACCTAAATTTCTATGTTAACAGCTGCAGTTTCATGTACTTTCATTAGACGTATCTATCGTGAAAATATGCGATGAGCCAAAGCCACCTTTATTACCTTAGCAATAGCAGCCGAATCTCATCGCCCACGTTCAGGATGTAGTTCTTAGCTACAGGATATGTCAATTTGAAAAAAATGCATCCGAATTGAACGGACGGATCCACTACATCGTTGGTCTAGCGGTAACACTCTTGGATGCCAAAACAGAGGTTGTCAGTTCGATTTCCGCTAAGCAATGATTTTGCCAAATCGTGTTTTTATAAATAACACAGTCAGTGTTATTCATGGAACCGAAGTAATACATGATTGATGAGCTCTCTACCCTAAGCCTCACAGAGGATTTTAATCCGTTGTGATGCATGGAGATTGTCTTAGTCGTGACCTTGAAAATAACATTTGGTTTTAAATTGTTATTTTTAAACAAACCTAAAGTCCGTTTTTTAATTCTACATAAAAAATGTAGGTTTACTCGGTATTTTTTTTACCGTGAATAGAAGACTCATGTGACCAAAATCCTTATGACATCAGACATTAAAATTTTATTACTCACTAGCTTTCGCCCGCGACTTCGTCCGCGTGGACTTTAGTTCAAAATGTTGCAACCCCGTTCACTCCCGTTAAGGGTTAAATTTAGAAAAACCGTGAAACACGTGTTCAATCAATTGTGTTGAAGAGTATTTATTTCAAGTTTCAAGAAAATCTGACAACATTTTTTTATACCTCCATACAAACTTTAACACCGCCGTTTACCCCTTTAGAGGGTGAGTTTAAAAAAATGCTTTCTTAGTGCTCCCCTAGGCTCCCTAAGGAACTCCCATGCCAAATTTCAACCCCCTAGGTTCAGTAGTTTGGGCTCTGCGTTGATTCTAAGTCAGTCAGTCAGCTTCTCCTTTTATATATATAGATAGAAGATATATAGAATAAGAGCAAAGTAAACAAAAACACCTACGTAGCACACACAATTTTTCCTTGGAAGTAAAATGGGGTTATTTGCTTTTTACGTACTAGCAACACTCAGACATTGACGGCCTTTGAGTTGATATTGATGTGTCAACGTGACAGTTATTTTTTTGCGTTGAATTAAAAAACAGACTTTAAACACCGGCCGGACTCTTTCAACAAAAATGAATCCGGACAAGTAAGTGAATCCGGAATAAAGTTAATAATGTTATTTTCAAGGTCCGGGCTGTCCTCACTCCTAAAATTAAGTGAGATACCATTGCTTAGATACACACCCAAACACTGTTTCAACTCAATACCAAGAGCATTTTGAAGGTGTATAATATTTTCAGACAGCATTCAAACCTCGTCGCCCAAGTCCTGGACGCAGTTCTCCGAAATAGGCACGAACCAGTCGTCGATCTGCACCAGTAAGATACTTTTGTCGACGTGAGAGCGCAGTTTCGGCTCGCGGTGGTTCGGCGTCCATTTGTGCACCACCTGCGCGAGAGACGACGTGTCTTCAAGGTTACACAGCAATGGGTTTTGTGCACTGACAGTCTGGTAAATTCACTATATTATGTACACTTTATTTCTCAATTTTATTTGTCTTAAGGGACCGTCAATCACGTGATTCTTTTAGAAGGTTTTGACTAACGCAAGTCACATGAGATAAGCAACGTTGGTGGGTCAAACGAAAGTCATATATTTAATCGAAAAAGTAGGCGGAATCAATAGTTTTTATTTATGATTACAGGAATCAAGGTGCAAAGTCATTAAATTTCAGTTTAGAATAAATTATTTAGTTAAAACATTTACGATTTATCTTATTATGTACAAATAAAGAACTTTATAAATCAAATTATTGATTTACAAAAGACATACATACATTCGACGAAATATTAGGGGATTTAATGCGAAGGGCAAGAAAAAAGTACCCGAAACCGGGATGCCTGCATGCAGCGAACTAATAAATGTCGATAAGCAAAAGTGTCTGCCTACTGCCTCTGCCTACCCCTCTGGGATACAGGCGTGAGCTTATGTATGTAAGTACATACGAAATAAAGATAGAAAATTTAGAAATATTTAGGTAATGGTACACTGCGCTGGCGATAAATGATAAGATAAGATAAGAATATTCTTTATTGTACCAGGAAAAACAAAGCTGCGGTGTGTAGAAGATGGAATGGCCAAAGATTGGCGATATTTAAACAAAACATGACAAAACTTAGAAACTAGTTAGCCAATCACAAACAAATAAAATAATTTACACTAATAAAAGAATAATACGGTATTTGACACAATCAACAAAAAAATAATTGAGATGCTCGATTAAAACAAAAATTACAAAATGATTCGGAAAATGTATTTCTTTTAATCATTTACTAGTTATTACAATTTTTAAATAGATGAAACATAAAAAGAGTGCTCTGAAATATAACGTCGCAAGCAAGTATTTTCATACAGAATTCCGTTTTAAAAGTAACTCATTTGACATTTTGTCAAATACCCAATTGTCCAATCTGCAAGTCCGCGGGCTCGCGCGGGGGAGAAGGCGCGGGGAGCCCGTCCTTCATCAGTTCCCTTTAGCACTTCAGATCTTTGTTGGCACTAACCCGATACAACACGAGAGACGATAGGGTGACAAGCACGGTAGGTTGTCGAAAATGGCTGCAAGCAGCAGCAAAACGAAAAATCTGTTGCCTCGACAATGGTTCGGCATTAAAATGAGAAAAAGACTTTGCTTAATTCCGCCAATATCCCACAAGCATTAAGCGGCTAGTTAATGCACCGCCCTCCCTCCCACTTTTTCAAGCAGAAGAAAAGTGGGAAAGAGGGGTGTGCATTAACTAACCGCATGGTGCTTGTGGGATATTGGATTGGCGGAATTTAGCAAAGTAATACGCTACTTGCCTCGTATCAAATTTGACGCGATAAATGGATATTTCCTGTAGTATCTAACGTAAGAAACCGAAATATATTGACTTTGCTAAGTAAATATACAGGATGGCTGCGAAATTTGCAAATTAAAAAAATATTTTTCGCTTTTAAATCGGAACGGTGAAAACACTATCCGCCATCTTGAAAGCACCTTTGGTTGTAAACAAACATCTGTCAGTCGTGCGTGCGTAGGTTCTATTGTGACTCATACTTCTTTCGTGGCACGAACTCTACCTATGTTGAATGTCAAACTTTGTTTATAAACGTAGAGGACTTCAAACCACAGACAAAAATGGCGGACCGCGTTTTTGGCTGTTTAGCAAAGCAACGTTTTAAAATAATGTTTTTGTTGCTTTTAGGTCCAGAAAAAAATATACTAAAATATTTTTTGGTCTAATGGAAGAGATATTTAGCATTTAAGACATACTTGAAAAAAGAGTTAAGTAGCGCATTTTGTCATTTCAATGCTATTATGGACTTACGCAAAGTAATGGTCAGAGTGGAGTTTTTTTTCGCTGCCTTTTTCTCCACTACAGACGTCCCTAAGGCAGCGGCTAACATTATACATAACTGTATGTACATTGACATTCAACAAGCAGAATGTAAATTCTTTACGTTGAAATAAAAATTTTTGATTTTTTTTTTTAATTTTAACGCCTGATTCTATGCAATGGTTTGACATTTCACTTACCAGGCCGTCCATTCCAGCAAGCGGCACCCACGCCCCCCAATGGTTCCTTCCTCCACGTTCCCTCTGGTATTCTGAAGGCCACTGCACGTCGATCCTCCGCCCCAGATTTATACAGTCATACACTCCCAACGGCTCCACTATCAACACTTTGCTGCCAACACTGACATTCGCCCTCAGCTCGCTACGGCCCGAGTCCGAGCGCTTGACTTTCGTCTTTATCTCCTTGGGTTTGGAGTCCTTTTTGGTGTCTTTCTTGAGGTTGTTCTCTTTGGAGGACAGGTCGGAGTAGTGGGTCTCCTTTGTGTCAGGTTTCTCTATGTAGCGGCCGGTTAATTCTCTGTAGCTTTCGCGCTCGTGTCTTATCTCCTTGCTGGGTTTGGAGAGGTCCTTGGAGGTGCCCTCGTTTAGGAAGTACCTGTGGGTAAGGAGGCTGGTCAGATTGAGAAGCCCTGATAGTATGCTGGTGTATTGGCGGTGGTTCTTTAGAACAGTGTTCCCAAGTGTGCTGTGTTCGCGGTACACTACGGCAATCATCAGATCAGGGCCTAAATAGGCTATTTGACGATGTGAAAAATAGTACATTGTTCACCGAGAGGAGAAAGTGACCGATTACCGTCGAGGGTGTCGTTTGAAGCCCGAGCCGTAGGCGAGGGCTTTAAAACACCTGAGATCGGGAATCGCAGTTTCTCTCGAGTGATACATAGTGCTTTATACTACACCTACAAGGAAAATAAAAAACGAAATCTTTACTAATTGAAATTTATATTGAAATTGTTGCTAGTGGCCAGTGTCATTTTGCGAACTTGGAGATAAAAACTCACTGTAAAAACTTTTTGGCTTTTGATATTTAGGTTACCGGCGCATAGTCTTACCCAAAATTAAAAAAGAAAAACCACGTAAGAAATGGATTTTCATACACTTTTCTCTCCCGCTCAGATGCGTTTTCTCCCCGCATATTTGTTCGATATGCAATGACGTACTTTCTACCGTAAATTTGATAAAGTATCAAGGTACTTTCCAAACAGGTGTAGTATAAAAGAGTATTATTCATACGTCTTCGTATAAATTATGAGTCTTAAAACCGCTTAAAGACATTCTAACTAAACAACAATTATTCTTTGTAAATAAAACACGAGATAAATTTTGACAATTATGTATCTGCAGCCATTCTATCGAAAACGGGCTGGATTGGCCGATTCTATGATGACGTCACATGCCAGTAAAATGGCGTCGTCATTCATACGTTCTAACGTCCATTCGTTGGTTTACCGGGACGTGACGTCATAATTCCTGTGCGACGCCATATTGCCGTTTTGGGGGCTTATTTCAAAAGTAAATTTTCGTTTGCCTTTTTTAGAAGAACTACACGAAAGAATTTAAAATTACATACCTATTTCTGAGGACTCCATTAACACTAACAAAAATAAGAGATGATTTTCAGAAATCTGTCAAATATGAAATGACATCTGCATGAACGCGGCGATTTCATTTTTCAGATTGGCGCGCACACGTACCAATCCTTTTTGGCGTCAACGGTATAAAAAATGCTTGGTTTGTTGGGCGTGTGTCGTCTGGTAAATGCTTGGTAAGTTGGGCGTGTGACGTATGGTAAATGCTTGGTAAGTTGGGCGTGTGACGTCTGGTAAAGGCTTGGTAAGTTGGGCGTGTGACGTCTGGTAAAGGCTTGGTAAGATGGGCTTGTGACGTCTGGTAAATGCTTGGTAAATCGTGTGACCTCTAGTAAATTCATGATGTGTATTCTAATCAAGATTTTCAAGAACAACTAGTTACGTTTAAATGCATTATCATCGGTCAGGCAGGTAACCTCTAGTAAATGCATAGTGTGTATTAGTAAGTCCGACAAGTCTTAGTGACCTCTAGCAAATGCATGCTGTGTACATATTAGTAAGTCCGGCGGGTGACCCGTAGTTATCGTACAGTGTGAATTAGTAGGTTAGCTGGGGGACCTATAAACGCATGGTGTGTATTAGTAAGTCAGGCGGGTGACTTCAAACACATGGTGTGTATTAGTAAGTCAGGCGGGTGACTTCAAACACATGGTGTGTATTAGTAAGTCAGGCAGGTAGCCTCTAGTAAACGCATAGTGTGAATTAATAAGTCAGGCGGGCGACCTCTAATCGCATGGTGTGTATTAGTAAGTCAGGTGGGTGCACTCTAGTGAACGCAGGGTCTGTATTGTGGTCAAGTAAACGCATGGTGTGTATTAGTAAGTACGACAAGTGACCTCTAGTAAATGCACGCTGTGTATTAGTAAGTCCGGCGGGTGACCTGGGCCCTTAGTGCGAGTTTTTTCATTCACTTTCGATAGCGAGAGCGTTTGCAATTTGTACAGGAGTGACAGAGAGACAAATAGGTGACGCGCTTTGTCACTCCTATAGAATAGGAGTTTACGTTAACGCGATCGAGTAGTTAAAAAAACTCGCACTAAGCACACTGTAGTAAACGCGTGGTGTGTATTAGTAAGTCAGGCGGGTGCCTTCTAGTAAACGCAAGGTGTGTATCCTGGTGAAGCAATCGCGTGGTGTATATCCTGGCGAAGTGATCGCGTGGTGTGTATTAGCAAGTCAGGCGGGTGCCTTCTAGTAAACGCAAGGTGTGTATCCTGGTGAAGTAATCGCGTGGTGTATATCCTGGCGAAGTGATCGCGCGGTGTGTATTAGCAAGTCAGGCGGGTGCCTTCTAGTAAACGCAAGGTGTGTATCCTGGTGAAGTAATCGCGTGGTGTATATCCTGGCGAAGTGATCGCGCGGTGTGTATTAGCAAGTCAGGCGGGTGCCTTCTAGTAAACGCAAGGTGTGTATCCTGGTGAAGTAATCGCGTGGTGTATATCCTGGCGAAGTGATCGCGTGGTGTGTATTAGCAAGTCAGGCGGGTGACCTCTGGAAGGGCGCTTGCCTGCTGGCCGAGCGGTTGGCGATGATCTTGCAGTCGGGCAGCGACAGGTCCCCGCTGCCGGACAGCGCTAGCTCCTCCAGCGAGCTATCCGGCGTCGGCGGCCGGACTTGCGCTATCTGCCGACCGGAACGATGGACATACATAAGATAAGATAAGATAAGAATATTCTTTATTGTACCAGGAAAAACATTAATACAGAACATTAACAATAGGATGCAGTACAAGAGGCGGCCTTATTGCTTAAAGCAATTTCTTCCAGGCAACCGACGATGGAAAGTTGCTGACGGAAAAGAGAGAGACGGGTAGTCAGTGCAAAGTACATAGTTAGGTAGTTAGGCTGACATTCAGAGACGAATCCTAAGTTCACGCTTAGATCAGTCTTAGCAAAATATACTAAAGTCGTGCTTAGTAAAGCGCCGTAATTTTCGTATTCACAGTACTTAAGAAGGTCATCTATATTGTCTATCATTTTTTAGTGATTACCAGCTCTTACCGGTTTTTAAAATTTGACATTGCTACAAGAGAGCAGGACAACATCATACAATTTTATATATGTCAGAGTGAATAAAAAAATCCCACAGATAATGCTCGTAGAACATCTGTGAAATGACGTTTGGAGTAGTCTGTGAACAAAAGGCTTAGAAGTGACAGTTCTAAGTTCACGTAAAGTCACCGATATTGACTACTTACACTTAGCTAAGCACCATTTCATACTAAACTTGCTAAGATTCGATTCTGAATACGAAATGTTTTTAAGTACGTGATTTTGACATTTCTGAGACCAGTCTTTGCTTAGTTTTCGTCTCTGAATATCAGCCTAAAGTTTGACTTAGGATTTCCGCACTCGGCCTCATAGTTGGGCCATTGTACGTAGCAGGGCTGTGAGCTTACTCCAGCCAGCCTATCTCTTTCCAGAAAGCCAGCAGTGCTCTGATGTCATTGCAGGCCTCCTGAAGGGTTCCCAATTTCCCAATGGTGGCGGTCCGTTGTTTCTCCACGCCTTCGCAGTAGATGGACATATTCATATTAATTTATTCAGTTTTTATAACAACATCGTCACACTTAGAAATACAAGATCTAAGCAGATGCTTAGCTTAACACCTTGATGGCCTGCGCGGACGACGGACTTTTCTCCGCGGACTTTTTTATCCGCTAAAATAGATCGCTTACAACTGTATCGAGTAACGCAAACGAGGGATTAAAAGTGCCGCGTACTAAAAATCCGCCGAATAACCGAGGACATGCAGGGAGCGGACCGGACTAAAGTACGCGGGAATCCCCGAAAAAAATAGAACTCGTGTGATTAGGCGAAGCAACGCACACGGCGGACTTTAGTCCGTATTGAAATATAAAGGGATGGACCGTGTATTTCGCACGCCCGTGTGCGTTGAGTTCGCGGGGAGGACTTTTATTCGCGGAGCGTACTCTTTTCTCCGCCGTGGAGAAAAGTCCGTCGTCTGCGCGAGCCATTACAGTGGGGACTGTTCGTTCGTATGGGGATACGAAAGTCTGAAAGTCACTGGTAAGTCCAAAGTAGTTGAAGTCGAAGTTTGCATGCCACCGTGAGCCCAATGTGGTACCACGGACTTGACAGTAAAGTCAGACGTGACGCCATATTGGGCCCACTGGACTATGAACGTGTTAAATAACATAAAATGATTGTAATAATAAATAAATTAAAATCAATAATAATAATCTATCAAAATATTTAATAATACATCATCATAACCCATTATGTCCCCACCGAGGGCCACGGGTCTCTTCCCTGAGGAAGGTATAGGCCATACTCCACCACGAAAATACAATAATACATCATCGATAATAAATAAATGTCAATTCGTTTGTTCGTCCAGATATTCAACAACAGAATAGTACCTAAGCTTTTTCATAAACATAGGCATTTTGATAGAGGCTTGATAGAGACATTGCTTCTGGCCCCACACTAGGATAACCTGTGTCGTGGGTACCAGACACAGGGACATCACAAACATGTAAACTTCCATGTTTTAGGAAGGTCGAAGGTTAGATCGATCTAGTTAAGCGCTAGCGGTCATAATGTACCTTATTATGTTATCAAATTATGTCCCGGATTAGCTAACCCTAAAGAGTAAGTACATATTTACAATCTAATATAAGATACGTAAATGTAAACTGCATGAGTAGGTACAAATAAAAAAAAAAAGTTTTATTTTATTTTTATTATTTCATGACCTGGGGTTTTTTGTCCCCAGTCGGGATTCGAACCCGGGACTTCTCGCATGGTAGGCAGATGCACTACGCCACATAAGTCGTCGAAAATGTAAATAAAACTTAAATTACCTTAGCGCTAACAGCTCTTCGCGGTTGGTCCCGCCAAGTTCCGTCCCAGCCACACGAAGCGTGCTGTAATACAACACCATTACTGATTATTTTTGAAGCATCGACGGGTTTTTGAGGTAAATAATGAAATGTTATAATATACTAGATGGAAATCCGGCTTTGTCGGCTAAAATGTAGTCTCATAATGATATTCCACCCGGTATCGACCAAATATTTTTGTTCAGCATTTAATTTTTGGTATTTTTCACATCCATTTGCTCTTTGATTTCAACAAATTAGACTTTAGAGTTCACAATGGACACCTTTGACACGTGATGACGTGATCATAATCATCAACCCATTATGTCCCCACCGAGGGGCACGGGTTTTTTCCCTAAGGAAGAGACCCGTGCCACTCCACCACGGGGGCCAAGTCCGGATTGGTGGAGGCTTGTAAGACTAGTGGCTGGTCTTACTGTCAGAGGTTTTCAAGCCGCCCTAAGGCCTCTGACTTAACGACTATCATCTATCGACAACGGCAGCCGGCACCAAGTGCTTAAATGTGCCTTGCGGAGCACGGAACTGCTCGGAAAAATGCCGCTGGTGGTCATTGACTATATGGTGACCCATCCACGCACTGAACGCGCCTTATGTTGTTCCGTGATCGTTTAAGATCACTCAGTCGGCCGGGGCGACGAGCGATTCAATAGCGAAATTGCAAGACAATAAATAGATGTAACAATATTTGAGGGGTATAAAAGCAAACTCAAATCTGTCCACTTTTTGAATATTTTAACCTGTGAATGTAGTTTAGTTTATACCAGCGTATATTCGAATGTTATAAGCATTTTAAATCAGCTTTTGAGTACATTTCTTAGACTTTATTTTAATTCCTTAAATAAACAAACTTTTTCTATGACCGCTGTTGACTAACAAAACCGAATTTTGCTTATTTATAACTCAGTTTTACACTTCATGGACAGAGTCGGCTTTGCTTTTACACCCCTCATTTATGCTTAGGGGCTATCCATGAATTACGTCACACGGATTTTTTTACCCCTCCCCCCGTCCTTGTCACGGATGGTCACATTTGTGAGACTCCCCCTCCCTCCCTAGTGTGACGTCACATATTTTTCAATTTTACATGTAGATTTCTATTGAATTGAAACAGCAGTTCCGAAATTAGTTTTATTTCCGATAGAGTTGCAAATGTTTTTGTTTTTTTTTGTTGATAGTTCAAGGTTCGTGTTTTAAAACTTAGATTATAATAGATTTTGAAATGTGACATCACGAAATGTAGGATCCCTCCCACCCCTTGTCACACAATGTCACACTTCGTCGACCCCTCCCTCCCTCTTAAAGTGTGACGTAATTTGAATCGGTAGTTTCAGAAAGAACATTAGTCCAAATTTTGTGTGATTGACTTATTGTTGTCTATGGTATCCTTGAGGGTAGATCTACAGATCCCTATAGAAAGTATATTAGTCTAATGAATATCAGTTGAACCACGTGTACGTACTACGTCTCAGTAGACGCAGAAACAACACTAGTGCCACTGAGGGGTCAGTTTTTTATGTCTCCTGAAAAGAAAGCAGATTGTGACTAATGTTCTTTCTGAAACTACCGATTCATTTATGAAGAAGAAGAAGAAGAAGAAGAAGAAAAAATTATTATAACAAAAAAACGCACGCCACAAAACAAAATAAATCCAAAAATTAAACCATAAAATTAGTACAAAACAAAGAATCAGAAGATAACAGGAGGAAGATAAAGATCACGGCGTGTCACTGCTGTTATAAATGGCAGCAGACTCAGCATTATGCTGAAGGACAAGCCTTCAGCGCTGATTTTCAGTCAGTGCCAATGGATTTTTCTTTTCACTATCTGCGATCAATTTTGAAAATTATAAGCAGATTTTCTCTAAGATTCATTTATTTGTGAGAGATGTGGGCCCTCTGGCCTTAACTCTCTTATTTAGTCACTAATTTATATTTATTCAAATTGTTTTTATCGTCAGGAATGGATGGTTTACTCGTATAGGTGGGTTATTCCCGGGGCCCCAAAACCATGTGTCTTTTTAGACGCTTTACATGACCACTAGTGTCAGTAAGATCAGAAGCCAGTTTATTAATATGTTGTTTAAGTGTTGCTTCGTAACATTCTCTAGCATTGTTTATTTCCTCCTTAATTGTCGGAACTTTCAGATATTCGTGTATTTCTGATACTCTCGTGAACCATGGTGCATTAGCAATCGTACGAAGGACACCATTTTGGAATCGTTGGAGTATCTCATCATCACATCATCATATGAGTGCTAATGGATGGCCCCTTACCTGCGGGTCGGCGCCGGAGTCGGCCAGCAGCCGGAAGGAGGCGGGGCGCGCGCGCCGCGGCCGGCTTCGCGCGCCCGGCTGCGAGGGAATCACAAATCAGAAACTTATTCCAACGTAAAGAATTTACATTCCGCTTGTTGAACGTACAAGCGGTGGTGGCGTAGTGGGGTTGACCCTTGCTTCTCGATCATGAGGGTCTGGGTTCGAACCACGCATGTACCAATGACTTTTAGTTACGTACATTTGTTTGTACAGCAACACCATTCGCTGATAAATTGTGCCCGGATAACGGCGACAGGCTTGCCACTTGTCACGTTTGGGACCTAATAAACTCGGCAAAACGTGGGTCCAGTTCTAGAGACTGGTGCCTCTGCCTACCCCTTCGGGGATAACGGGCGTGAGTTTATTTATTATTTTATATTTATAGAATGTCTGCGTCGAAAAAAAATCTGCGTCGAATGCGCTTACTCCCGCGGCTCTACGATGACTTTCTTGTTTTTTTTTTAAGTAAGATGGCATTCAAAAGTCATTTTGGGCCAAAATGTCGCTTATGCCCTATTACCTTTTAACCGTCGATATATATCATGGCGGCTTTTGACAAAAGAAATGAAAGGAAGCCGACGCGGCGCAAACACGCCAGTGAATTTGGCTCGCAGCTCGTCTCATTCTACTATTATGTAGATCACGCAATTAAAGAGGTAAATCGATCAGTATTTTAGAATAGATTTATAAGGAAACGATCCTGCATCACTTAGGTAGGTACCTATTCTAAATACCGGTGGAGATGAATATTCTGAGGACACTTCGAGTGATGAAGAGTAGTGTTTTATTTTGTGCTTCATTATATATTTTGTGTACCATGTTTTTTTTCTATTTAAAGTGTTTTGGCCGTCTAAGTTATATTATTGAAATAAATATTATTATTCTAAAACCAAGATTGCCTTCGTGTGTACCGACACTATCTAAGCGAACGGACTTTACATAAAATTATAATGTTAGCCGCTGCCTTAGGGCCGAATGTAGTGGAGAAAAAGGCAGCAAAAAAACTCCACTCTGACCATCTTTTCTCGAAACATCTTAAATCTAATACGAAGTTTGGTAGGTACGAATGTCCATCTACCTAAGAATGTCAAAATTCAAGACCCATGAGTGCAATCAATACTTGCAATGTCAAACATTATTTGATATTCTTAAACAAGTATGAAAACGCCAATGCTGCGGCCAGACACACGGACGGCACCTATTCACGAGCATAACGCAGGGGTCAGCCATCGCCAGTCTCAACCATATTTGAGGGAAATAGGCGACCCGGCCACCGCGCCACCATTCGCATGGCCTTTGGCAAACTTGTGTGATAAAGTGTGATAATCTCACGGTTCATCATAACATAACATAACATTTACATAGAAACACATACATTGCTTCTGGCCCCACACTAGGATACCCTGTGACGTAGGAACCAGAAACAGCGACGTCACAAACATGTAAACATCAAAGACTTGGGTTTCTTTTTTTTTTGTCCCCAGCCGGGATTCAAACCCGGGACCTCTCGCATGGTAGTCAGATGCGCTAACCGCTGCGCCACAGAGGTCGTCAACCCATTATGTCCCCACCGAGGGGCACGGGTCTCTTCCCTGAGGAAGGTATAGGCCATACTCCACCACGGGGGCCAAGTCCGGATAATCATAAAGGTAACATGTACTCCGGATCAACTACTTGATTGACCTCGGAAACAACACTATTTTATACTTTCTTTCGGAGCAAAATATTCTAAAGTAGAATCCTGGGCGCAGCGAAAAAAAAAACAAAACAACCGCCATGTAAAATCCGACTTGGCTTAGAATATAACATAACAAGCAAACCAAAAAATATAAACTTAACAAAAAACGATTATAACTAAGGCCTGATTTACATTTAGGTACTTTATTTTCATGCTTTTTTAGCATGCTTTCCACAGAGTTAGAATAGAATAGAGACGCCAATTCATTTTATAAGTACATAAGCCAATAATAAATCCATGGTTGGTTGTATACTATGATTTTAGGATTTTTTTAAAGTACTTGTATAATTTATAGTGCTTAATAAAAGCTATGAATGGGCATACATTTTTGCTGTGTTTATTTTATTCAACCTCTATGGAAAGCATGCTAAAAAAGCAAGAAAATAAATCAAATCGTTGCTTTTCTTTCTCAAACACGTATTTTAAAGAAATACAACTTTTCAGAAGAGAAATAAAACTGTCTGTCTTTTTAAACTATGGAGTTTCGGTAAAAAATGAAATGTCATTTCTTACATGTGGACTATTAGCTATCATCATCATCATTCAGCCACAAGAAGACCACTGCTGGACATAGGCCTCCTCCTATTAGCTATGAATATAAGTAAAACTAAGATACTAATATTTTTTAGCTTTAGTATAGACGCATTTTTTTGAGATAAGAGTTTGCTGCATTTTTTTAAGATACGAGTTTGAGAAAGTAAGGCAACGAAATGTAAACCAGGCCTAAGGATTAAAAAGAAAACCCAATGAACTAGAGTCTGTTTTTTCATTCAATAAAAAAATAAATATTGTCACGTTGACATCTCCATACAATTCTTAGGCTGTCAATGTCTGAATGTTGCTAGTACATAAAAACCAAATAACCCCATTTTGCTTCCAAGTTAAATTGTGTATGCTACGCAGGTGTTTTTTTTAGACTTTGCTCTTACGAGTAATTCAATTTTAATGTCTTTGATGTGATAAGGATTTTGGTCACATGAGTTTTCTATTCACGGCAAAAAAAAACTACCGAGTTAACCTGTAGCTTTTATAGATAGATAGATAGATAGATAATTCATTTATTTACATAAGACACACACGCGTATACAAAGCAAAGCAAAACACGTCTAACTACAAGTCACAGCACTAAAAAAAGCAGAAAAAAAATTAATAATAGTACATTAACACACATAACAAGCAGAGACACATAGAAAATTGGCCATACACGATGAGTAAGTGACCAACGCGGGTGTGGCAAATGTAAATGGGCTCCGACTCAGCATGTGCTGAAAGTTCCGGAAGAACTTCAGCGCTGATATTCTGCCGGTACCCTTTACCCTTTGTTACCTATAGCGGTAACACCGCGTCATTTTTTTTTGCATCGAATCTTAAAACGCAGTATAGAGGTCGCGCAGCACGCACCTGCCGCGCCGTGTCCTTGCTGGCGCTGCGCGCGCGCATGTTGCGTTCGCGCCGCGCCCCCCCCGCCGCCCCCGCCCCCCCCGCCGCCCCCGCCCCCCCCGCCGCCCCCGCCCCCCCCACCGCCCCACCCCCGGGGCGCTCCTCGCTGCGCCGGCGCTCAGTTTCCGTGGCGGTGCCGTACGCCGCTGGAATCACACTCTCTGTTAGGGGCCAATGTTAACGCTGGCACGAATCATCAGAACATAAAAAGAAGAAGTCAACCTGTCAGCTGGACGGACAGTGAAAAAACAACGAATTAGCATTACAAACTCGCAACGGAGCAACCGAACTTATTTCTTGTATTTTATTATTGTCTAATTAAAGCCAAAGTAGGAAAAACTTCCGTATTTCATTTGAACGAGAAGACCTGCGGCTTCAACAGCCAACCTTAAACCACGCTTTTTACACGGTAAATGAGGAGCAAACATTCAAACAGTGATTTGTCACATTTTCTGGAAAAATGAGCTGGCGACACCACTTTGTACAGTTGATTAAATACTCCATTTTTGCTTATTTAATTTCGTGCAAAACATTCTTTGTCACCTATGCTTTCATATTAAAAACTTCTGTTTCAAACAAGCAGTGTTTTCTCTAAGGCGCTAGGCGTTTTGAAGCGCGCGCTTTTGTAACGCGCGTTGTAAGAACTATGAGGTCCGATTGAAGTGTCGCGCTGTAAGCGCGCGTTTGCATGTGTACACTTCAATCGGACCTCATAGTTCTTACAACGCGCGTTACAAAAGCGCGCGCTTCACAACGCCTAGTGTGTACCCGCTCTAAAGGTCCGTTTCATTTTTCCATTTACCCAACAATCTAAGCTGGTGAACAAATCACTGTTTGAATGTTTGCTCCTCAAATATTCATACATACATAAGCTCACGCCTGTATCCCAGAGGGGTAGGGAGAGACCAGGGTCCCGGGTTCGAATCCCGGCTGGGGACAAAAAAAAAACCGCAGGTCTTGCATGTTTACATGTTTGTGATGCCGCTGTTTCTGGTTCCCACGAAACAGGGTATCCTATTGTGGGGCCAGAAGCCAGGCCAGTAGAGATACAGATCTTAGATCAGATAGTTTAGGCGCCAGTCTTTCCACCAATGTTTTTTCATCCAATCTTATCTCATCTAACGCAAATGCAAAGGCCAAATTAGGCCACAAAACAAGAGGCTATTTGACAGGTTTGTGAAAACCATCTCATCTTTTTTGTTGGTGTTCATTGAGTCCTCAGAAAGTGGCCATTTTAAATTCTTTCGTGTACTTCTAAAAAAAGCAAACGAAAATGTCATTTAGTTCGTTGCATAAACAGCAAATTTTGTAAAAAGGGGAGTGTTGCACAAGATCAGTGCGGCACACAAACACTTTTCTATTATGGAGCGACTACTTGGTCTTGGCACAGCCAGGTTTATATGCTCTTATGTAATCTTACGGAGATGCAAAAGCCAAAGTTAGGCCACAAAACACTCGATACAGTCATCATCATCATCAACCCACTATGTCCCCACCGAGGGGCACGGGTCTCTTCCCTGAGGAAGGTATGGGCCATACTCCACCACGGGGGCCAAGTCCGGATTGGTGGAGGCTTGTAAGACTAGTGGCTGGTCTTACTGTCAGAAGTTTTCAAGCTACCCTAAGGCCTCTGACTTGGCTTAACGACTGCCATCTATCGACGACAGCCGGCACAAACTGCTTAACGTGCCTTGCGAAGCACGGAATTGCCCGGAAAAATGCCACTAGCGTTAGTCATAGACGGTGACCCATCCATGGACTAAACGCGCCGTAGGTTGCTTAACTTTCGTGATCGTTTAGATCACTCAGAGAGCCCAGGCTACGAGCGATTCGATACAGTGGATGGAAAAAAAATACAGGAACCTGATAAGAATTTTCCTTTTCATTAACTGCAATGAACCATTTTAGTACGAACCAGCTTCCTCTTGCTGTGTATGGGAGTGTTCCCTCAGCAGCCCGGCTAAAGAAGCGAGCGTCGAAGATGTCGGCTTCCCAGCGCTGGCCAAACTGCCCCTTGTGCCAGCTGGAAGGAGAAACTTTCATAATGCATATGCATCTAATTTATTTACTTATTAGGTTCTACAGCACTCGCCGAGTTTACCCGGGGTCCTCGCCGACCGTTCTACAGTGGCATTCACCGAGTTCGGCCGGGGTTCTCGCCGACCGTTCTATAACGGAGTTTGCCGAGTTTAGCCGGGGTCCTCGCCGACCGTTCTATAGCGGTATTCGCCGAGTTTACCCGGGGTCCTCGCCTCCTATCCTACGCCAGCACTCACCGAGTTTACCCGGGGTCCTCGCCTCCTCGCCTCCTATCCTACGCCAGCACTCACCGAGTTTACCCGGGGTCCTCGCCTCCTCGCCTCCTATCCTACGCCAGCACTCACCGAGTTTACCCGGGGTCCTCGCCTCCTCGCCTCCTATCCTACGCCAGCACTCACCGAGTTTACCCGGGGTCCTCGCCTCCTATCCTACGCCAGCACTCACCGAGTTTACCCGGGGTCCTCGCCTCCTCGCCTCCTATCCTACGCCAGCACTCACCGAGTTTACCCGGCGTCCTCGCCTCCTATCCTACGCCAGCACTCACCGAGTTTACCCGGCGTCCTCGCCTCCTATCCTACGCCAGCACTCACCGAGTTTACCCGGCGTCCTCGCCTCCTATCCTACGCCAGCACTCACCGAGTTTACCCGGGGTTTTCGCCGACCATCCTACGCCAGCACTCACCGAGTTTACCCGGGGTCCTCCGGGGGGGCACTCACCGAGCGAGGCGCGGGACAGGTGCGCTGCGCTGCGCCTCGGCGAGGCGGGGTGCCTCGCGGCCCCGGCCTCGGCCGCGGCGGGGTGCCTCGCGGCCCCGGCCTCGGCCGCGGCGGGGTGCCTCGCGGCCCCGGCCTCGGCCGCGGCGGCCTCGCACGCGCCGCCACTGGAGCAACCCTCGCCGCAGCGGCGCCGGATCCTGCCGGCACGATTCAACAGTTGACACGACCGACAATAACTTATTTGATATGCTCGATTAAAAGAAAACTTACAAAATATTTCAGAATACGTACTTCTTTTAGTCAATTACTAGTTATTAAAATTTTTAAATAGATATATAACATAAAAAGAGTGCTCTGAAATATGACGTCAGAATCCGGTATTTTCATACAAAATTCAGTTTTAAAAGTAACTTATTTGACATTTTGTCAACTACGCAATTGAGACGCACGATAGTATGTATTAAAATTGGCTAAGTTTCTGAAAACCATCTCAGTTTCTTTGTTAATGTTTATTGAGTGCTCAGAAAGTGCTTTGAAAAATAAATAACAACCTATTCTCAGATATACCGAATATACATATTGAGACGCACAATAATATTAGAATAGGCTTTTTAACAAACTTCTGAAAACCATATCAGTTCCTTTGTTAGAGTTCATTGAGTGCTCAGAAAGTGTTAATTTTAAATTATTTCATGGATTTCTTCTAAAAAAATGGCAAATAATAAAAATTCACTTTTAAAATAAGCCGCCAAAACGCCATCTTGAGCAACATGGCGTCATGACGTCACAGGTCAGCCTGTCATGAATATCCGTAATTCATCTGTACATTAATTACATAATATCACTAATAGGCTATTTGACAGTGTGAAAAAAACAGTATGTAGGTGCTAGTTTATACATTTATGTTGTCTGTCTTCTGTGCAATAAACCTATTTTTGATTTTTTGATTTGATTTGAACTAAAAAAGCAATTATGATTTTAAATAGACTATACAATCTCACCGCCTCCAAAGATTCTTGGCCTCGCGCTCGATGGCGGCGACACTGAGCGGGCCACCCAGTAGAGAACAAAGCTGGTCCGAAGTATCCGCGTACGAAGTGGTGAGCGGGGACACGTAGATTGGATATCCGATGGGCTGGTCGCACGACGAGTTTATAATATTTCGGAGTGCCTGGGGAGAACGGGGTGGGACTATACTCAGTGGCGTAGCTACCTAGGGGCGAGGCGGGGCCGTGCCCCGGGGCCCTCAAGCTCAGGGGGCCCTCGTTAGAAATCTCGATCGAACTGAACTTTTGAAAATCTACTTTATCTTCATCATCAACCCATTATGTCCCCACCGAGGGGCACGGGTCTCTTCCCTGAGGAATGTATAGGCCATACTCCACCACGGGGGCCAAGTCCGGATTGGTGGAGGCTTGTAAGACTAGTGGCTGGTCTTACTGTCAGAAGTTTTCAAGCCGCCCTAAGGCCTCTGACTTGGCTTAACGACTGCCATCTATCGACGGCAGCCGGCACCAACTGCTTAACGTGCCTTGCGAAGCACGGAATCGCTCGGAAAAATGCCACTAGCGTTAGTCATAGACAGAAACCCATCCATGGACTGAACGCGCCGTATGTTGCTTAACCTTAGTGACCGTTTAAGATCACTCAGGCAGCCCAGGCTACGAGCGATTCTCCAGGCTACGAGCGATTCTTTACTTACCAAGTTGTAATGGTAAATTATTATGTTACTGTTTTTATTACCAACCCTGCAGTGCACAAAAAAGAACTGATGATAAAGTACTGATGATAAAGTTTTTTAAACTACTTGTATATTTTATATTTTTATTTGATAAAACCTAACCACTTTAGATAGCAGTGGGGCCCAATTTTTTTATTTGCCCCTGGGCCCTTGGTTACCTAGCTACGCCTCTGACTATACTCAGCCATTTTGTGCTGCTGCACCACACACGCACGCCATATTTTGGTGTCCTCAACTTTGTTGTGCAAACTCCTACTCTATATGTTTTTTCTTGTATCGTTTTAAGTTTTCGTTCTTGTATTATTTGATTTCATTTTTCAAAAGGTGTGTGTGTAAGAAGTTCAAATAAATTGTTTATCTAACTATCTATCTATATACTCTGATTTTTCATTTCTTGTAGCAAATTGACATTTGGTGGGTTGCCAGTTTTGGATTTTCGAGTACAATACAGTCTGTGAAGACTTGAACCAGGAGGCAGGGGATGGAAGGCGAGGAAGAAAGCTCGAGACGTGTGGTGCGGTCGGCGGTGTATTCGAGAAAGAGATACTTACAAACTAAACACTTCTATATATTGGTTTCGTACAAAAAAAGGCGACAATAGCGCCATCTAGCGGCATAATCCCGAACAAGCTATCACGCTGATGGTTGAATATAGATTGGGTTAGGAAATCATGGCGTGAAGTAGTTCGGGGAAACGCCACCAGATGGCGGTACCGATGCTGTCGTTAGACAGTCTGAGTGCTTATTACTGAGTTTTTTCATTCACTTTCGATAGCGAGAGCGTTTGCGATTTGCATAGGAGTGACAAAGCGCGCCACATAGTTGTCTCTTTGTCACTCCTATGGAAATCGCAAACGCTCTCGCTATCGAAAGTGAATGAAAAAACTCGGTATACGCACTCTCTTAGCTTTTAGAATATACCTCGGCTACTATCGGATAAACCGATTATATTGCAATAAGGTAAGGTTTATTTTGTATTGTGATTTATAACTTTACACAACTTTTCAAAATAGCGAAGAAAAGTTTTATACAGAGCAGAAAGTAGTATTACACTCGTGTGCTTTCGGCGAAAACCGAAGCCTATTCTGGAGCCCGAGGTATATTCTAAAAGCTAACAGACTGTAATGTACATGAAGACTATCGAGATATTGAAATGAGATACGATTCGAAAGCCAAACTAGTATTCGGTTTAGTGATTTGAAAAATAAAGTTGCATGTTACATTTATGATTTTTTCTTCTTAAATTAATTTAACCATTTTGAAAATGTCACTGTAGTTAGGTTAGAAATCAACGCTACTTTTATTACTAATCAACGTAAATTAAGATTCTAAAATTGATCATTTTAGTAAATTTAAAAAAGAAACGAATTGTACACTCAGATGATACGACACTATTTTTTCACTAAGATTAGATTAGATTAGAACTCTTCATTGTACACACCAGAAACACAAACAAAACATAATAAGACATATATCTAAGTTTTGCCGTATACAATTGGCGGTATTATCGCAAGTAAGTTATAAGTTTGCAAAGCGGTACCTAGTTATCATTAAGCAAA